>OW026412.1:24200000-24770000 GCA_932274075.1 Diarsia rubi
GTCATGGATTCGAACCTAGGTAGGCCGATTACTTTGTGTAAATTATTTCATCACTGCTGCCCTTAAAACGTTGAAGAAAAACATCATGAGGAAACCGGCACGTTCTACAAAAAATATATTCAAAGACATGTGACATCTACCAACCAACACTGGGCCCGCGTGGTGAATTATAGCCTATCTCTCTCCTAGTCTCATAAGAGGAGGCCTTTTTTTTTTTTTTTTTTTTGTCATAAGAGGAGGCCTGGTGTCCCAGCAGTTGGAACATTAGGCTGACTATGCTAAGCACAGTATATTGAAGTTAAAAACTCACCCGCTTCAAGCCGCATGTCGCGCGACAGTATAGTCCCCGCGGTGCTCGCGGCACGGCAGCGGTACACCGCCGCGTGCACGTCGCTGCGGTACTGCGCCGCAGAGAACGCGCCCAGCCACAGCGTGCCGTTCGCCAGCGCGCTCCTGTGGACAATGGGAACGGGCCTTCACAATGTGGCTAGCTGGACGAATGTTTCGTGAAAGTTGACTGTAATAAAGACATTTTTGCTAGGGACATAATTTTTTAACAAAAAAAAAACTGGCCAAGTGCAAGTCGGAGTTGCACGTGAAGGGTTCCGTACCATCGTACTAGAAGAAATAATACAAATTATTAATATTTGTATTATTTCTTCTTAAACAAACAACATGAAAATATATTTTGTGATAAGTTTGGTTTTCATAGTCAAACTCAAACTCAAACTCAAAGCATTTATTTCAATAAAACCATTACTGGCACTTTTGAATGTCATAAGAACAATTTATAAAACAAAACTACGAAAAACTACGAGTGCAATACGTCATTCCGAAAGCCACCACGCCGAACCACACGCCGCCGAATGCCCGCAACGACGAACACTGCAAGCAAAAAAGCACGCAGCGACGCACACCGCAACAACGAATGCACGACACCTCGAATCACGGAACAACGAATGCACGCCGCAACGCGCAACCGCCGCCCCGAGACCCGGAGCCCCGCGCACCCGCCACCACGGCCCCCGCACCCACAGCACTCGCCGCCGGTAACATCCGGCGCCGCGCAACCCGACGCAGCAACCCCCGAAACAACGTATTGCACTCCTAAGCTTCAGTCACAGTCATAAGGCATAATAGTAATAGTATTTGTATGAATTACATATCTCAGAAACTAATAACTATATTATATCGTTCAAATCAATTTTGGTTGAAAGTTTACATTTATTGCATATATTTGATATTAGATTTATATTTTTTTTATATTTGTATATTTTTGTTTTTATTTTGGTTTTTGACAACATTATAAAGGCGAAAGTTTGTGATTGTGTATGTTTGTTACTTCTTCACGTAAAAATTACTGAAGGGATTTAGATAAAATTTGGTACACAGAAAGTTTATAACATGAATTAACAAATAAGATAGTTTTTATCCCGATTTTATCTTCCCGTGGGATAATTTTCGAGTTGTAGCGGGTGAAGCCGCTGGCAACAGCTAGTTTAAGATAATACCAAAAAGGAATACCACAACACACATAAACTCACATCTATTGCCCATCTACCATGTTATTACTTCTCGAGTACCTAGTTTTGATTAACATTTTTTACTAACATGACCGTAATTAAAATCAAGGTGTTAAACGCTATACACAAGAGTCAAGTAAAATGAAAACCAACGCTTAAAACATTGGCGTGTACTTAATGACTTGTTGGCCACGTTTCTTTATAACATACCATTGAACAGGGTCACCTGTTGCAGAACTTAGTTTACTTAACTTAATATAAAACTTTTGCGCCGGGGCTAAGCGACCAGTTGAGACGTTTTCTCTGTTACAATGGTTGTCAATTACATCAATTCTTACTAATGTCTAAGATTTTTCTTGTTCCAAAAACTTGTTAATATTTTTCTGTTCGTCATAAAGGGTATTAACCTAACATTTGACCAGGTTTCTACAATCATTCTATATTTTCGCCATATTTTATTTCCAGCAGTTACAAACTTAATATTGAACAAATTAATCTATTGATAATGATTAATTGACGTAACTGATATTTACTATATTAATAATTATCTGAAACGAAAATGAATGCATTGTATAATATTTGGCTACAACGCTTTTGTCTGTATTTTCGTGAAAGGGCAGAGCGAATTATCATACTAATAAATGTATCAATATAATAATTACACACACACACTTATAAACAAATTATATTGTTTTTATCAATGCCAGCTTACGTTGGTAAGTTAACCAAAAGCTAAGGCAGCAACTGTTACCTGGTATATGTATATGGCTTCAGTTATCTGTGGAGTGATTTATACATATGAAACATCAAAATATACACATAACAGACAGCACTATTTTTCCTATATAAAAATACAGTTAAATTATTAACAATCATTGGTGGAATGAGAGCCGCCTTGTCTCGCGTGACTTCTACCGATAAGCGTAGTAACAAGTTAACCGCTAACGCCACGTCAACTTCACGCCGCGTTTTACGATCAAAATCTGCATATTCAAGTAAAAGGCTTAATTCTATTAACGACGGTCCTCCTTCACAAACCGGCACCCATTATGAAACGAAAGAAGAAAATGCTGGAAAATATTTAAAAAAGAAGTTATGTTCGAGAGTTACAAAAACTAAAAGATTTCCTACGAAGTTACTTTCTTTGAAGTATCGCAGCTTCTGCGAACAATGTTGTTGCTAACTAACAGTTAGTTGTGCTGTTACTTTGTTCTGTCTTTGTTCGTTAAATATAGGGAGCTTGTTTATCGTTTCAGTTATTGGCTGAAGAGAACTTAGCAATGCTTTATTTTGTAAAATATTTGTCTATAGATTTTTTTTGAAGCATCAATTAAAAAATCCCATCACGAAAAAATGAATTGCAGGTAATTTTCTAGTATCACAGGTACAATTGACCGTCTGATAAGCAAACAAAGGTCTTGATCTATTAAAGCCTTGCAGAGCCTCCCTAAACCAATTCGAATAAAAGTATTCCTTTAAGCATTAACTCCTTTGAAGTAAGCTGAAAAAACGTTCTAAAGCCAGGCATACAAAATTTACGAGAGATAAAAAAAGGTTGTTACGCGTGCGGGTCGGAGGCGGTTCCTCAATCATGGGTTTAACGGCTATCGTCGACTTTTGAGGTCCAAGAGTTACGATAGACCTTATTTTAGGTAATAACTTGCGATCGGTAAGTTACTGAGTTACGTTAAACTCATAAAAGGGGTGTCATCAATTTTTATACTTTTCCCGTTAGGCGAGAGTTTATTAGGTTTAAGTTATCATACTGTATCGTTACTTGATATTAGATCTTATTTTAGCACCTCGTATTTTTCAGGAGACGACGAGCTTAGAAAAGTTACTAATGTTTCTCTAAAAACCTTTCCAAAGTGAGATACGCAGGACTGAAGTGGATTCTATCCAATTGATTGAATCCAATTGAATTGAATGAAGAACTAAGAATTTAGTTTAATTTCATGTTTCAAAATTGTTTATCTCCCTGTTCAACTGGCTAGAGAAATCTTAGCGTGTTGTTTCGTTAATTTGTACTTTGTATTTGATATTGCAATATTTATTGACATAAATATTTTGGTGCTAGTAGAATAGTTTGAATGAATTTTGTCAGTCTGAATTGTTGAATGTTAAGATTCATAACCAGATGCGCCATGTTGAATGTGTGACGTGAGCTCAATGTACAGTTTGAAACTATGTTACATACCATACCAAGTCACATCATTTTGAAATTCTAGATATCGTATTCCTGTCAGCTACAAACGTAATTTCAATACAGGAATTAAAAAAAAAACCGATATCACATCAAAGTTTCTATTACAATTTATCACTTTTACAATTTATTCATGAAACTGTTTGATAATAACGAAAGCCATTCCCTAAACCCCTGTAATTAAACCAACGACTCTTTTCAACACTTAAATTATTCAAATTCAAAACGATTTTTCTTAGCGCCCTTCAAACGCCGTCCTATTCATAGTGTCCAAACTTTTCATCGAATAATCTCTTTGAATAGAAATGATAACTTGAAACAAAACACTCACTTTTGTGACTGTCCTCGTAATTAATCACCCAGATACTGTTCCTTTCCATTCCGATTCAATTTCTTAGCGTTTTTGAATAAGAAAATCTTTTTAATAGAATCCGCGGGTTTGTGAATAAGATAAATGAGCCACGATTTTTGGTTTGGATAAAAAATGTCGGTGAATGTAAGAAAAATAACGTTTGAATGGAAGTCGGGTCGGACTGTGGCTCGCGCCATTTATAACCGTCGCGTTTAAAACGATAGTGTACGTTCTACTTGCTGGGCTATAGATCTGGCACCAGATTTATTGTAGTTCTAAAATTTTAAACGCTTACAAAATAATTTGTAGCAGAAACGGTAGCTTAGACAAATTAACGGTTTCTCAATTTTAAAATATTTTCTTCGTTTACACTATAACTGCTGTCAAATAATTGAAATGTATAGTTGTCTGAACATGATTGTGTTTAAGTATCAATAAGCCAAATTAATTAGTAAAATTTTGACCTATGTCCATCCTAAAATCAGTTTTTTGTATAATAACCTATAAAGTAAATACGTTTTAGTTACTTTATACTTCAATAATTCATTTACTGTAATCGCTAGCTTACTGTGTCAAGTTACGATTATAAATAAAATATTCTTCAATATTAATTATGAACAGAAAATCTTCGTTGGTAACTAATTTATTTCACAAAGGTCTTTCGGATCCCTGGCTCAATCCAACCGTTTATTATACAAATTCTGTTCCCAAAAGAAATTGACAATATTTTCAATTCCCAATTGCTAACGCATTTGCTTCAATTGTTAACGTTTCTCAACGATTGCTGTTCGATATTGATAAAATCGTTCTCTAATGATGTTGAATTAAAAAAAAAAGTGATTTTACAACATTTTAATTTTTTAATTAAATATTGCCAGATAATGTTTTAATAAAGTTACGATACTGTTTAATGATTTTATTATTTCACTACTGGCGTGAACGTAATTACACGCTGAAATTAAACGGCGTGTAATTATTTGTACTCAATTAAAAGTCTATTAAATTGAACGCAGATTATTATTTAGTAATATGAACCGCAGTGGCTACCTCATTGGTCGTTATTACAGATCATTATTTTCAAACGTACAGTGATCAATTACAGGCTAGTTATTAAACCTATAGGGATTATATCATAGGTTAGTGTTGTCATTTATGTCAAATGTCTCAGCGCTGGTATTCTAATAGAGCCCAAAGTGAGGCCCCAATCAAGCACAAAAATACAACAATAATATTATGTCAGCTATGCAAAAAACAAAACAATAAAACTTATACTGTAATGAGTAACAAAATTAAATGGTGTGCAGTGTGTAAAGCATCTGTTTATTCTTTTTAATATAGCTTGAGTTTATCCGTCCTAATCAGAAATAATAGGTGCCACACAGTCACTCCAAAGCCACTCAAATATTACCAGGTCAACCTCAGGCCAAATTACGGAGTCTACATCAATCTCCCGGTGCACAGTCGTACATCGTACGTCCCCAATAAGAGTGTAAGGTCACAATAAAATAATCATGGCAGTGTTTACGTGACTCATCGCGCATGAATATTGCATGGCAGCGGGATTATGTCGCGCGCAAGGAGGGTGGATTGAAGGTAGATGCGGTATCGGAGAGCTTAAAAAGATTATCTTGATTGGCTTGCATAAACGATCTATTCACAATTTCTTATTGGTATTATTGGCTTATTTCTTGTTTTTTTCGTCTTTTTTTTACAAACTACATGATTTAATTTAAATCCACCTAAAATCCGACATTAATTTGTTATTGATTTTAATGTAGTTAGTGACACTCGCATTACATCTATGGACGTAGGTATGTCTTATCCAAATCTGTTTATAATATGTTTAGGAGTTATGAGGGATTAGGGTCAAAACGGACAAACAGACATATAGGTCAAACACATAACACGGCTAAGTCGGGTAAAAAGACGAATATTATACTCTTTGCATATCCACCGTTTTTCCTAAATGAATGTCGCATGTAGTAACCATGACGATGCGACTTTTTATGTACTACGATATGTGCGTGTGACGAAATATATGCGGTTTTCATTACGTTGTCGGTACTACCTACTTTGTAAAGTACGCAACGCTGTGTTAGAGGTTGTTCAGTGAATGTTGTAGTAGTATTGTAGTCGTAAAACACTTTATTCTCTCAATTTCTGGAGCAGAACAGCAAATAAACTATTCAGTTACGAATTATTTTCTAACTGTCAAATATTATTGCCGTATTGAGTTTGAAGTGTCACGGTATCACCATCATCATGGTTTCACTAAATGAAGTTTACTGCTAAGCATGTCCACCAAAAGCCACGTAGGCGTCGCCACATTGACAATTCCAAAGTTTCTCGAATTCAGTACATTCTCGCGGTCTTCACGAGGCAATTGGTTCATCTTGCTGGCCTATCATCGCTGCCTTCACCTTTAAATATACATGTGCTATGCAAAAATGAGCAAAAACCCTGCCTTCGGTCTTCTAGAAAGTTGAGACTACAATTAAGAAAATAAATAAACAATATAAAAACACACAAGCGTCTACCAGGCCGGGGCAGAACACGAGATATTCCGCTTACGGGACATGGAGGCTACTCTGTCTCAATAACCTATTACGGTGGACCACAGTGATCTAAAAAGGAGCATATGCATTAGCCTATATGACAGTTTCAATGCTGGGACGCCTCTTTTCTGTGGGAGGGATTCGGTCACAACCAGTTTTTTAATGTGACTGTAATATTGTGTTTCTATTAATTATGAGTGTGTGTGTAGATGATTTTTATTATAATTTACTGTTATAATCACATGGAAAAATAATCTGTGTATTTTGGTGAGAGACACATTCATAACACAATTGTTAATGGCGCTACATGTTCACTATCATTACAGCTCAAACCTATAGCATTATAAATATAGATGGATGCAAACTTGGCTGCGTATCGACAAGCTCGTCATTCACTGCAGGCTGCTAATGATGCTCCGGCAACATATTGTATCTGCTTACCTAACTACCTATGTATGTACGTTAGTGAAACTTACATAGCCGTACTGGAACATTGTGTGGGCTATATTTAGGAAAGGAGATAATATTGAGTATGAACTGAACCGGTATAAAATAATATTGTAGTTTATCCTACGATATTTATGTCAAACCCGTGACAGAGGTGCTATTAAATAGTTAAACAATTTTTAACTTTTTCAAAAATCAACCATATATAATCCACCCTGCTTTCCCATTTGCTACGATTCTTACATTAATCTCCTTTTTTCGTTTAATCATCTGGTTATACCCGTTATAACTTGATCTTTCTAGAGTACATTGCCAAAATCCAGACTTGAATCAAAGAAATAAATGCATTTTTTTTAAATATATTGCAAAAATTCAGTTAATAAAATATATAATAATAGTAATATAATATGTATTCACTCACTAACACACCTAGCTCATTCTATTACGTACCATTAGTCGATTCCAATTAGCGAGCGTCAAAGTAACCAAGAGTTACTATCACTAACGCTCCGAAGGCTTTGATGAACCTGGTGCCTACGACTCTGAGCGCTGAGCTTTGCGAACCATTTACATACAACATTCACCATCTTCTAATGAAATCATTATTGCTTCTGCTTAGTTTTTAGCTGATGTTCAAACATCAGCAAAAGAGGAGATTTATTTATTGCTAAAACAGTCGCTAGGAATTTTAATTCGTGTTTTCAAAAGTGACTATCTGCACGCTACGAGAATCGCTACGTCGTAGCAGTCTACGCAGATTGCTACGTCGTAGTAGCCTACGCGGATTGCTAGCCGACTACGAGCGTTCGTAGTAAGATGTTATTTGCCCTGGAATACTCACTGCTGAATTGTTGTTTCTTACTTTGTATATTACACTTATGTTACCTTGCAGTACATGCAATGATATTATTATGATAAAAATGCAGTTTATTTATTTTACTGAAAGTTTTGACATCTTTTATCGTGAACAGAACTGGCGCTAGAATTTTCATTATTTATCAACATTGTGTGGTGTAATTTAATCTATTAATTCTGTCAGCAATTTCTCAGGGTCCCATAGCAATAATAGTCCCGTGTCCCATACATACCTAAACTGTGATCCTAACATTTGCAAGTGTAATTCGCTTCAGAAAGGGAAATAAAATCTGATGTACATCCTAATCGTATGTCGGTAATACATGAATAATTCAGGACGGAATATTGAATACCGCGGGGTACGACTGTGCGAAGTTTGGGTTACAACGGAATTAAGGGATTAGACTTAGGACCGTTCTTAAGTTCTGAACGGACTTTACAATGTAGTCCTCAAATAGTAGGATAAATGTATTTTAAACTATTCGCCTGTATTATCACTAGCCGTTAGACAGTAAGGTGTTTTTAAAGAAACCAGTACTCGATTCTAACTGATAATTAATTTAACAAGGTTTCCAAAAAATCTCATGATTCGATATGACAGTACTAGACGTCAAAATCACAAAATGGAAAAAAATGACACAAAAACATGCCAGAAAGACAACTCGTTATAAAGCTGGACTTCTTCAAAATCTCAATTTTCCATGTTTTTAAAAGCTACTAGACACTTTAAAGATATTACTTTTAATACTACTTTGCAATAATTATATACAAGGCCTATTCTCGGACTCTAAAGCATATGGTATATTTATCATACCTATATACATTATGCCGTAGTTCTCCGAAAGTGTAATCCTCCTGAGTCGGTAAGTCATCGTGTTACAGCATATAATCCCACAGTTGAGATGTGGTGGCGTCAGTATATACGTATGTATGTATGTGTGTATGTGCGATTTCATTACAATACGTGAATAATGAATATTAATCAATGTGTATGTCAAACGTGCCCACGTTGCAAATGTTTGCGTGCTGTGATGGGAACGAGATTTTTCTCGGAATAATATGTTGATGTGCATGACACAAACTCGAGAAAAATAAAACGAACATTTTTCCTCTAAAGCAGAAACCATGAAAGCAGACAACAATGCGTTCAGTATCAAAACAGCAATCCCAAAATATGACAACTAGTCTTACCAAAGGATATCGTATTACTAAGAAGTAAGTCTACTGCTAAGTTGTAAGATGGAGAAAATAAATAAAGAGGAAACGTGTTGTGGAGGACAGAGAAGCAGTCACTCCATGTAAAATACTGGTATTTAGCTGCACCTCACAAAGACTAGGAAGTAGATACCAACACAGTTGGAAAAAGACTTAAAGCAGATATTTATTTAATCTTAAAACAATTAATGAAATCTTAAGAAATGAGGCACCCGAGCACTATACAAATAGTAGTACTAGTTATAAATACGAATATAACTATAACATAGCTACAAAACACAAAACCTTCACTTCACATAAAACAATAAACTTTCCAGTAAACAAAACATCAACTCGAATAGAACCATAAACTAAATAATACATATTTAACCCTAAACATGTAAAGTCAAACAAGGGCCCTATATTCAAATCGGCCCAAAAGTTGTTAATGCGCCGTGACGACTGTGCCCGCACTAATTCATAGGGTATCAATCGGGAGAAAGGGCCGGGCAAGGAGCGTCCAATTCAACTAGCCCGCAGAATGCCGGCAAATATTTGACGGAACTTAGGCAAAGCGTGTTTGTTGTACGACGCAGTTCGATTGGTTGCATGGATTGATTATGTGTGGTGGAGATTATCTGTTTGAGTATGTGGAAATGTGTTACTCTTGGCCGTGGTTTATGTTGCTGCTATATGGCATCTAAGTTCATCATCATCATCATTTCAGCCAAGAAACGTCCACTGCTGGACATAGGCCTCCCCAGGTGTTGCCACATTGACCGGTCACGTGCGTCTCGCATCCAGGTACCCGCAACTTTCACCAGGTCTTCGGTCCACCTAGTGGGAGGCCTTCCAACGCAACGTCTTCCGGTTCGCGGTCGCCACTCCAGAACTTTTCGACCCCATCGGCCATCCGTACTGCGAGCAATGTGCCCTGCCCATTGCCACTTAAGTCTGGCGATCCTTCGAGCTACGTCGGGCTATGTAAGTTATGTGGATAATATTTAATTTAAAACTTTCAAATCATTATGTAGGTAGCTGGCAATTCTGATAAGTACTTAACTCTGAAGTGAAAATTACCATGAAAATAATATTACAGACGTTGCTTCTTGAGAAAGAGAGTTTTCTAGTACATTTTAGTTCGAGTATTCCACTTCCCAGTTGCGCCAACCCTTAACAGTTTCGATCCACATAATGTAGTGCGTAGGGCACACTGAGGAGGCCGGTTTTACGAGCGAACCCAAAAGGCCGATTGTTTGCTCGACAAACGCGCACGAAACAATTCTTTGTAAAGCCATATCATTATTAATACTAGCCGGAGTTTATCGAGTGTAGACCCGGCTTATGACGTCGACGATAATCCGCGGATTATTATAGGCCTTCAAGGTTCTTGAATGTTATGATAATACGTCAAGTTGAACCTAGCTCGTACGTACCATAATACTATGAACGAATCTCAAGGTTCCTATGTGTTTGAAGGGGCCGTGGATAAATAGCAATTTTGCTGATCCATCGGTCAAAACATGTTGCGAAAAACGTTGTTTAAACAGCGAGGTGGGTGCCACTGTCTTAAGTTGGTATTCTAGGAAACCTGTGACAGCCTAGGGGACAGTGGGATAAAGGTAAATGGAAGTCCCTAAAATCAGAAGTAGTAATTGGTTGCGAACTCGACAGTAACCGGTATTTACCTAAGACCTGAAAGACCTGAATCCAATGTAGTGTGGCTTGGTGTGCCAGATAATCCGCTACAAAATTAAATTTCCAAATTAAATATGAACAAAATAAATGTTACTGTACTGTACCAAAAATAACACTGGAATATGTAAATATGACACACAATCACATTCAGGTATTGTATTCGTGTTTTAAATACCACGCCATATGTAACGTATGTTATTTGAGCCTTATTGAGAATACTCCCAAATATAGCATGAAATATCCTCATTAACATTAATATTTTAACTGGAAAAATTGAGGAATTCAAATTGAAATCCAGGAATTGTTAAAATGAGAGAAAAAAAATACAACAATACGTTTCGAATCCGAGTAATTTGGCACCGGACAAAAGAATTCCGACGTGGAATGGAGGGGCTCATACCGCAAGACATTATTTTTAACAAACCTTACAGCGGCTCCCGAGAACAGAGCGTCCACTTCATAGCAATCAACCCACGCACACGTGCACGGGAACACTTTTTGACAATGACGTCATGCACACACACGTAAGACAATTCTACTGTACTGTTGTATGTAGGTATTGCGTATGCAAATGTATGTGTAGCGCTCAACGTCATTGTCTTGCAATGTATCATTGTACCACTCGACCTAAGGATTTAACACAAACATAAATTTCTCCAATGAGGACTCACCCTGTCTGTCCGTTCGTCTGTGTGCATGTGTGAGTGAAATTCTTCGCATCCCAAGTAGGTAGCGAGACACGGACGGTTTATCCTTCGATACCTTTTGTCCGCACAATTTTCCGTCGGAATCCCTTGGGTACACCGACCATTACCTACCGGGATAACGACTGAGAACACTTTGAATGTATTTTAGACACAGTCTCGTAATGAAAAGCAACCGTTTTTCATAAAAAAGATTAGTTTGAACGAGCTAATTTTAATGAAGAATCATCTTTTGTTGGTTCAACAATGTTTCTAGATTACGTGACGATGTTCGCACGGAAGTGCCGAGATAAGAAAAAAGTAAAAGAATTTTAACTAAGGTTCGCCGGAGGACAATATTGAGATTATTTTAGGCTGTTCCTTTATTATGAATACAAGAATGAGATAAGCAATGTATATGCGACGAAAAAACAACAAAAGTTTTGCTAAAGAAGAAATACAAAGTGTAAAACCCTTTTTTCCATTTAATGTAGCGAGACTCACTTCAAAATGATAATTAGTACAAACGATTGTAAATTAAACAGTAACGATCATAAATAGTAACGAAAACCGCTTAAAATAAAATAATTGCTCTTCAACAAATATATAAAGTAGTAAAATACAAAATTGCAGCGAAGAACGTAACGCAATAAAATCATCTTTTATAGAAAAATCAAACTCGAAATCCTTTAATTGCGCTCTCGAAGAAGTTGCTCACTTTTACAGCTCTTCAGTGGCGATTTTCCATTACTATTGCTTCGAATTATATTATTATAAGACTGATGCAAAATGAGTTTACACAATAATCGACATTGTCGTTGTGAAATTGTTGCAAGTACTAACAATAATGTTACCTTCCTTTATCATAAGAACTTGGTTACAGTAAATGCTTTGCTTGTGAGATGTTCATAAACTGGAACTTATCTGTTTGACGGTGCTATTGGTTCTAGATCTTGACGTTATTGTTTTTTTTGATAAGTTTGCAAAGAACTTTTATTTGTGTATGTGTTTAAGGATGAATTAAGTTTATAAATTTATTGAACTCGTCAGTGTTCCCAGCAGCTGACCGGGTAAAGGTACAAGATTGTTTGTACGTAGCATGAAATAAATTTACATACTTCCCAGGTACAGTTTTTTCTTTCAAGGCCCACTACAACAAATCCTGAGGTAACCTACCATATCAACTAAATTTTAATAATATCCTTATTTGGTTAAATCGAAAACTGTTAAGGGGATGACCCTTAAAGACCGCAGAAATTATAAGCATATAAATCTTAGTTCTTAATCGTCGGTGCATTTAATTTTGCGTACTCTGTTTCTTTTGGAGACATAGCCAAAAGTAGTCAATTATTATAACTATGTTTATCAGTTGTCTAGTACCCATAACACAAGCTCTGCTTAGCTTGGGACTAGATGGCGTTGTGTGATAGTTGTGGAATATTATTATTATTATAACTACCATTTAGGATTGTTATGCAATTCTCGTAGTCAAGACACAAGTCTACCACGAGGGCTGTATATTCCCATCATTCAAACAAACCCAGAAAAATACGTTCTACAAGAGGTTTCAGACAGACACCTCTTGTAGAACGTATTTTCCGTCTCAAAAACTCAACGTCACAGTACTTTAAATGTAAGCAAATAACAAACGAAGCCCGCATGAATTACACGCAGGAACAAATTTACAACAGAAATTAAGGCCCAGCGCAGAATAAAAGTTAAATTAGAGGTCCAGACGGCCGTCTATAGCGTGTGCCTGCTCTATATTTGCGGATTTTTCTTTTGTTTATGTTCACCCCATGCCTCTGGTGTTGAATTGTTTTGTGTCGAAATACCGTGAAGTAACGAGAATAAATATTGAAGTTGAATTTTTAAACCAAAATTATTTCTGCTACATCCTTTGATTAAATACCATTGATTTTAATACTTTCAAAAACACGGGAACCCTAAAATTAAAGTCTTAAATGATTTGGCTGTATTCCTAAATCTGTGTCTTTGATACACCAAACTTGAACTCAAAACATTCAAAAGTATAGTAAACCAACAACTCAAACGTTTACGCTTAAACGATAAAACAAACTGATTTCCCACTTTCAGGGATTACGTTGAACACGGGGCGAAGTTCCTCGTAATTCTACATAGGTATTATAAATAGCCTAAGGATTAATGCCGAACTAAGTCCCAACGTGGTGCTGGCGGGCCCCGCCCTCATTCATAAATATATAATAAATAGCGAGTAATATTTACTCGCTTCGGAAACTAATCAGAGTAGTAGCAACTTTTGTAATAAACGCCCACATCCTGGAAATTTCACGGCTAATGAAAGATTGCGAGAAGTCATAAAAATGTACTTAGAAATGAAATGGGTGGAATTTGGAATTTGAAGAAACATTCTGTTTATTAAACATGTTTCACATACCTATTTCGTTGTAAGACTTAAAATAATTAACGAATTTTTTTAAACTAAAATAAACTGATGATCTAGTCGAAAATATTAAAACGACAGTACGTAACAACGTATGATACATCGTTAAAACTGACAAAGACTCAATATCCGTTGAATTTGAGCGTGTAGAACAAACTGCGTTCATCACTAACGAGCGGTAAGTGACCAACGCCCAGTAAAGCGATGAGATCGATGCACTACACTTACCGGATTTAGTCAACCAGGAAATGATGCAAGTGGACTTTGCGCGCCTTTGAATGGATAGTACAGAAAGTGTACATAATTACTAACCATTAAAGTAGAATTAATTCTAAGTAATCAGCTTTTGCCACGTTGCTAAGTTCGTATTGGAAAAGTGGTAAACCTGTGTTAAGTAAAAGCATAGTTGGTTAATTATAAATGCATGCAGAGCCACGGCAATTTGGCCCAAAACTAATCTGGAAAGTTGTACTACCTAAAAATATTGTACGAAACTCGGTTAAAAAGAAAATATTTACTTTCTAATATGCAGCAGCGTTAAAATTTTCACAGAACGAAGCATAACATAAATAGTCAAATAATGCTCACAACAAGACTCACTTTTAACGAAAATTACCCGAACCGACAGTCGTAATATTCCTTAGTAGAACTTTGTTTTGCGGTTGATAAACATTAACTCAAAATACGCGAAAACTTTTAACTATACTCGCGAAATGTACGCCAAACTTCACAAGCAAGGTTTTGCGGAGGAGCCATGTTCAGCGGCAGAGGAAGATACTTTGACTACACACGAATATTTTGCAACTCTGGGATGCAACGACGCGGTTAATGTAAGCTAATAGGGATCACTGTAGTGTTGGAAACTGCAGGTGTTATGATTTACCTACTACCATTATCTAAATTGGAATAGGGTAGTTAATAAAAAAATCTAATTAGCACGTCATATTGATTAAGAAAAAATATTCGACACGTATACATCTTTTTTCACGTAAACAAACATTGAAGACGATACAGTGCTTTGAAAACTCGCATGACGTCATACTCAAAGACATAAGTATGACATTTTTTAGCGGTCAGTGACGTCACCAAACCCCATTCAAATTTTTTTTTATACGTTTTAACTTCGTCAATTTTTATTGATTTGATAAAACAAAAATACATATTCAGTATTTTTCGATAATCTAACAAATGGACTAATTAGAATCACATTTTTTGATGTCAGTAAACATCACTATTAATAGTAATAACTTCAGCTGGGCAGGAGGAGCTCGTGGTTTAATAATTGCCACTTCGGTCGAACTTTAGGTTAAGTCGCGTTTGCCTAGGTTGGTCTGTGGATGGGTGACCGCCCATTACATTCCGAGTTTCCTCCGCGCCTCAGAAAGCTCGTTAAGCTGTTGGCCCCGGCTGCCATATATAGATCTTTAGCAGTCGTTACAGGTAGTCAGTGACCTGAAAGTCTTTCAACCAGTCTTAACAGAAGGTATGAACTGGGTTGTGGAGGTCAGAAAGGCAGTCGCTCCATGTAAAATACTGGTACTTAGCTGCATCCGGTTAGACTGGAAGCCGACCCCAGCGTAGTTGGGAAAAGGCTAGGCAGATGATGATCTTCAGCTAGGTAGAAACGTCAATTATTATTAAATTATCATACGCAGTCTTTTACTTCTTCCTGTCCTTATCCCATGTTATTTGGGGTCGGTTCAACACGTTATTTTCTTCCATTCTGCCCTGTCAGTCGACACGCTTTCATTTATCTGGGGGCACGGCAGTGCCCCCACCAAGTCGAGCAATAAAGCGGCACGGCTGTACCATCCTTTTCTCGAACCATTTTCGACCTACTATAACTTCGTTGTGGATAAAACTAGAAGCCTGATTTTTTAGTAAGCAATTAGGCATTGCATCTTCACGGTATATAGTAGTTTAAGAATTATAACTAAGCAAAGTTTCTTAGTTTTGTCAGTCACTCACTCACTGACTGACTGACCGATCATCAATAGTCTAAGGCACTTCTAGCAGACAGAAGCTTCTAGAATATAATTAGTATTTAGTGTATAAATCAAGGAAAATCTAAAAATAGAAATGCAATACAGTCTAGTTTTCTAGATACACTAACTGAATAAATAACTTTGTAATCCCATATAAATGTATAGGATTACAAAGTTAAGATTACATTTTCAGTGAATGAATTTTACGAGTTAAATTTAACACACATATGGAGCTGATCTGATGATGGAGCTGGATGTTGGCCATAGGAACTCCATTTTAGAATGTTACAACCCCATCGAGTTTGGACTCGTTTGATTTGTCTTGTTGAGTAGTTTGTCTTAAGATGATATTCAGGGTTCTGATGATGGAGCTGGAAGGTGTAGGAATTCCGTTATAAAACCACTTAACACCATCGAGTTTGAGCTTATTTGATTCGTCTTGGTGAGTACTTAGATGGTAACCAGGATCTGATGATGGAGCTGGAAGGTGGCCATAGAAACTCCGTTTTAGAAGGACATAACCCGTCGAGTTTAGACTCGTTTGATTCGTCTTGACGAGTACTTTATCTTTAGATGGTCTCCAACTTCTGTTAATGGAGCTTGAAGGTTGCCATAGGAATTCCGTTATAAAACTACTTGACCTTGTCGAGTTTGAACTCGTTTGAATCAAGCTTGTCGAGTAGGCACTTTAGCAGTTCTTCAAATCGATGATCTGCTACAAGTTCGAATAAACCTTTGTATTGTTTATTCATTAAACGAAATAGATAGAAAGAGAGACGCTACAAAAAGAAATGAAATCCCACTAAAAACAAAACTAGTAAATAACCCTCCTTTTGGGCTTCGCCGCAGTCGGGTAAAAAAGCCAAGTCGCTCAATTCAGTTTTTCTACCGTAAAAAGTAGTGAGATCCATGTAATACCAAGTCAGTTAATATATTCACTTTCTTTGTTCATTCGTTTTTAGTGGTTTCGTTTTTCCTACACTGTCATTCCTCAAAAATGAAATCATTATAAAGTTATTATAAAGGGTGTAAAAGTACCCTTAACGCAAACGAAGGGCACTTGTTTTCATGGGAGGGGCCCGAAAGGGCCGACGCCCGTCGGGGCCGCGGGTTGTCCACAGGTTATCGCGGCCTCGACATAGTGGGCGAAGAAGGAACATGGGTGGTTTTTAGTCAGTAGAAGTCTGACACTCTCTTTCGCTCTGCCCAAGAGCGGAAGGGGTTATTCGATGATTTTACACCCGCCAAAAAAAAAAAAAAGGGCACTTGTTCTCCCCACCACTGGGATAATTTTTTGGTTCTAGACCATACCTGGGAACCTCCTAGTTACGGAGATATTGGTGGTCAAAGTTCCAAATGTTGCACAGCTGTTTTTGAAAATACTAGTTGTTTAGGTTATAACTTTACTAAAATTACCTTCATGATCCGTTTACTATTCAAAGCATCCACTAGCAAAATGTTTTAAGAGTACTACATTGTGTTTTACCGTAAAATGTGATTTTTGACCCCAAAAAAAAAGTCGTTTCCCAGCAAAAATTTTCGCGTAAGGGAACTTAGTTTGATGTACAGAATGCTTGGTTGACGTATGTGTGAAGGGTTAATTTACACCCTGTATAATCAAAATAGGCTAAATAATAGGATCTTGTGTAACAATCAATAATAGCACAATTTATCTGGATAGAACATACAACACCCACGCTTTCAAGGTACCGGCAGATTGACACCTAATAGCTCGTCGAGTCAACCCTCGTGAAGTAGTGACGGCAGCCGCGCCCTGAATGTTGATAACTAAGTGACGGAGGTAGGAGTGCCTGTCTGAGTTGCATTCCTATTTGTAACCAAATTACCACAGACAATTTCACAGACTTGACTACCATTTATATTGTGATACTGAAAAGCCTCCCACAACCGTATAAGTCCAGTATTTTTTATAACTCGTAAATGAATACTTAATAAAACCCTTTGACCAAAACAATGTTTATGGATGACCTCATATTCTCGTCTGATACTGAACCGCTTCAAACGAAACAAGCGAACAGCAATCGGTTACCAGTTCCCAGCGCCGCGTCGCCCGGCTGACAGAGATGTATGGGGCCAATGACGCCACGGGACACACTCGTGTTATATTAATGACGTCACAAGTTATACACGCTACAGTTGCGATGATTGATCGTCTCGGACGAACTCGCACTAATTTGTTTCTATGGACTTGCTTTAAAATTGGGTTATAGTTTGATAATTCTGACGGTGTCCTAGAATTTGACCTTTTAAGTTTTGGTCATTAAACTACGGAAGTATTTCCCTCGTAATTTACAAAATGTTTCATTAATTGAGCTTTATCAACACCACTTTATTTTTACCTCACCCACACTTTCCCTTTGATACATATTAGAGTCTATGTCACTCGAAGTAAAATACTGGTATTCAGCTGTATGAGGTTAGACTGGAAGCCGACCCCAAAATGGTTGGGAAAAGACTTGACAGATGATGATATTCTAAGTCATAACAATATTTATAGCATTGTTGAGTACGTTAATTTTTCAAAAGTGCACACAGAGCAGCACAATGCTTATTGAACCTCAATATTGGCGACAGAGATAGGACAGCAGCTGACGAAGAGGTTCCGGTGTACATGCACCCGCTGCTCGATATAACTATAATACATCTAAACGCGACGTATGACACGCAAGCGTGAACTCACTGTTGGTGGTCTACAAGATGTGTATGCATTTGTAACAAAGAAGTAGTTATTGAGAAAAGCTAAAAACAACCCACAAAAGTTAATCCCCTTTCACACAAGGACTGTGTTAGATTATGAGTCATATAATTCAGGATGGCATTCCGAAAAGCGTAGAACAAAAATTTCGTGTGACAGCGAGCGCAACCAATCCGCTGGTCGGCCGTCCGGCTCGCGACCGGCGTCCAGCGTCAGTACCGATAATTGTGCACACGCGTCACCGGACGCCAATTTTCATGTAAATTGTAAAAATTCGTCTGACGATCGAACGTGCACCAACTTAGTGTCTACAAAGAGCGGTGCTGCTGGTAAATGTGTGATTGTTGGCCCATTTCGTAGATATATTGATGACTATGGTATGGCGTACGGAACTATGGGTAGATTGTTTTTTCGGTCGGATGAGCTGAAATGTGCATTATCTTTTGTGTTGGCTTTGTAACATTTTTTTTCTGTTGAAACGATGAAGTGCGTGTTGAAAAGTAATTTCCTCAAGCTTTAGCTGTAATATTTTTCTTAAATTACGAACCCCAAATTTTATGTATGCTTATTCTAAGAGAAGCGAGGGTTATCGATAAAGCTTACTTCGAGCTCGCATTGATCCCTCTGACTAGACTAAGCTCTCCTGTTTGAGAATTTGCTAAGTAACAATAAATGTATTGCGCAAGTAAACGAGGCTATTCTATTTTTAATATATTTGTATTATCGATTGCCATGGTAACCTTATTCACTATATAAGTTTGTAAAATAAAAATTCTCGGAACCAAAACTGCCTTAAAAAACATTGTCTTGAAAACACACATGCGTGCAAATCATATAAAAAGTGTGAAGTAAATGATTAACAAATACCAACACAATAAAAGTTTGTTTTGAATGTTTCTTCTCGGAGTAGTCAGGAACGAAACACCGGCCCCATCTAGTTTTAAAAAAAGTAACTTGTAAAAAGTATGTAAAAACCAACTTTCAAAATAAAGTTCATTTATCATTAAAGTAAACAACATCACATTTGTCTATTTAGTTGCAGAGCAGATGTGTTTGTAGATATATTTCATTTCGCTCCGACCGGCGATCTTGTTAAGATTGAGGGTAGTCGCGACAAGACGTTTATGTATCACTAGCTTATATCCTGACGCTTGCTGCGCAGTGTTGAGTATCGAGGTGAATATCGAGGATAACGCCAGTTTTTGAGGCAATAAGAATCGAATAAACATTGTAAAAGCTGCTGCTGAAAGTATATTTTAATAATATAATTTCACAAATACACTAGAGAGAAAAGTTTAATTTATTGACTCTAAGTTGTTTCGTAAATCTAATTTCAACTGTTGTAGCTTTGTACAACAGCTATCCAACTAAACCTAACAAAAGAAAAACTTCATACACATTCATCCAATCCAATTAAATCAACATACATCTTATCATACATTTCATCATCCGTATGAATGATTTACGCATGTATGGTAATTCACGAGGCTCTTTCCAAAACTCGTAAAATGTTTTATTGAATAGATGCGCCATCTATGGCGATGTCGCCATCGCATGACACATCGCTGTGTTTTACGACTCCTGTTCGACTTTCGATACGACCTACAAAGGGCGAGTAAGTTCACTTACTCAGCTAAATTACTCGGAGGCTGTAACTCTGCTTTAGTATCGGAACTCTTAACTAGCAATTTCGTACTTCGGATCAAATGGCAAGTTGATATTATCGGCTATTTATGACACGAAACTAGCCATACTAAGGGCAGATACTAAGTCGTTGAAATGATATATTGAAACTGCATGTACCTAATGTAAATCGATATCGAACTATATGGTGCCAGCAAATAATGGGCGGTATACTGAAAACATGTTTGACCATTACAAATAAAGACGGATGATATTGTTATGTTACTTACTGTAACTATATACACGGACGGAGTCGTCGACTGTCACACTAAGAGTCATCAAATCAATGAGAAGAAGTCTTATACATATTCACACAATCAAACAGTATATTTTAAAATATACATCTGTGTAACGCTCAAAGCATATTGTATCTAATGAAGTGCAAAGAATGCTTATGTTAAAGAGAAAATCTCGAAGTAATACCGTTTATGGAACACGGCACCATTTTGTTCCCAAAAGTGTCTTCAGCTAGTGAGACGTCGCCGCGTCGGCCTTATCGCGGTTCACGCCTCAATAGAGACCACCCACTGAAATATGACGGCGTTCCCACCTCGTTACCACACATCCTGGCAAAGAGAAATTAACCCTATCATCCCTAACATAAAAGAGTTAACGTATGCAGACATGAAGTTGCTCAGCTTGTGACTTTGAAAGTTGTTTTACGAATACGATTAAATTCTGAAGGTACTTGCAAGTCAGGTTGAAATAATTGATAAATGAATTATTTTTGTCTGCCTATGGCTTTATGTAGAATTTTTGAGATAAAATCGGTTCAACATCTGTCAATAATGTTTCCACTGCAGGAACTCAGGCCATGGTCTAGGAGAGGGATGGGCTATAATCCACCATGCGGCCCAGTGCGGGTTGGTAGATTTCACATGTCTTCGAATTGTTTGATTCTAAGACATGCCGGTTTCCTCACGATGTTTTTCATCACCGTTTTGAGAGCAAAGGTACACTACTTGGGTTCGAACCCACGACTTACTGTTCGTAAGTCGGAGCCGCTACCACTGGGCCACCGCTGCAGCTGCTCATATATATTATAATTCGGTTAGTAAATATTTTAAGGGAAACTTTCTATCATCATGTCCGGCGCTTTCTCAGAGCTAAGATTTAAGTTCTGACAGGAAATAAAAGGAACCTTCGTCTACTAAAACTTGGGCTCACTAATCCCTTGCGACACCTCACTTATATTTACCTAAGAAAACTACGCAAAGACATTTATTTAATAAAGGTTCGGATTTTTCTTCTTTTTACGGAACCCTAAAAAACTGTGGAGAAAAAGTAAGCGTTGGTACAGATTTTATTAAAAACTATATTAATTGACCACTGCTTATTTTACGGAAATGTTTGTCACATATTTAACGTTAGAACTAGCTAATGGTATAAAATGCTCACGAATTCTTACCGATTCAATGACTATTTTTATGAGTTCTTAACTTTTAAGAACCCTGACGTTAAAGCTTTAACCGAAACGAATGTTAAATAATTACTTCTCAAAGCTAACACTTAAGTGGTAACTACCGAAATTTAAATTGCAAAATGCATACGAAAAACGCAAATGAAAAACATTATGAGAACCATTTCACCGACTCAATTTACCTAGATATGTTTGGTAAGTGAATATATTACTACGTTCACGATATCTTTGGTACGGAGTATAATAGACCTTGTTCGTTGGGCATAGAGGATGAAACAACGGAATGTGAGAGATGGTTAAGAAGGTAAATACATCATCCACAATTATTGGCTTGCAGCGCATTATTAGGGGAACGAAGATAAATGAGGCTTCTACGTGGATTCGCCCCGGCTTAGTTCTAATATTTCCTTGGGAACAGTTTCTGCAAGCCGACCTCGTGCGAGGTATTATGACGGGTAATTTGATGGTGATGAAAATAAAAACATCAGCTGGCAATGGATGCTACAATTTTTAGATAATCATATTGAGAAGGCAGTCAGTGATATTATTATTTGCATTGTCGAAATTAAACTAGAGTTGACATGTTTTCCCGTCGGGGCTGCGGGTTGTACACAAGTTGTGTTACCACGGCCTCGACACATAGGGCTAAGAAGAAACATGGGTAGTTTTTAGTTAGTAGAAGTCTGACACGCCTTTTCGCTCTGCCCAAGAGCGGGAGGGGTTATTTGATGATTTTCCACTCGCCAAAAAAAAAATGTTTTCTTTTTGAATATCATCTGTCTAGACTTTTCCCAACCATGACGGGTTCAGTAAGTCAACCAATTCATATGGAACGACTCCTTAGCTGATTTCCACAGCCCAATTAGTACTAGATACACATTGGAACGATGGGTTGTCAGACTTTCGGGGAACTGCTTCGGCCGGGCTTAACGTGCTATCCGGGGCACAGAGTAAACTCAAACATTGTTATTATTTCGTCACGAGCTCTTCAGTATTGAAGTAAATATATATCCATGATTTGCTGCTCTGGACAAACTAATTCTGTATCCACAGTGATGAGTAATTCATTCCCAACGACCTCTGCCGAAATTTCTTTTCCACGTCAGTAAATAATGATGCCATAATTATCGGGCGCCATCATATTTTCCGTGCGACAGCTAATAACACTAAATATCCTGTGTAAGCGTGACATCAGCTGACGCGGCCGTAGTCTGGAGACGAGCTCGAGGTTATTACGTCACGAGGTTATTACCGTAACGAAGACAAACGGTCGGCATGACGCGAATATGAACTGCATGCGGTCGGGACGGGAGTTACGAGAGCCAGCGGAGTGCTGAGGTTTGGGAGAAGATTAGGAGAACAACTTATTTTTTATTAAGAAGATAAGAATGGAAATAAAAAGTAAAAGCTTATACAAAGTTGATATGACAGAGAGGCTTTTTCAAGCTCTGTACCAAAAACCAATTAAATAGGAGCATTAGTTTAGTCGCAAATGATTTTTAAAGTTTTTGCCCCGTTTGAACACGATGTATCTTTTCGCTAAAAGATGACAATGCAAACAAGGAAACAAAATAAATACACACACGTGCACTTTTACTACGACAGTGAAAATCATAGCCAAACATCCCGCGCGTAAAAGAAATAGAAGTAGGCCACTGTGTTGCGCCGACCGAAAGCTAAACAAAAACTAGACTTTTCACCAAATCTGGTTTTGAACTAGATTATTAAGTACTATAAATAACGATGGTTTATTATTACGTTATCTTAAAATTATGATACAGCTTCTGGGCCAAACAGGGCCCACGCTACCTCAAAACAAAATTCTAGCCCCAAAATTACTCATTAAAATCTTGGGACTAAGCAAAACAAGAATTAAATTGCTTGTAACATTATATTAAGTCACACAAATATAATAATTAAATCTAAACAATATTTTGTCACAGTGTGGAGAATGAAACAAAGGGAAGAGAACAACCGTGCCGTTTTCATACCAAAAACCACTGTAAGATTATATTCGTGTTTCTTTGGTTTTCTCAGCCCTTCATTTCTGTGAATATTTAATTGAACATTTGTGATCGGCCCGTCTTCATTTAAGCAAATGTTAATTGTTACGTGTTATTCAGTCGTTCTTTAATAAAGTGGTATTTGTCTCAAAGGCTAGTCTTGCCCCACAAACTATGGGGTACTTGAGATCATGGCCGGCCTGTCCTGATGCTTGCATATCACAGGAGCTGATGGCTACTGAAAGTGCCAAACTCGTCGCCAAATTTTGGGCCGACCCAATTTAAATTGTCATCGATACGCTACGCAGAAGGAAAGAGGATGTCTACCGCTACTCGCTCACTTCTTCCGCCTCTCAGCTTCCCATTCACCGTTCATATACATATTTTATCAATAATTTATCACGCAGCGACCGTGTCGAGTACACCGCGCCCTGTTCTACGCCGAGTATGGCGCTATAACGTTGCGCCAAATTGGCCGGACACTAATGAAAATTGGTTCAGAAAACCGATCACTGAGGTAACGATGACTGCATTGAGCGGAAATTATTTGTCAGTTGGTTTTTCCCTGATTTTGTAACCAATTTAAGCGTTTTTGCTGGAATCTTAGGTTCAATTGCCAGGTCGTGCAAAATTTTATTGAGAGTGTTCTTCAGGAACTTTTCAGTATCGATTCAGAGTTTGGATTATTGTCTGGTTGATGGCAATTAGCACAGCCTATTGCTTTGAGGAAACAAGTGTGATGTTATATTTGTGATTCCACATTTACCTCTTAAACCAATAAATTCGTTTCGACATCATAAATATAAATATCTCATACGACACAATGTTTTCCCGCGTAGAGATTTTTGTGTTTACCTGCTACATTTTAAAACAGTGAATTTTCGGTTCCACGAAACTGAAATAGGGATGTTTACTGACTTAAAAAAATATGATTCTAATTAGTCCGTCTTTTAGATTATCGAAAAATTTTGGATACGTATTTTGTTTTACCAAATCAGTGAAAATTGACGAAGATAAAACGCGTCAAAGATTTGAGTGGGGGGTTGCGACGTCACTCACCGTGAAAAAATAAAAAATACGTGTCCAATATTTTTTTGAAAATCTATCTGACGAACCAATTATATTTTTTTTGTTAACTACCCTATTGATGATTGAATATAATTATGAACATAGTATATTTATTTATTTATTTAAACTTTATGCACAATAGTGATACATAGGCGGACTTAATGCCACAAGGCATTCTCTACCAGTCAACCTTAGGGTCAAACAAGACAACATTGTGGTAGCCTACAAACTAACTAGAAAAAAACAATATCAATTAAAATATATATGTGTACTAGTATAGTGTATGGTGTTCAGTGTTCATTGAAGCGAAGCTTGTAAGTGACGCAGTGTTCGGTCCATTGAGCGCAGGTTGAGCAGGAGTGGCTGATGAGCTGCCGGAGATACCAGTCGTTTGATGGTTAAATACATGTAAAGAGCCTCCGTAAATTATTTACGTATCCGCCTTACGTGTTCAAAATACGAGTTTTACGGCTGTTTAACCTTTATTGTATAATAAGTCGTTTGTTGCTCATTATGATTAACTGTTAGTAAGGGACCAATCCTAAAGAACATAATTATAGAGAGAGTTTTGCGAACATAATTATACAAGAAGCAAGTGTACATTTTTTTTAGTCGTACATACAAATACAATACAATATTGTCTTAAGAGGTTTCATTTAATTTCGATGAAATCTTGAAAAATGTTGAATGTCAAGTTAATAGCAAATTTAACCCTAAACCAATTCAAACAGAGCCCTTTTGTCTCAAAAATTAATACGCTTGAAGCAGACTGTGCTAAAAGCCCATCAGTCAGCAAGCGGACGGCAAAGAGCCGATGCGAGTATTAATCTGGCCTGCAGGATTACCCTATCTAGGAGACTGAGCTAAACGACCAGCACACGGAATGCGATCTGACGTCAGATCCTGATATCTGAGCCTCTTTGTGATGTAATCGCATTTCGTTTTTAATTCTCGTTTTAAGTGGATTGCGTTTGAATGTGAATTCATAGAGCCTTTTTTTATTTCGAAGATAAAATTCAATAGGAAAGTTTTCGATTATTGCAGTTTGAATAAAATATAAATGAAAAAGATTGAAAAAGAAACAAAAAAAAAAAATTTGAAAAGATTTTTTATTAGATTTTATTAGACTTTCATTTATGATATTCAAAGCCTTATAAATGCAGCTAGGGTTATTGGTTTCCAGCCATAAATGGTTATAATGTAACCTCCATTGATTTCATCTAACCTGTAACCTATTCGATGACAGCGCTAATGTATCAATGGAGGCTCCAGGAGTTTATCGTGGTCGAGCAAATGAGGCGGCTCGCGCCATCCGTCACGCAATATTCACGGATCGCTGCGTCCGTACGGATTCGTCCGGAGTCGGACAACATCGCGCTAATCCCGGCCGAGGGCAGACATTAATTCATTCAGAACCAATGACGCGGAAGGGTCAGACAAGATTAACGAGCTATAAATTTGGGGTTTAGCCCGTTTGTATGGAGATGACCGTTTGGCTTAGTGTGGCGTCAGACTTCGTGTGCGAACTCGCCTTTAGGGTGCAGCCATTCTCGAATGCATTTTCGGTTGCCACAATCTCGTTAATGATGCCTTTGACCTCCTTAGAAGTTTCATGTTATAACACAAAATTTTGTAGAACCCAGATAGACAAATCCTAATAGATATTATGTGTAGTACAAATCATCAACGTCAAATTATTCTCATCCATCCGACGGAATTACAGCATATGTTAGAATGATTATGTATCACGAATTAATTAAATCAATTGAAAAATAATCACAACAAAAACAAAAAGACAATGATTACCTCAGTCCAGGAACATCAGACACGGGCGCTCCATCTTCTGTGAGCCAGGATATGATGGGAAGTGGAGTGCCGTGGGCAGCGCACGAGACCCTGGCCCCCGTGCTGTTGGAGAATGACAGCCGCGGGGGAGGTTCCATCAGGAACAGCAGCTGGCATGATGAAGGACACACTGGCGGGTAAAGAGAAACAGTTCGTTTAGGATGGAACAACAAACATTACGATATTGACGAATATTTGGATTCCGTACACATTAAATGAGATTATGTCTGTAATCTTTGAAGGGTTAAGCGAAGGGATCTGATAGTTCACCTAGACTTCGTCAGTTATGTTTCAGTCCAATAATACAAAGCCAGACTCCATTGCTGTTACTAAGAAATACCTGATAGAATAAAACAATAAACCTTTGCTCGACCCGCACCTCATGATCGGGAGTCACACACGTCACACACGCGACTACAGTCCAGCCAAATAAGTAAGTTCACCTCGGAGTTTGAGATACCCAGCCATAAACTCTTAATAAACTTGTATTTTTGATATCCTAAAAGTTTTGTCAAAACCTACTTATCCGCGTGTCCGCGTCTACTAAAATTTAAGGTCAAAGGTCAAAAAAAATATTTTTTTTCAAATATCTCATATCGCTATTTGTATTTAATGTTTGTTTCAAACATTTTGATACTTCGAATCGTTTTCGAGATAGAGGCCGAAAAGCGCACTCTTAGAGCATTATTCAAAGTCAACCGATGGGAAGATGGGATGGCGAAAGGGTGCCGGTGCAAGTTGTATTCCACACATGATTGGATTTTAACTACTTGAACGCATTATTATAGACACAATTAAAAGGCCATTGTTTTAGGTGAAGAGTTAATAGACGCGGACACCCTTTTTATAAGTTGGTTTTGAGTCAATTTTTCGGATATCAAAATACAAATTTATACGAGTTTGTAGCGAATATCTCAAATTTCAAGAGTCTTACCTTATTTTGGTTAATGTAACTAGACCCCCCGAAAAGCAGTCTAACAAGAGATAGGCGAGTGTATTTGTAAGTCCATAATTATTCTGTGATCCTTAATTAATGAATTCCACAGCCAAATGCTCGAGTTGGGTATCGAACTATAAGTCCTGAGCTTAGCATTTGCTCTGCAATCGCAAGACCAGCGAGCCAGTTGCACCGAGTAAGTATATTGTATACGTTCTAAAAGTGAGTTCTACTCCATTACTCTTTGTTTTACTACTTGTATATTTGCCAAACAAGGCGCTTACAACGTTCTCTGTTAATGTTCACATTAGTGGTCGTTTATTACCCATGAGATTAAGTGTGTGAACTGTCTCAATCCTTACAAAGTGACACACCCACCAATTGATCATATCGGAACAATAGTAGGCATTTAGAAAGAACGTAAATCATTTTACGTTTGGGTTTTGTTCAATCGGAATTTCCTAATACCTAAACATTCTGAAAACATCCGTTAACTTGTTTAAATCATCTTTGAAAGTATACAATAATAATAAATTCAACTTCTGCGCGACCCAAATGTCATCTTTCAAACAAAAACCAAAGTTTCGCTTGAAGTAACATAAATAAGCTCTCCCTAAGAAACTTTCTTCGTATTCATCTAATTCTCCTCAACAAGGCGTTAAAAGCGACGATCACGCGACTTACTCGGAAACGTTTAGTTACCTAAAACGTTACAACCACTTCCTTTTTAGATGATCATAAACTACCAATCGTAATATGTCTTCATCGTAATTTCCTTGATTGAAACAAGCGTGTAACGGTTACAGCAACACAATTACTTCCAAGGTTCTCGATAATAATTTGCTCCTTAATTATCTGTCAGAAAATTATGAACTCTTACATCTTAAACGTTTCATTTAGTAATATAAAAGGGAGTTTCAAACGGTAACTCAATTAATGTGAGCTGAACGGCGTAAACAATTAGAAGCGGCAGGCGCGAGCGCGCGCTGCTGAGCCTGGATATCAGCATGTGTGTCAGTTGTCGACGACTGTACGTAATTAGCAGCTGCGAACGAACTCGTATGAGTTATTGGATGTGCCTTTTGATTACGGAGTCAAAGGGAGCTCGGTACACTCACGCACTGCGGTTCATTACGATGGCAGTATGAAATACCGTTTTGTTAATAAGTAGGCGCCTACGGAGAATCACTGCTATCATTTTAACAGCCGCAGTAAGCTATACTGAAATGCGGTTCATATTATATTGTGAGTAACTTGTTGGTAGACGGTTGCTTTTCCAACTTCGTTTTCATAACTTTTCATTTTTCCTTGAATAAACTTGGTTTTCTATTTGATCACAAAGTGTAAATGAAAGGCATTTTAAATTTTAAAATCCAATGAAGCTTCTTTTGTCTAAATAAACTTTATGTAAAACACAAAAACCATGTGGCATTACCCCAAATATTTCTTCCAAACATAATTAAACAAATTGAACAAACGGCTCTGCAGCACCTGGCCTCAACGTTTCGGCTTACAGATTTATGAGTGTCGCGTGCACAGAACCGCACCTTAATCTCGCGACACAGCTATACAAAGCATCCTCACAATTCGTTACTCAGTGTACATAACGCTTTATTAAAATTCCACTGCTGCGTCAGTCTGTCGTGCGACCACGCTAATTGTCGCAAGTCTCGCAACAATTCACGACGGAATTCTCTTTGACGAAACTCCTTTGATGTTCACTTATTATTATAAGACGTTGTGTAAATTAGTCAGACTTGATATTTCTGCGTTAACCGCGCTCGTGTTTATTTAGATTAAGTTTGTTGCTTTTTGAGTATCTACCCAGCTGGATGTGCTCAAGCGAGATTTCGTAACAATATTCGTGTTCATCATAATTCTTCGTATTAACACTATGCTGGCAGTTACCGTTATGAAAACACATTTCATAGAGTATGTTTTTCTTTCGTCATAAAGTAATTTAAGTGGCAATGGGCAGGGCACATTGCTCGCAGAACGTTTGGCCGATGGGGCGGAAAAGTTCTGGAGTGTCCACCGCGAACCGGAAGACGTTGCGTTGGAAGGCCTCCCACTAGGTAGACCGATGACCTGAAGACGGTTGCGGGGACCCGGTGGGTGCGAGAGGCACGGGACCGGTCAATGTGGCGACATCTGGGGGAGAACTTAGTCCAGCAGTGGACGTCTTTTGTCCGAAATAATGATGAGTGTCAGAAATAAGTAACGCTAGTTCATCTTACTCAAATAGAGCATCACTAAGTTCCCACTCAACACAAGTCTGTACTACACTGTCCACAAATAAAATACAACAAACGCGCAACAAATAACGGTTACAACAACTAACATCCATATCAAGAGGCCGACTCTAATATAGTGTAGGAGAGGGAACTTAATAAAACGAAATTACACGTAGTGTGGCTTACGGGGGCTTAGGCCAGCCACCACTCAAATTTACTGGCCGTCTCCGCGACTATAAAAAGAGCATTTGAGCGTGTTACGCGAACGTAAAATATACGAGCTCCTGGGCTAACGCCTCACATAGAGTCGTGGTTAGGATGATCGATATGTGAGTTTCTGTTGATGAAATGACGAGCTTCAGCAAGAAGTTATTAGCTTGTTAGCATACAGTCTGAGGATTGCTACTGCTTTTGCCTCCCCTTGTGTCCGAAACAACGTGATTTTAATATACGATTAAGTAAAGCGATGTAATTCAATATATGTATACAAACACAACAGCATTTTTTTTCGTTTTTTTGATTACATTTTCCAGCTGTCAGAAGTTATATTAACAATAAAAATGTATATAAGAAAAACGAAAAAAAAAGCTAACCAGAATGTTTTTGTTGAAAATAGAATAAAAACTGTCAGAACTGCCAGCAAATACAAGCACACAAAACAATATCACTTGAAAAACTACGAGAACCGAGAACGAAAAATCGATATCCATTCGCCACATCACTAAACACAACGCCAGGTGTTCCGATATTGTTTTATGGGAGTTCTAGTTTGAGGCCAATTGCATAACTTGCTCTACCTATGTGTTGATCGATTTTAAGCCTAAAAGATAAAAACTAGAGGAAACGATCGTCGTCAGCGAAGCTCCACAGTTTATATTTACTCCATCGAAACGATCAAATGAGCCCGGTTTATATCTTATTTTCTTTTACGGGAGGCAACCTGTAGATAAACAGACATAGATAGGTAAACTGCGGTAACATCCCAACTCAAGGATAAAGGCACACAGGTACATATCACAGTGAGTCAATCAACACTGATAGGGTGTAGAGGCCGTTAACATGGTATTGTTTTTGTTCAGACAGCGGCATTGGCAGCGGATTCCAAATTAACATGAACAAAGCAGAATTATTGCACCCTATATTGAAATTTCATTCCCTCATTTATTTATTGTAGCTATTACGTACTATTATTAATACTAAAAACGGGACATTTACCATGTAAATATGTATGTGTGCATGGGTTGTTGTACATTCGTCACAAAGTAAATTCGCCACGAAAAAAAGTATGTGTAAACTCACTACATCTCTATTTTCATGAAGAAAAATTGGTTATTTCCGTACAGCTATAGTTATAGCTATAGTTATTTCAGACAGCTGAAAAATCAAACAATAAGTAGAATGAAACGTCATTCCTTTATTTTTCATAATCACAGAAATTTAAATAAAAATCGCAGTCAATCAGAATCAAAATCAAAACTCATTTATTCAAACTAGGATGATAATCAGCACTTTTCGAACGTCAAAATTTACTTTACTTTACTTATTTACAAGAGACAGTCCCCCAAAACGCCCCCCCTTCGACACTTCCTAGTGTTTAGCTGGAAATAAAAAGTGGCGGAACAAACTCCCCAGCAAAACATCTGTCTGTGAGGTTGGTTAGAAGAACCAGACTCGATACAATAGTAAGGGAAGTTAATGACTACAGACACAAATTTATAACAATAATAATAAAGATTTTTTTAAATATGTACATATATATATATATATTTTTTTTTTTTTTTTACTTTGCTCCACACTAGGAATTTCTCCTGTATCGTGGGTGCGTTCACAAACATTTATACTCACATACACAAATACCCAGACCCGGAACAACTATCTGCAGGTCATACAAATATTTGTTCCGTGCGGGGATCGAGCCCGCGACACGCAGCGCAACAGTCCATTGCTTGAGCCACTGCGCCAACCGTGCCGTCGAATTCGATTTTAATAATAAAAAACAAAAACTTACTACGTACCAACATCGTTTAGCTAAAATATTATAATATCTGCTTTTCTCTTGAAGTCTCTATCGCTTGATTACTGATTTTAGTTATTCGCATATTTTTTTCCAGATCACAAAATATGCATGGAGCCATTTATTTTCAGAGTCGGCAAAACACTTGTATCTCAAGCAATTCGTCACAGGCATATCTTCTAATTTGTGACATTTTTTTCTTTACATAAAATAGAACCACGAATTTCTGGTACATTTCTTTTTTTGTTAATAAAACTTGCGGAAATAAGTGAAGTTCGTCTTTGTTAGTGCCTAATAAAGTCGACAAAAGACAGGATGCTATACTATTGTGACCGTCTTCTGAATATACGTTCAAATAGTAAAAACTTTGAAGTCCCTACTTAGTGGTTCAGTTGGTAAGAAACTTTACTGTCGCATTAGTCATAAGTGTTAGTTACAAATAAGTTTTGAGTTATGCGTACTTTATGAAAACTTGCATTATTGTCAAAACGTTTTTCGGAATGTGTTTCTGTAAGAGACGAAAGTTTTTTCCATGTTAGTTCCATGTTATTTTAGCACCATAGACGTCTTATATGTCTTACAGTAAGACCTATAAGTGTTGAACTAATTTCTGTATTTCTGTCAAAATTGTATGCTCAGTAGTTTCGGAGATTAGGGGATGTCCATTCACATCTATTTTCTTAAATTTCTTTGAAAGTGATTATCTTAAAATTATTAAAAAATATTTTCTGGATCCGCACAATAAGCCTTTTCATTTAATATATCACAGGTCGCGGTAACTTGTGAACAACCCGCAGCCCCGACGGACGTCGGTCCTTGCGGGCCTCTCCCACGTAGCTGACATCTCTTTGAGGCGCGCGTGGAACGCGAACGCGCCGTCGACACGGCCCGTCGTTGTCGTAAGACGGACGGACGGCGAGCTAGCCCATCACTCACCGTCCACAGACCCGCGTATTCGGTGGCCGGAAGCCATCACGTAATCCCCGACGCCCGGAGCGACTCCCGCGGCGATCATTTTATATATCATACGGTACAGTTTGCATACCATGAAAAAAAAAACAGCTAAGCTCCCCAAAAGTGACCCCCATATCCAAATTTATTTATTTACATTATACGTGCATGTCTGGGTCATAGAAATACATATGTGTACCAAAATTTCAACTTAATCGGTCCATTGGATCCGGAGCAAAAATGCTAAAAACCCTGAAAACGGAACCCTTAGAGGATCACTTCGTTGTCTGTCCGTTCGTCTGTCTGTCAAAAACATTTATCTCGAGAACGCATGGAGGTATCAAGCTAAAATATATCAAACAGTCAAGTTTACTGTCCCTAGCTGTGAAAAATCTAACTTCTAAGCCAACGCAATCAAAAGATACAGCCGTTTATGCCCCAAATTTTCGACACTCGCAAGGGAATCAAAACAGGTACAGGTACCTACTTCTTGGAACTAAGAATCTTGAAGTTTGGTAAGCAACGTGTTATAGCACAGATAAAGGAAAGGAAAAAGTTGCGAAAACCGTAAATTTTTAGTTACATCATAGAATAAAAATATATTATTTTTAATAATTTTAAACTTTGTTTGTACGAACCCTCGGTGCGCGAGTCGGACTCGCACTTGGCGAGTTTTCTAAGTGTTGCTTTTGTTTTTTAAAACTTCGTCCTACGTCTGCCAATAATTTAAAACTTGTCCTGCGTCATCCACATCTTATCCATAATCTCTTGCACACATGCTTACAACCATCTATAAAATAAAATACATCGAGGCCATAGAAGCATTTTTCTGCAAAACCAATCACTTTGCCACTTTCCTAATAGAACCGTCGAAATTTTCTAGAAATAAAAATCAAACGAATTCAACAGAAACCCACCGAAATAAATAGTACAAAGAGAGATTGTTGAAGTTCACTTAATGTATCTTTGGTTAAGTATTTTTAAACTTTGAGCTGTACTTATTTATTTACATTTGTCACCGAGTTAGGTTTGTATTGAAGTGACTATATATGAATACTAGCTGACCCACGCAACTTCGTCTGCGTTACAATAATATATAACTTACAACCTTCCTCGATAGATCGACTATCCAACGTATTTTTTCAATTAGCTTTTTAATGTTTAAAGAATATTCAAAGTCGTCTGAGTAATTTTTAAGTTAAATCGTAACAAACAAAAAAGGTGGCATTACAAAATTCCACCCTGTATAGTCACTTCAATACAAACCTAACTCGGTGACAAATGTAAATAAATAAGTAATCCAAGGATTGAAGATGCTTAAAAACTACTTCAACAAAATAAATGAAGGTGTAACCAGATGGTGAAATTCCTCTATCAAGTCAAGTAGCTAAGAATACGGTATTCTAGCTATTATGAGTCGCGACGAAAAATGAATTAACCTTTCAGGAGTCTGTAGGCACAATTGTTGGTAATAACGTAAGCTTTTACACCTCACAAAACGTAGAGGCGTTAATTAATATGTGACAGAACCCAACTCACGTATCCTTTGAACATTACTAAAACATAAAATGGTCGCGAGGAAAACATTTGAACACGTTTAGAATCCGCTTTTAAGAACGTTATGATCTCGGAGTTAATTCTGCAGCAAAAGAGTGGTGTCAGAGGTCATTGTTATATCCATTTAGTTAAATTTAATCCTGGCTAGCTCATTAATAACTACGTAATCCATTTGGGCGTCGTTTAACCCTTTCGGGCCCTAAACAAGGCAGTAACTTCAAACCGTGTAGACTTGTGTGTGGTGCAAGTGAGAAGCTTTAAAAGATTTAAAGATTGGTGACAATTGAAATTAAATATGATTATTTTTCCGACCCAAATATCGACCAATAGAATTGCACCATTCGACGTCACGTGGTACAACCTACATGGTATTATACTGATAATTTTTTGAAAATTTTCTCTGGTAGTTGCTATATATAAAAAACAAAACATGATCCAGTCAAATTAACCACACGTCAAACTGACCGGTTGAATTCAATTTTGAAAATTGGAGATTTTGCATGAAAATGAGTCGATTTGGAGTTTGTTCTCTGTCCACCATCGATAAAAAAGTCAAAGGAAATGTTCATTATGAAATTCTTATTTGTTAACTGTACATTTCGTCTCATGGTGCAATTCTATTGGCCGACATTTGGGACGGAAAAATAATCCCCCGAATACCACACGAGCTTCAAAATTATCTGGCATTTCCCTCAAGGTTCCCTGCAAACAAATAAAATCGTCAAGTTTTTCAGGAAAAATCACTCGCGCTTCGCGCTCGTGATTTTTTAACCTGAAACTTGACTCCTTCATTTGTTTGCAACGAACCTATCGGGAAATACCCGATAATTTTGAAGCTCTTGTGGTATTATAAGTGATAAATCTGAATATATTCTCGATATTTTGTAACTGTTCTTGTAAAATATCTTAAGTTTCAGAAAAACTACAACTCCACGATGTAACGAAAAATTGCGTATTTAGTTATTGTTTTGTATGCATGGTTTTAAAGTCTGAACCGTATTTTAGCGTCGCAAAAAGAAGTTTCACGGGGTTTTATAGTTAACAAGTTCATTGAACGCAAAACTATTTAATATAATTATGTGTTTGTAAGTGTAACTATTCACAAAGTTAAAAAACATTTGTTATAACAATAGCTTCATCTGGCCCGCTTTAGCTTGTCACATGGTCCTTGCCAAAAAAGGTCTTTGATATGCCAATATGCATGCACGAAGGCCTCCTCCAGGCAAATTGAAATTTGCCAAGAGCCACCTCTAGTGGGTCACAGGCCCCGGTCTGCTGAGCTTGGCGCGAACGGTTATAGCCAGGAGATCGCTTTCATTGCCGCTCATGAATGGAACACGACCAAATATTTTGATTATGCAAATTCAGTGTATGTTGTTGTTAGGGTAGAACCGTTTCCTGGAGCATTGTTTTTATTTTTGTGTTAAGTCTAAGGATGATCGGGTTTTTAAGGTATTTCGCTGTATGGAGTAGGTTTTGTTACCAAAAACTACTTAATAGGATTGGGTCGCGCCCTCTGAATTGAGACTTAAACCCAACTGGTTAAATGAAGGTGTAGTATAGGCAGACATTTACCTATCCTTTTATGGGTAATGAAGGTATTTATTTTATGTTATAATAGTGGTGAAATCAACCGTTTTTGAACATAGTCAAACTGAATTTGAAATTAATACATTTCATTTTTAGAAACATTACATAGACTTTCAAACAAAAAAAAACAAACATTAACTCTTTCAAGTTCCTCAATCAAATAATAAGCAGTGCGAAAACGTTCAAAAGTTGGCAACTCGAACTTTGTATAAAACAAGAAGTGTTCTGTCCGTATCTTAAGTAGGTCAGCAGAGCTTCACGTAAGTCTAACTAAAGCCTGCCGAAACGATCTTCAGCAAATTAATAAAGGAGTTTAAAATTGTAAGTATGTAAGAGAATTCAGTACTAACTTTGCATTCTGTAGAGGTGTTCGATTTTATTACTCGTTTTGTTTTCCATTTGCATAATCAATGCTTTGAGTCTTGGAAAGTAACCAACGGTTTCTCTTTGACGTTAGGTATATCGTGCATGTATAAGCTTTGTGAAGTTAATTAAATAAACAAGTTTTCAAGTAATATGTGACATTATTTTTCGCTTTGAAATTAATTCAGTAAATAAATTTAATAGTACAAGTAAAGTAAAGCTCGTGTGTAACTTCTATGTGTATGTTATGCTTTCATAAAGTTGTGTGTACACAGAACTCAATTAAAATGTAGATTAGTTTTACACTAGCTACCTACGCATGAAAATCATAACATAGTTATTAATTGTTCGTATACACACGCTAAGTTATCTATTACAAGTACAGATTATTATTATCGGCGTGCGTTTATGACCAGATGTATCAATGTGCACGAAACAAAAGGAGTATGTAAGGATCGTAGCAGATGGCGTTCTATGGTTTCTGCTTACCCCTATGAGAAATGTTTTATGTATGTATGTGAGAGCAGACTGACATTATTGTAAACAAGATTTCTATTTAATTCTGTGTTCACAAAAGTTAGATTTTGTCTCGCAGTCCACATAAATTCGACACTAGTAGAAACTAAGCCGTCGGTTTCGGTCTTTTTGATATCTTAACCTAGATCATGGTCTACGTGTGCTACAAATGACAATGTAATCTATTCAACTGCTAAGTTAAAACATGACCAGATCTTTCAGTGCTGTGGGTTGTTCGAAAGAGCTACCACGGCCCCGGACACAAAGGGATAAGAAAGAAAATGGGGGTTTTTAGTCAGTAGAAGTCTGACACTCCCTTCCGCTCCAACCAGAGTGGGAGGAGTCATTGCTTTGATGATTTCCCACCATATAAAACAGGCATGAACAGATGAACTGACATATCAACCGGTATGCATATAGTTACTCTAGCCTTAATAATATATTAATAGTAAGTAGTCGCTCAGTATTGAAGTAGCTTATGAATTAAGTTCCATTAAATCATCTTTAATATTATACTCGCAAAACTTTTTTCACTCGAAAAGAAGATCTTTAAGTGAAGACGGTGACTGGGTTGCAAGGCGCCTGTCACCGTTAATGACTGAAGCGCTGCTTAACTTTAGTGTAAACTAAAACTTAGTTTACCAACAACAGTTCTTCTTCCTTTAGTTTGGTTTTTGGCGTAATTAGGGAAAGGAAGTATGTAAATGGTATTAAAATGTATTGTGGTCACATATTGGGAGTATTATTCTGCTAAATACTGAAATGGACTAAAGAATCTGTTTGGTCAGTACCAAGTTTAACTTCTTTTTGTTCGTTAAAGTCGTTTTCTAGCAATCATTTTTGCGTAGGGTTGTTAGTTTAATATACATAATACTTTATTGACGGCCTCGTGAATGGTCCGTGAACACCTAGAAATTCCGGTAATATATTAATCATATTCTATATGACGGCACGGTTGGCGCAATGGCTCAAGAAATGGACTGCTGCGCTGCGTGTCGCGGGTTCGATCCCCGCACGGAACAAATATTTGTATGGCCTACAGGTAGTTGTTTCGGGTCTGGGTATTTGTGTATGTAAGTTTAAATGTTTGTGAACGTTCCCTCAATACAGGAGAAATTCCTAGGGAGGGGCAACGTTAGTAAAATAATAAAAAAAAAAATAATAATATTAAATATTACGGTTACGATATTTATTTCCCTGATTTTGATTGGCCTGTTGGTCTAGTGGTTAGTGACCCTAACTGCTATGCCGGAGGTCGTGGGTTCGATTCCCACCCAGGACAAATGTTTGTGTGATGAACACGATCATTTGTTCTGTGTCTGGGTGTAATTTATCTATAATATGTATGTATTTAGAAATATATAAGTATGTTTATCAGTTGTCTAGTACCCATAACACAAGCTCTGCTTAGCTTGGGACTAGATGGCGTTGTGTGATGGTTGTGGAATATTATTATTATTATTATTATTATTCCCTTTATTTATTTTGTCACAAACTTATTACATTTTTAAATATTCTTTACAAAAAAAAAAAAAAACAATAAAAAAACATTTAAAAATATAAAAAATTGTAGAATATAATAAAAATATAATAATTATTATTATTATTATTATTATTATTATTATTATTATTATTATTATTATTATTATTATTATTATTTTCTGTTTCGGTTTTCCGATACTCGACCTTACGTCGGTTTTGGAATAGATATCCCGTCTTGCATCCCGCAGGAAAAAAGATATCTATTTCCCCCTATCTCCTTCTTCGTGTGCGGATTGTTCTTTGTGTATTTGGTGTGTGTGAGGTACTGCCGGATAATTGTAAAGAGTCTACTGTGTGTGTTGATTGTTGTGTGTCTGGTGTGGTCTCTTGTGTGTGAGGTGTACTATTAACAAACACAGTGTCTCCCAATACTTTACTGAGTATGGTGGTTGTGTGTAAGGATGCTTGCTTTTGTAGGATTGTTATGTCTATTGTTGTATTCAACTGGTCTATGTATCTTTGTAAACTTTTACTAATAACGCCTGTAGCTCCTACTACTATTGGGATAACTGTGGTTTGAGTATTCCATAAGCGCCGAATTTCTGTCTTCAAAAGGTGGTATTTGCTTAATTTTTCTATTTCTTTAGCGCCTATGTTGTAGTCGGAAGGTACCGCTATATCTATTAGAAATGTGTTATTGTTGGTCTTGTCTACATATATTAAATCTGGTCTGTTATGTGTTACAGTAATATCAGTCTGTATAGGTATTTCCCACATGATTTTAGCCTGTACATTTTCTTTAACTTGCGGCTCTGTCAACGCTTCTTTCCACCAAAGACCCGCCACCTCGATATTGTGTTTTCTTGCCAGACACCAGTGGACATACTGAACCAAGTTGTTGTGCCTCTTAACATAATACGTGCCTGCTAACTTTTCGCATCCTGAGATGATGTGCTGCGTCGTTTCGTCTTTGCTGGCGCATAGGCGACACTTACCATCTATATCTATTTTTAAAATGTCGCGTTGATGTTGACGCGTCACAACAGCCTGGTCCTGTATGGCAAATATTGCTGATTCTATGGAGGGTGAAATTTGTTGCTTTTTTATCCATTTGAATGAATTCTCTTTGTCTATATTAGCTTGGTCCAAAACTGCTTTAGGAAACTGTCCATGTAATTGCTTATTTCTCCACTTATCGTTTTGCTTCTTGATTATTGCTTGTTTTATTTCTGCGTCTGTATGTTCATTACTTTGTGGTAGTTGAAGTTCTCTTTCTATTTCCCGTGCTTCTTTTATTATTGAATATTTATCTCTAGTTTTATCATGTTGAACTATCACCTTTATTAAATCGTCTTTCTCTCTTTCCAAATAATGTTTATATTTCAGTATCTGTGTTTTATACATATTGTGTGTATTTATTAACCCCCTACCCCCTTCTTTTATTGGTAAGTATAATCTTTCTACGTCTGCTTTTTGTCTCTGTGCTTTTTTAATTGCTAATAATTTCCTAGTCTTTATATCTATAGCTTTTAAATCACTATTCTTATAATTTATAATTCCAAATGAGTACAGTAGGACTGGTATTGCAAAAGTATTTATGCCTTTTATGATATTTCGTGCGCTTAGATGTGTGTTTAGTAGCTTTTTAGTCCTCTTAAAATATTCTTTTGTTACCTGTTCCCTAATTTGACTATGCTCTATCTTACCAGATTCGTGTATTCCTAAATATTTATATGTTTTATCTATTCCTAGTTGTTTAAATGTATCTCCACTCAGTAGTATATGTCCCTCACCTATTGTATTATTCCTGTGTCCTGATTTAATGTGTATAGTATTACATTTACTTAAACCGAAACTCATACCTATATCGTTTGTGAATATTTCAACACTGTCTAACAAAACTTTTAAATTGTTTTTATTGTTGGCGTATACTTTTAAGTCATCCATGTACAGTAAGTGATTTACCCAGAAGCTATCTTTAAGTTTGTATCCTTTCATTTCATATTTGTTTAGGATTAATGAGATTGGGTTAATTGCCAGACAGAACAACAACGGTGACAGGGAGTCTCCCTGGAATATGCCACGCTTGATGTAAATGGGTTCAGTAGTTAAAGACTCGGTGGTTCCACGGGCTGTCATGATCACTTTCCATGTAGGCATTGCAATTTTAAGGAAAGCCTTGATCATGGGCGGGCATTTGTAAATATCAAGGATTCTCAGAAGCCATTCGTGTGATACACTATCGAACGCCTTCTGATAATCTATCCACGCCATACTCAAATTTTTCTGGGACTGATGTGCGTCCTCCAAAATTGCCTTGTTGACCATCAGGTGGTCTTTACAGCCCCGGGCTCCGCGGCGGCAGCCTCTTTGTTCTATTGCCATGATGCTGTTCTCCTGGCAATGGTCGTACAATTGGTTGGCTAGTATGGATGTCAGTAATTTGTAACTGCTAGGCAAACAAGCAATTGGTCTCCAGTTTTTAGCATCTTCGGTGTTTTCATTCTTTGGTATCAAAATAACCTGTCCTGTAGTAAACCATTCTTCTACCTGCTGTCTACCACCTATAATGTTAGTGAATACTGTAGCAAAATATTTATGTGTACTAGTAAGATATTTTAAATAATAGTTCTGTATTTTATCAATCCCCGGAGTCTTCCAATTGTGCAATTTCCTAATGGCTATTTTAACTTGTTCTTCTGTGATTTCTTGTGATTCTATTGTATCTATTCTGTCTGATGACCTTTCTAGTTCGTTTATCCACTTTGCGTCTTTATTGTATTGTATAGGTTTAGACAGAATTGACTTCCAAAACTCTTCTAGGTTCTCTTTTCTGGGCAATTTTATCTCATTAGTGGTACTATTGTTTCCTAAACTTCTATATACCCTATGCTCATTCTCTTTAAATAACCTATTTTGTTCTTTTCTATTGCTGATTTCTTCATATCTTTTTATTCTACCAGCTAGTGCTTTAATCTTTTGCTTCAGTACCTCTTCTGTATTATTCCGTTCATTTTCACTTTGTATGTTATATTTATTATAAAGCTTAGTTTTTACAATATTCATTCTGCGAGTATTTACGCCTCTGCCTATTTCTAAAAGTTGTCCTAACTCTTTCCTATTTTTTTCTATTCTACTTTTTATTCTTTTCTTCCAGGGTGGATCTGATATTTGTTTAATTACGTTTCGAGGTACAAATGGTATTTGCTTATTATTTAGTATTAGTGTTTTGGCTGTAGCATATATAATATTGTTTAATTCTCTAAGTGTGTCTGTAGTAATTAATAGATTGGGTAAATAGTTATCGAGTGCATGTAGGTTTTGTAAAAAATGTTTGTTTATTTTTGCTTTGGGTAATAAGAGTCTGTCATTTATAAGAGTTTCCTTAGTTTCAGCTAATACTTTTAAAAAGTTCAATATTAACGGGTCTTGGTCCTCAGTAACTGTTACATTTCTAGTTAGTTGGTCTAGTAATTCCGTTTGTACCAGTGGGGGTTGTGTGTTTGTGTGAGTGTCATGTGGTGTATTTGTATACGTGTCATGGTGTGTGTTGGATGTGTCTGATGCTGGAATTGGTTCTGCCATGTTGCTTGATATTTGTGTGTTTTCCGTTTCTCTCCCTTCAGCCTCATGTTTTATGCGGCTTAGAAGTTCTTGAGATATAACATTTTGTTTAATAATTCTACGGGCCTGGTTTGAGAGTGTGTTGCCGTTAAATTTATGAATTTTTGGATTAGTTGGGTTTCTATCTCTAAATAATGTAATTAATCTATTAATATAGCCAGGCCCTTGAGATTGAGCTTTATAGAAACAATACATTAACTCCTTCATTTCTTCTGTCGACCATTTTTTCCTTCTATCTTCATTTAACTCTTGAATGGTCTCCCTAGATGAGCCGGCGGAGTGGTCAATAGGCGTGGTAGCCCTACTCCGCAAAGCATCATCTGTATCTACCCCACCCCGTTGTTCGGCTGTAGTCCCTTCGGGTCCCCCGACTCTTGCCCGCCTGCTCAGCAAAGAGCCGCTGACGGTCCGTATGCTGTCACGTCCAGCGTCAGCTCCAGACGTGCCCCGACGCTCACCCCCGGGAAGCGGTCCTATACGTATACTATTTCTTTGTCTCTCCATAGTGAAGGTGTGCTAGTGCCTCGTTTGCCATCAGTAAGTCAATTTTGCTCAAAAGCGCTGATGTCCGCCCCCCACGTGGCTTAGGTGTTATAGCCGGACGTGAAGTTAGACTTGCAGGGGGCTTATTATTATTATTATTATTATTATTATTATTATTATTATTATTATTATTATTATTATTATTATTATTATTATTATTATTATTATTATTATTATTATTCCTCTGACAAAAATTCACGGCACCCTATAACTATAAGGCGTCCGTTTCATACTTCGGGTATTTTTTGTTTACAATTTTCCCCACTCTAGGAATATCTTCTATATCGTGGGTGCGTTCAAAACATTTAAACTCACATACACGAACATCCAGACCCGGAACAACTATCTGTAGGTCATACAAAACTTGCTCAGTGCGGGATGCAAACCCGCGACTCGCAGTGCAGCAGCCAATCACCCCAACCACTGCCAACCGTACCGTCCGTGTTCCGTGGGTATGGAAGGATCCATATTGATAGCTGATCGTAAAACAAGCTTATAAGGGAAAAACTTCGTCTGGTCGTAACTGCGACGCAAGAGGCGATAGATACTTTCTGTTGAACCTCTCGCCCCAATACATCGCTTAACTCACCCTCTGAAAACGTCCATTATTTCAATAATAACACTTATAAAAACTGTCAGAGTGTATTACCGGCGCAGCGTGGCCGTAAAAGCCGATGGAACAGCTACAGGGCCGTAAAACGCCCATACGTTTAAACGCTGAGCAGTAAAGCGGGTGTTCGCTCGTCGATACGACGGACATTAAATTAGTTTATGCGCCCTTATATTGGATAAATACTGTTTGAATGGTAGAGACGCCTTGATGGGCTTTAAAATGTGACGTAATGTGAGATGTGCCTACAAGGTAATCGGCAAATGAACTTGTACTTACTCGCATTACATATTTTATGAGCGCGTTTCACATTACAGAACAGCGTAAAAACTTTCTTGTGATCGTAATAATATGCTTGTCTGTGTTTTGCTTAGCGCTTTTGTAGGTAGTTTGACTGTGTTTACAAATCTTTTATTATATTTGTTGTAATTTGAAGTTCTAAGGAATTAAATCATATATATGAAAAACACAATAGTGTTAAAGGTGCTAAACGTACGTTATTGAATATCGAGTTAAATTGTAACCTGGTATAATTATACCCTTCACTATTAAACATCAAATCATTTCAAGTAATATTCCCACTGACATTTAGACAATGACCTATAAACATACATAGCTCGATTATCTCCATACATCTCCATACACACACATTATATGTATGAGTTGTAGACTACCATGTGACATCGTTTATCTTAGGGCTTGCAAGATAGTTTCAGGCAAACACTGCTGAATGTATTAAACTTAGACATCGCTATGTGTTCCTAGTAGTTCTAACCAATGCAGCCCAATGTATGTGTCAATGTGTTTAGAGGTATTTTTGTCCGTAAAATCAAGGTTCACAGAATCAGTAACCTCCTACCTTGCATAAACCCCGGGTTAAGTGGTCGTAGGCACTAGTTGCTGGCCGTGAAATTTTAAGTTCGATTACCACCATTTTTATTTTTTTTCAAAAAAAAGAAAAGAAATAATAATGGCCCAAAGTCAATTTTCGTTACAAGTCAATGGTAATGGGCTCGGTGTAATAGACCATAGGTCATTACCATTACCATTGACTCTAACTTTTATGACGATTTTCTGCAATTCATTATTTTCTGGTCGACAAAAGAACATCATACTTTAATGAACCGCTTAAAATAGGTACCATTTTTAAAACCCTCTTCATTCTATTATCATAATCAATTCCACGGATGTTTTCACAACATTCATACATCTTACTTATCACATCGCACCCTATACCACGGTACATACAGCATTGTAACAGATTGCACGTTGTCGAAGTAATGCCGGCCATAATTAACGGCCATTACCAACACACGCCTGATTGGCGCCACTCGCTGCTGCACCCAGCTTCATTTGGTTAAAAGTAATTAAGTTTAAACATACCTACGTCATCAATGAAGCATGTGAATTATCACTGTCATAACCTATATTACTTGTATAAAACAAAGTCCACCGCCACGTCTGTCTGTCTGTTCACGATAAACTCAGAAACTTCTGCACCAATTTTCAAGCTGCTTACACCAATGCAGTTCTCAGGGGAAGGTTTTGGTGTGTAATTTGTCAAGTTCCACGCGGGCAAAGACGGCAGGCATCAGCTAGTATTAAAAAATGATACACGGGATTTAGTAAAGGTTTAAGTGACCAGTTCGATATTATGGGGGATAGAACATCGGACACTAATATATACTTAAGTACGTTATTTGTTCGTGTAGGGTGTCCGGAACCGCGAGTCTACAGTATGCTAGGATAAACGAGGCACATATGGAAGTAGAGTATTTGATTCTCGTCCCAAATATGTAAAAAACGATAACCTCAATTTGTGACGTATTTGTGACCGTGATACGTGTTTAAACGCTCTCCAGATCTTACTTTATTAGACGTTTTGTTTTCGCCATTGTCCTACGCCAGTTTTAAAATATTATATGAGGGGAAGGGGATTATACCTAAAAGTCATATTTTTATTAGAATCATGTAAGCATGCTATTACGGGTTCCAATATGTCCCTCGTTCAGAGTAACATAGGTACTGTATAATTATCCGTAGCGGTTTATTTAAACCTTGCTTACGTTAATCTTGCTTATAGTAATTACTGTACTGTGGATGTCAGATAGGTTCTCTCTCCATGTCAATAATACTTAGCTGCTTTCGATTACACTAGAAGCCGTTAAAACATGATTGGAAGCAAGCAGATGGTGATTGTGTATGAAAATACACAATCACCATCTGGTTGTTTGCGAAACATTGTAAAATAGTCTTTAAAAGTTTAGTTATAAAGTACCACAATTCATTTCAATCTGTAAAACTCATCTAGAGACTATTTAGTAAAGAAAAACTTTGTGAAGATTTCCCCTGGGGTCACCGACCCCGTGCTTCGATAATTGCGCAGCGCAATTACACTTGCATTTAATTACGCGCCGCCAGAGGTCGCCGGCCGCGCGCGTCACATCCGGAGTCGCGCCGGAAGCTGCGCACACTAACGCTTTGTTCCCAACTCACATTTTGCTGCCTGTACGCTATATGTGTTTTTGTCAGATATGGTAGGTTTTAAATGTGTAAAAATAATATAAAAAATCTTGTAATATTTGTGTCAATAGAAACCTAGATAGAACCACCTTGTACAGTAATTGCAAGCACTACTGCAGTACTAGGTACGGATTTGATTCTTGGGCCAGGCAAATTTTTGCATTACGAATAGGGGGGCGAGTTTATACATTAGGAATAGGGGTGTTTCACAACAAAAGAAAACTATTTAGTTTGCCAGTTAGATTATCAAGCAATATTAGATAGCGTGTTTTTTGTATTATCAAATGTTTTTATTTATCAATGATACTCATCATTGATAAATAGAAACATTTGCAACAACGGCTTGTGATGTCACTTTCCGGTAAAAATGTACTAAAATATTATGACATTACACGAGTTTTCAAATCACGTATCTAATATTAGCGATTTTATATTGTTAAGAAACATTCCTATTTCTCCATAGCAGCCCAAGATTTGCGCCTGCTCGATGATGTTGGCAAAAAGCTTTTTAAACATATTTGAAATGTGTTTATTTTATTGTCCTGTGAGTTACAGAAATAATGTTATGTTTTATGTTATACCTTAAAGACACGCAAATAATCAGAATAGTCAAACCACAAGGAGCTACGAGAATACTACAGCTCGTAGCAACGTCGCTCCGTAGCAGCGTAGCTCCGTAGCAACGCAGTCACGTAGCTCGTAGCTCGTAGCTCGTCGTGCAATTCTTAACCACCTTGATTTTCGCTTACATTTCATCCGCAAAACATAATTCCGTGTATGTTTTGTTTCCGAGTTAACGTCGACATTCAAACAAAAACACTTGTTTTCAGCGAAAACAATAAAAACAAAAATGTCTCAAACTTTTCGTATAAAACGAAACCGTTCGTACCGACATATGTTTTTAATTAACAAAATACGGTAGTTGAACAAAAACTGCGCTGTATCTGGATGGGTCCCATTGTACTGTGTCGACATACCGCTGTAGGTATGGCGGGTATGTGGTGGCAGGCGGCGTGGAATGCGAACGCTCGTGTGCGTTGACAAAAATCCGGCGGCTCTTTCAAACGAATAAGTATTCAAAATAAAAATGTTTTTCGTGCACACTTTACAGCCACTTTGGTGGAGCCTACCGCTACCGAACCAACCCGCTCGGAATGTTGATTACTGGGAATAAAAGGCGCAGCGGTTAAATTTTAGCATTTAACATGTAAAATATCAGTTTTACTTACTGTCAAGCATATTAAATAAATACTTTGTTGATAAAACGCTATGCGAGTAAAGCAACATCGGTAGTTAAGCTAACTTATGGACGGTTATTTAAAACAATATACCTACGTATCAATTTTGGATAGATACAACCATTTTTTTGAGGGGTGCGAAATCTTCAAATGACTCCTCCCGCTCTGGGCAGAGCAGATGGGAGTGTCAGACTACTACTGACTAAAAATTACCTATGTTCCTTCTTAGCCCTTTATGTCGGGCCGCGGTATCTCGTTCGAATAACCCGCAGCAACCATGCTGACCCTCAGAATGATTGCGCCTAACATACTGATTACAGATATCTTTTACCCTGTATTTATCTACTTATGAGCTAGCCTCTCCACATAACTTTCAGATTCAAACACTTGTTATTAAATTATGTATGAAAAGAAAACCAAAACAGTTCAACCTTGCATTTTATCTCACAAGACGGGCACTTCCAGTATATTTTCATAACATTTCCAGCAGCACCGAAATGGAACAGCTTACAGACAGCTACGCTAAACAAGCTGGTAGTGTATTGTGTAGGTAGTTTGTAGCAGTGGTCCCGGCGGTGTTGACGGTGCATACAAACGAAGCTATCAACAATCCGTCCGGTGTGTTGTCCCGATGTCCAGTCAGATAATGACGTGTATCGCATTGTCATTTAAATTGGTAAATCAGCTGCTGTGTTTGGTCTAGAGCTTCCTTTTGAGTTTGAAACACCGAATACGACATTAGGGTAGGTATTTGTTTGTTCCGTTTGTAATTGGCCGGAGAAAACCGTACAGAGACAAGAGTGGAAAGATGAGGCTTTTGCCCAGCAGTGGGACAATACAGCCTAATGAAAAAAATAGGGGTTGCTATGAGTTTAAATTTAAAACTAAGTCCTATAATTATACCGTGAAAGCCACTGAGGTGGTTAAGCGAAATGTCTGTCAAAGCTCGTTGTCGGTTATCGGTACAGATTCCAGTGACTGTTCCCCACACCACCACAGTTACCGTACAAAACTGCTGTTTACTATTCATAAAATCAAATCAACAATAAGTTGAAAGATCGTGGTTTAGGTCGCTATGGGAATTTGTAAAACAAAATTATGTGAAATACTGGATTCAATACGTAAGCTGTCAGCTGAATGCATACGAATAATAATAATAATAAGTTTATTAATGCTTCAGTTTTTACATAATTAAGTTGTGTTTGGAGCCTCCTTTTAAGCAAATAATGCCTGTGTTAGGAGACTCCGCTCTTCCATAACATATCAATAATTACACGTAATAATGCTAGAATTGAATTACAATTTAAATACTTAAAACTAAAAAAGAGAAAAAAAAAAGTATAATAATAATAGCGGCGGTGTTGAAAGTATATCTCGAGTATGGATAGTAGTGGGAGTGGGTGTGTGTGTGTGTGAGTGTGTGTGTGTGTGTGTGTGTGTGTGTGTGTGTGTGTGTGAGTGTGTGTGTGTGTATGAGTGTGTGAGGGTGGATGTAGTTGTATAGGTGAGGGTGTGTGTGCACGTGAGTGTTAGAGTGTATATGGAGTGTTGGTGTTATTGCTAGTGTATATGCTCCAGAAGTGCCTCCGTGTCATCATAGGTAAGTGTCTTCATATACTTGGTTAAGATTTTTTTACATTTAAAACTTGTTTTATTGTTTAGCTCAATTTTTTTGTTTAATTTGTTATAAAGTTTCGCTGACCTTTTACTAAATAAATATCCTGATTTAATATATTAATTTCAGAAATCGAAATTATAAACCGACATAATTACCCTATTTTGCAATAATAAGCTCAATACTACAAAAAATTTAAACCGAGAAATTATCCTTATCATTGAAGGGCACGTTAAAATCAATTCTTAATGCTTAACGCCACATTAGACAGTTGAGCCATTGTCGATGCATTATTCATTTTCTTAAATTCCGAATTTAATTAAACCACGTTATACTTGGTTAAGATTTTTTTACATTCAAAACTTGTTTTATTGTATAGCTCAATTTTTTTGTTTAATTTGTTATAAAGTTTCGCTGACCTTTTACTAAATAAATATCCTGATTTAATATATTAATTTCAGAAATCGAAATTATAAACCGACATAATTACCCTATTTTGCAATAATAAGCTCAATACTACAAAAAACTTAAACCGAGAAATTATCCTTATCATTGAAGGGCACGTTAAAATCAATTCTTAATGCTTAACGCCACATTAGACAGTTGAGTCATTGTCGATGCATTATTCATTTTCTTAAATTCCGAATTTAATTAAACCACGTTAAACTTATTTATATAAATACTACAACGAACAAACTTGGTGTTTTTCAATATAAGTTGAAAGCGTGAGGTAATTATCTGCAGTCAGCGAGTGGCACGATCGTAAGCAAGCACTGCTACTGCAACAGTGGCACATAACTTGCGCACGTTACAAGCACTAATATCTGCACTTTATATGGTAATGTACGCAGAAACATAAACTCGATGAATTCATTACCGAGTAACGCGCACGCTGAGAGTGTGTAAGGAAATTATTGCTTAGAGATATTATTTGTACTGTTAGTATATTGCAAACTCAGAGACATCTTCTCTTATCAAGAATCAGGGCGTAAACCGATTTTTAGGTACGCGGTTTCTTAAGATTAGTTCAGGATTAGGAAACTTTACCATGAGCACAACCACTCGAACTTGAAACACATGACGTACGTGATGATTTACTCGACGAGGTGAAACTTTAGTACCACTACTGAGTTTAACTCCCGGGTCGGGCAAATTACTAGGTAAATCCATCAGGAACTTCTCAGTAGTAACTACAGAATCTGTATTTATGCCCAGTTGATGGCAGATGTGGGTGCATGATGAGGTACACGACTGCCCAACCCTTCGGAGAAAACAGGCGTGATGGTGTGATGTCAAAGAAACTTAATCATTCATCGTAAGTAGTAGAATTTTAAAATTTGTAGTTTTTTCCTAAGATTAATTGACTATACATAAAATTTGAAGCTAAAAAACTAATTCGAAACAAGCTTTCACAGCTCCTACTTTCAACCCCATAATAGGGTTGTTAACAAAAAAAAATCTAATTAGTCCGTCAAATCAAATCAAAATCATTTATTTCAAGTAGGCCAATTACAGGCTCTTTTGAATAGTCGAACAAATACTAAATTTTAATAAGCTAATAAACTAAGCTACAGTCCCACTCACAATGCATAATAACTGTCAGTGTACTGTAGTTGCCGATTCCAAAAAGTTGGTCTCATGAGAAGAACGGCAAGAAACTTCATGGACACTCTTTTAAATCATAATCTTCATATTCGTCATCTAAATTACCAAAAAACATTGGACACGTAAACAAACAATGAAGACGACACAGTGCTTTGAAAACTAGTGTGACGTCATACTCTAAGACATAAGTATGAACTTTTTTTGCGGTCAGTGACGTCACCAACCCCCTCTCAAATCTTTGACGCGTTTTATCTTCGTCAAATTTTATTGATATGATAAAACAAAAATTTGTCGTATCCAATATTTTTTGATAATCTAACAGACGGAGTAATTAGAATCACATTTTTAAAGTCAGTAAACATCCCTATTCACTAACCCACATCCCATATATTTGGTGAAGTAACAATTTAATGAAGAAAATGTGAGGTAATCCATGGGTAGCGTGATTACGGCAGTAGCTACTGCCTCACTACCTCTAATTACTGACACGACACATAATCTAAAATAATTATAAAGCGCTAGTGACGTAGGGGCGGGGGTCGCGTAGTTCCGGACAGGAACCGCGCGAGGACCTTTATTAACGACCCGGACGACGGGAATTAATAACTCCGGCGATTTATACTAGTTCCAACTTTACCTCGAATATATTGTTACGTCTAGAACTCTAGAACAATAATACCTGGGTATTGGAACTTTGGGAGAAGTGATTATATTATAGATGAACAAATAATATTAATGTGGTGATCGGAAAACGCTTTTATTTTGATAGTGAAATGCATATTCTGTTACTAAAAGTGTTTTTAAGATGGTATTTGTTTGTTATTTAAACGAATATGGTTGTTTTAAAAGGGACTCAATGATTTTAAATAGTTTTGCTAACTAATATAACAAACATAATTATGTCAACTAAAGTCTCAAGTAAATTGAAAGCATCAATAAAATACATGAACTCTTCCAAACAGCTAATGAAGGATTTATACTAATAGCATTACACCTTATTCTCAATAATGTACTAGTCACAGAGGTTAAACAAATTCACTCATTGATTAATAATTTTTCCTTACCAGTCAAGTCATTGGAGACTGGTTGCAGACTACAACAAAGAGCAAAAAAGTAAAAAGTCACGACAATGTAAAGAGCACACGTACGAAGATACGATAGTCAGTACATTAGGTTGCAGTTTCTCTCCGCTAAGTAGCTCGAGTTGACGTTACATGCTCGGAATTGTTTCGTAAGTACGTGCTTACACAGGCTCCGCGAGCATACATACTGAATTACTGCGCACTAATAATGCCCGTACAACAAGTTAATATTGAGCACTGGGATTCTACCGGAAATGTGAAGAGATGATTGGGGAGTCGTAGATCCATTTATTGGGTAGGGATTTATAATTCGATATCATTTTGACTAAATACAAAAACAATAGTGAAACCTTCATAGTGCTTGGTATAAGTGTTTTAAACGTACGAACACAATCAGCACATTACATTCTGGGGTATCTTGCTGGGACGCAGGCCTCCTCGCTTCAGTGTTGTTTCTGTCAGTCACATTTTGAAACACAGAGGAAAGGGTAAGTTTTGTTTAACTTAATATATTGAACCTTCATTCCATGAAACTGAAAGGTTCCGATCCCTTTACCGTCGTCACAAGTAAAGAAACACAGGAATAGTTTCTAATTTGGTTATCTCGTCGTGTAGGCCTCAAAGAGCTAGTTACTCCAAACAATATAAGATGCAAAGCGAGTTAGTGCGGCCGCATCAAGCCTCTATTAGCATTGCAAACGCTGGACTGTGAGCCGTCCGGAGCGGCACGTGATGCGGACGCCGTACAACTGGACTGTGTTTGGACACTAGAGTAGCTTTGAGGAACCGATGGTCGACGTTAAATTCTAATTGTAGGCAACAAGGGAAATGGTAATTTTATGATTCCTCACAATTATTTCACGCATTATAAAGCCTTCGGACAAAGAGTCTATGAAGTGTCAATGTATGAAATTAATAAAAACAAATTGTATCCTTATTAGTTTCGATTTTATCTAAATTATATGTAATAATTTTAATATTATGATGACAATAAGGTGGGTGCAAGTACTATTATAATAACGTACACCTCGGTTTAACCCTTCCGGAATTACAGGCGTGATATTATCACAACATATATTTATATTATAAAACAAAGTCCTCTGCCGCGTCTGTTTGTCTGTTCGTGATAAACTCAAAAACTACTGCACCGATTTTCATGTTGTTTTCTTCAATGGATAGAGTGGTTCTCGGGAAAGGTTTAGTATATAATTAACCGACACCCACGCGGGCAAAGCTACAAATATAAGCTAGGGTTATAATATCATACAAGACAAAATGATTTCTTAATTATCACTTTTACATATTGGTCAATTTAGGAGATAGACGATGATAGAAGTTTTAAAACAGATTGTGTACTATCCAATAAAAGAACATGAAAAAAAAAAAAAAAGAACAGCAAAGCTCGGAAAGCTAGCTACTAGGAAATAACATTTGATCATACGTGAGCTGCTCGAAATGGCAGCAAGCGGTCACAAAGCGGAGTTTAACTACGGCAATACAATGGCTCGGTTCATTATATCGTTGAGTGGTATACTGGCATAGCGGGCATTTCATGTGTCAAACACAAGCCGCTCCGGCGCGGCACCGGGACGTTATGTTCCGAAACACTGCGCTTGACATCAACGAAACAATAAAAATAGGACGAACTCATGGGGTTTGGCACACTATTAAATCGAGCTTCGAATACCTTACGAAAAGTTTAAATACACAAAAGTATCTAAACTATAATAATAATAATTTTATAAAGAGGAAAGATTTGTTTGTTTGTTTGTAACGAATAGGCTCCGAAACTACTGGACCGATTTGATTTCTTTCACCGTTGGGAAGCTACACTATCCTCGGGTGACATAGGCTATTTTTTATCCCTGTATTCCCACGGGAACGAAAACTACGCGGGTGAAACCGCGTGACGTCCGCTAGTATTACATATTATTATTTACAGGTTACCCAGTATTGGCTTGTGGAGGACAGATAGGCAGTCACTCCATGTTAATGGTATTCCGGCTAGGCTGATGATGATAATATTATTGATAGAAAACAAAAAGAAGACAAGTACAGAAAACGTTTAACACCTATGAAAACACACACGATTTACAGTTACTGTTCAGATTTAACTAACCAAAAACTACAAATGTTGAAATTAAGTAATTGAACTATCCACACTTCTACCTGCTTCAGATTTATGTGCGATATAAAATGTTCTTCTTGAAGCAATTAAACTAACAACAATAACTTCAACTGCTTGTTTACTGAACTGAAGTTATGATCTCCCATAATAAGCACCTCAGCTACACAAAATCTTACAGCTCAAATCAAAACTTGTACCGCTAACCATAATCCGATCTCCCGCTAATCAAGCTCAGACATCACTTCTCCGGAGTGCTCTACTCCATCCTGCGGAGCAGACCGACTACTGTGCAGTGTACGTTGAGCAAAGGGCCGCAACTTAAGCGCCACAGCTTAAGTGCAAAGTTATGATTGCTAAACCGCCAGTGGCCGTGTTACAGTTATTTAACTTCGTTATTAGCCGGCATTGATATAGTGTTCCGCTTTGTGACCTAACTTTACGCTGGGAAATGTTCAGATTTTAATGCTAGAAGATTATCAGGGTAGCCTGAGATTTATTCCCATTTTTAAAGTAATTTCTGGTAATGTGGCTGTTACGTACTCTTTGGTGTTTTATACTTTTTCTTGATTATTTTAAATTTAAATTGTTTTTGTACATTCTTTCTGTCTATGTTACGGTGCTGTGTTGCTGTCAAAAGGTGTGATTTTCTTTATATTCATTAAAACATCACACTAATATTATAAAGGCGAACGTGAGTGTGTATGTTTGTTACTTCCTCACGCAAAAACTACGGCACGGATTTGGATGAAATCTGGTACACAGATAGTTTATAACCTAGACTAACAAATAGGATAGTTTTTATCCCGATTTTACATTACCGTGGGTTGTAGCGGGTGAAGCCGCTGGCAACAGCTAGTTAAAATATATTTATTTTTCAGTGGCTTTTAGAACCGCAGTTTGATATTATGTTATTTGTTGTTGAAACTTACTCGAGATTATGAATAAAAGGCAAATTACTGCACAGTACATAAGGAAGCGCACTTTTGGCTCTTCGATGTGTTTAAGGCTGACGCTAAAAACTAGAATAAAAGTTAAGGTTTATCTACATAAAATCTTTACGCAAATAAGTGCGTGGCTACAACAATCAATCCTGCTGTACTGCAAACATCTGAGCGCGCTCCGGCAGCTGAGCGCCAAATTAATCCGTTCGCAGGTACAATGGCGGCGCGCATTGTTCGCCTACAATTGTTTTCCCCACATATTGCGTCCCGGCCTTAATAACGCTCGGTTTATGAAAAACTCCTTTTTTAATGTTTGCGGTGGGGAGGCGGCGGCTTCCTGCCGAGCCACCTCGCTGGGGCACGCTGGTAAGGAATTACGTCATTTCTTAGCTTGACTTTTTGTTCAGATTTTTTTCATTCTGCATGCAAACATATGATTGTCTGGTAGTCGTTACAGGTCAGTGGCCAGAAAGTCTGACAACCAGTCTTACCAAAAGGTATCGTATTACTGGGTTGTAAAGGTCAGATAGGCAGTATGACGGCACAAGCAATGGACTGCTGCGCTGCGTGTCACGGGTTCGATCCCCGAACCGAACAAACATTTGTTTGACCTACAGATACTTGTTCCGGGTCTGGGCATTTGTGTTTGTGAGTTTAAATGTTCGTGAACGCACCCACGATACAGGAGAAATTCCGAGTGTGGGGGAAGTTTTTTTTTAAAAAGAAGTCGTTACATGTAACATACTGGTATTCAGTTGTATCCAGTAAGACTGGAAGCCGACCCCAACATAGTTGGGAATAGACTAGACAGATGATGATGGAAACATATGGAACCTGCTTTGAGACATTAAACAGACATCAGTTTACGCCTTTATTTCCTGTAACGTACAGATACAACTTCACTAGTCATATATGAATCCCAAGTAATTATTGCGAGAACGAGAAAATATTGCGAGAATCAACCAAACAACTCAAAACGTGATCGTGAGTAGTGATCGACGACTGAAAAACTACCTTCAAACTCAAACTCAAAACATTTATTTAATTTGGAACATTACAGGTACTTTTGAATGCTAGAAAAACAAAAAAAGTAAAGAAAGTACAGAAAGTATTTTATTAGATGAAAAAAAAATACTTCTTGCATTTCACAAACACTTAAAATATGATCAATGTAAAACATAGTACATTTGTTTGCTTCAATAAAATCGAGCAGTTGGTAAATACAAGAGCGAATTAATGTTAGCTATCTGAAATCCAAGTCGTTTCCTTAATGACTGGAGAATTGCCACTGAGCGGTGCCGCTAAGTGCCACCTAAGGCTGCCACTAACGGAAAGTGTACATCAGTGATAACTGAGTGTCAAACATTTCTGTTTTTGGTTTTGGCAGACCAGGATAACTACAATCGGAGTAGTAGGTCGGAGGAAAGATAACTTTCTGGATAAGTGCAGGATTTTTTAAGACTTTTGATCGTTTCAGCAATACTCCGCAACAAGAGGGCATGGTGGCTTTGTATCAGTGGTGACGATCATTGTATTAGCAAAAGTATATTCAATTGGCAGACTTATTAAATCAAACGTTCAAAAGGGTGGTATAAACTATTTCATTGGAATTTCCACGAGTTTGGACACTTCGGAACTAAAACCCTGTTGAAACTTAAAACCCTGATGAAACTTTTAGTTAAAAAATACGAGAAGATTGCCGCGTGTTTTAGAGACTCTGAGATTTTGATAAAAATCAACAAAACAGTCGATCGTTACTCACACAGCTTACTGTGTGTGTATCTACATTCCCATCATCATGAAAATAGCACTCCACGGCAAAACGTAGTCTTTTATCCCTTAGAAGATTAACTTGTTATATCGGTATGTTCAAAGGTAACTAACTTGAAATACCTAGCATAGTCTACATACATAAGTTGACAAGGACTCAAACAAGCAAACAAGCAAGACTATTTTTTGTCACAACCCTAACCCTGGGCTGCTACGGAATACATCCAGATATTTGCAACTAAACTTTTAGTCATTTTAACTACCAGTTACTAGTGCTGTAGTAGAACCCAAGTCCAATGCATTTAAACTGTTTTGGTCTCAATTAATCAAGCACAGTTACCTGTTCAATGTGAAGTGTTCGCGCGTCAGCTATGGGGGGTCGACTGCGGGGGGGTCATTACTTTCATTGTAAAGCGGCAAGTTAATTAAAAGTTTCTAGTTTGTTAACTGAAACTCCTTCCTCCGAGCGATATTGTAGCGTTAATTCTAGTGGTGAAATTAAAAATGTAATACTTACACGGCAGGTAGGTGTTGGGAAGTGAAACTAATAGTAAAATCATGGACAAGTAAAATTTCAGGAAAAAACATTTTGAAATCGCTCTCGATTTCAAAATGTTTGCTAATGTTTTTCACTGAGCGATTTTCAAAACAAACAAACAGTCACTCGGGCTCATCATTATCACCAGCACCCATAAACCCGAGTTACATCCTGTGCCTCGGAAATCATGTCAAGCCGTTGGTCACAAATGTTTTATAAATAGATTTGACACCCGTTACAGATAGTCAGTAGTTCGAAAGCTTGAAAACCAGTTAGTCAGTAGTCGGTTGTGGAGGTCAGATTAGGTAGTTGTTCCATATAACATTCTGATATTCTGCCGCATCCAGGAAAACTGGAAGCCGAACTCAACATGGTTGGCAAAATGCTACGCAAATGACAATTCATTTTTCTTCGTGCTTTTCTACTTAAAATATAGCAAGAAAGGTGGATCGATCATTTTGCGGAGTTAAGAACTCTCATGTCTCAGTAGCCACATGGTGTCTGGATTCGTACCTCGGGTGTGTCCTGACTAAACAAAATATGATTCTGTTTAGTCCGTCAGTTAGATTATCGAAAAATATTGGAAACGTGTTTTTTGTTTGATCAAATTAATAAAAATTGACGAAGATAAAACGCGTCAAAGATCATGAGTAGTGGCTTTTGACGTCACTACGTGTTAAAAATGCAGTGCGATGTGACGTCAGGCGAGTTTTCGAAGCACTTTTTTTTTTTTTTTTTAATTTTTTGTTTATGTGTTTTGGAAATCTATCTGACGGACTAATTAGATTTATTTTGTTAACTACCGTATTGAAGGCAATAGATTTGCCTTGTGAATGTACATTACACTCAGAGGTTTAGGTTATTTTTTACACGTGTGCTTAATTAAACTGGTTAACCAGACGTGTTATTATATTACCTACTATGCGTTAGGTTATTATCGGAATTACCTCATTACCTTTGATTTCAATAAGTACCTATGTAGCATTACCTTTTTAAATTATTTTTGTGAAATGGCAACACCGTCTACGATTCCTGGTATCCCAGCCCGCGACGCGCGAACTCAAAGCCAGTGGAGTACGATTCGCGAGCCCTTTGAACACATTTTTTTTTTTTTATTGCTGATAGGCTCGCGTTTGACCACTATCTCATCTGATGTTAAGTGACGATGTGGTCGAAGATGTAGCACGCTGACCTAGAAGTAACCTATTCACTCTTGACTTGAAGACCCCTAGGTTATACTTATCAGGAAATACAGACTCCGGCAGGGAATTCCACTCCTTAGCTGTACGCACAATGAAAGTGTTCCCAAAACGTTTAGTGCGAATGGGTGGGATGTCCACCGTGAAACGATGGCGCATCGCCGTACGTCTTGTAGTCCGATGATGGAACGGGCTTGGAGGAATTAGATTGTGCAATTCCATTGCACACTCCCCGAAATGTAACCGATAGAAAACAGACAGACTGGCAACACGTCGGCGATGTTCAAGGCTCTGGAGCTTCGACTTGACAAGCACATGGTTGCCGATAAGCCTTTTGGCCCGTTTCTCGATTGCCTCCAGAACGTCAAGCTGGTATTTGGCAGATCCGTCCCAGAGATGAGAGCAGTACTCCATACACGATCGAACTTGCGCTTCATATAGGTTGAGCAGCTGTTCCGGTGTGAAGTACTGTCTCACCTTTGTTAGGATTCCCAGCTTCTTGGCAGCCAGTTGAGCCTTGCCTCGATGTATGGACCAAAATTGAGGGTGGAGGTGAATGACACACCAAGAAGCTCAATTCGCGAAACGCTCGTTTAATATTCCATAATTTACTGTTTAACCCCTGTTTGTTTATTTTGTTTTACCTATAGTTCTGTGTTTTACTCTTTTACAATATACTTCTAATAATATAACGTACGCGACTCATTGAAGTAGCCCAAATAACCAACCCTGAGAAAACTCTCCCTTACACTTATATTTATTGTATGTCTACAATAAATGGTATGGTATGGTTGGTATGTGACTTTCCATACTTTCATTCACGGAACCATAGAGAAAAGAAAAACAAATAAGACTGATAAGTACAGACAGAACTAAGCTACTCCACAACTGTATCAAACTGAACAAGCTGCAAAGCGGATTCAAATTCAAAGCTGTTTAGTTCCTTTTTGTTCCGTTTCATCGGAATCGCTCCCTCGTTGTCGGCAAGACATCGCGACATTAGCTGCTTAGTGCTTAGTGCTTAGCTGTCCGGTATCCGGATGCAGTTGAGGTAACTGTGTTGTTTACGAGGGTGATATAATTAGATAATTTACAGAATACAATTATTATTATTTTATTTGTAAAATTGACGTTGTCATAATTGCTTTTGGAATTTTAGCAGTAACACACTTTTTAACTGACTTCCAAAAAGGTAAAGGTTCTCAATTCGTCTGTATGTTTTTTTTTTAATTATGGATTTGTGCCCGGTTGATGGAAATAGGCTGGCCTCTATTGCATGGGTCTTAAACATAAGTGTCGAAATGCGGTATACGGTATACATACATCTCTGTGTTACCCTTCAGGGTCATTACAACATTTTATGTTATTACTAGCTGTTGCCAGCGGCTTCACCCGCTACAACCCACGGGAATATAAAATCGGGATATAAACTATCCTATGTGTTAATCCAGGTTATAAACTATCTGTGTACCAAATTTCATCAAAATCCGTACAGTAGTTTTTGCGTGAAGAAGCAACAGATATACAGACACACAAACTTTCGCCTTTATAATATTAGTGTGATGTGATGTTTGACACTTCTATGGTATAATTAAAAAAAGAGCACAGTTTAAATGTATCTCTGATGTTTAAAGTTATACCTATCTAATATTATTAAGTTAATACTTAAGATCGATATAATTTTAATCTGTAGGAACTTTAATCGTAGACTACATTTTAAACGTAAGTATTTTGTTCATCGATTTTTTGATTTTCGGCATTCAGTTTCAGTTAATAATTTGGTTCGTTTAATTATATTAAAGTACTCTAAATAGCATTACTCTCAAGACAGAACACATAACACATTATACGCACGAGTGAGTATGTACATAATACATAGCCTAGCATCAGTCGTGTAACATCGCAGTGAGCGGGAGCCTCTCCAGAGACGAATGAAACAACCAGTCATAGAAAAAAACGAGCGAAATGCCCAAAACATTCAGCTTGCCAGACAGACTGATGGCCGCAGTCTCATAATTAATACGAGTATAGTGTGGAAGATATTAAGGGCACTTCCATTGACATACCTACTTGTATTTTGTGGCTGTTTACTATATATGTAGTAGTTAACTATAAACCTAACTACCACATCTTGTTTCCCTCTCTCGCTTGCACTTTTTCATCGTTTTGGTTTTACTCACCAGGAAAATCTGGGTCCGGTGTCAGGTTTGTACCCCGCGTACATTGAGTAGGTACATATATTCGAGTTCCATGTTTCATATTCACTATGGGCCGCGGGTTGTACACTAGTTATCGCGGCCTCGACATAGATGGCTAAGAAGGAACATTTGTGGTTTTTAGTCAGTAGAAGTCTGACACTCCTTTTCGCTGTGCCCATGAGCGGGAAGAGTTATTTGATGATTTCCCACACCAAATAAAAGGCTATACACTATACAGGGTTATTGGTACGTCACATAGTAACACAACGAGTCCCAAGTTTGTGGTAGTTTTAGGAAAGGGATTAAATACGTAGTGTATAACACAATTGAGGGATTTCTCACACAATTCTAGGAAGAGACGAGCCGATGCGTGCTGTTTATTTTCGAGCAAGTTTGCACAAAATGTGGTATATATTATTTAAGGGGTAAATTTTTTCGTTCTCTCTTTTGAAAACGTTGCCCCACACTAGGAATATCTCCTGTATCGTGGGTGCGTACGTAATAAGAATTTAACATTGTAACTAAGATTTATAACAGTGTGATATTTATCAGTTATTATTAAAATAAAACTGTTCTGTTGGGTTTTCATCTTTCGACTTTATCATTCAACAGCGTGTCTTAAATCAAGCATTAATTTATTTAGGAGTTGGGTTGTCTAAGACAGGTCATCATCATCATCACCATCATTTCAGCCAAAAGACGTCCACTGCTGAACATAGGCTAACAGGTAATTATATATAATATCTAATGTACGAGCTTTCCAATTAAGACCAATCCCAAATTACTCAATAATAATTACAAATCATGAAACATACAAAAGATGATATTAATATACTCGTAATAATGTAAGCACACACTAGGCAACCATTTTCTAGCAATTAGTCTTAACTGGAGCTTCGTTTGAACGGAGTCAAGTTGCTGTGAAACAGTACAACTATTGTTCAGTGACTTGCATTTGATCAATTAGTGGCTTATACTGTGGACATTAGTAACGTGAAGTGCACTTCCATTGACGGATTAGTGGAGACGGTTGTGAATGGCCTGAATGTGGATAGAGCAATAGATGTTCAAGAAGCATTTATACTGAGTTATTATTATCCTGTTCTATTGGATATTGAAGAGGATTTCTACGCAATCCTGTGCTAACTAATAAATAATTTATTTTCTATCAGGGAATCGCAATCCACACTTATACCTCAAGTTGATTCTCTTCAATTAAGCTGTTTGTTTTTAATTCTTGCTCTTATTTAATAACTGTGTTTTGTTCTTGATTCAAAATATGATATTTTTTATAAAATCAAGAGAATTCCTTTATTACAAACCAATCAAAAGAAGCTAAAGCTAACTACAAATAATTACACACGGCGACTAACGGGAACTATTAGAATTAGTCGAAGTAAGTTGTCGAGTTAGACCATTGAACTGTTGCGGCGAGCCATTAACCACAGCTACATAAACTGGTTAGTTTAATCGATGTTACATAAAGGAACATGGGTTTAAATACTGATTGGAAGTTGTTAAATTAAATCAAACAAATTATATCACCTACAATCCTTAAAGGATGAGATGTGAAGCGACAAAGATGTACTAATTAGGTAGGATGCCCACATTTTGAGTGTTTCACAAAGAATACATTCACTTAAGAGACCTAAAAGATAATCTTTAAACTAAAAATAAGAATTACATGAAGGTAGGTACTAGTAAATGAAAAAGCTAACTAATAGACAATTTTTATAGCGTTGCGGGTAAAAGGAAAAAAGTTAGTGTACTATAGGGAAGTTTCAGGAGTGAAAACACGGCCTTCCAATAAATCAAGTTTATTCACTTTGTAATATTTACAATACGATTTCTAGTGTAGCTTATATAAATCTCAACTGAACCGACTGTTCACTGCGAACGCCAAACGTACTCTGTCGAAAAGTCCATCCTCACCCTAAAATCAACTTATTAAAAGTGGAGGTGGACTATTACCTGATTCTATTTAAATTTCAAAAGTAGTTACACTGACTAGTCAAAACAAGTGAGTCAACTTACTTGTTTTATTTAGTAAATAATTATTAATGCATTTTAATAATTTAAATAGTCAGGTATTACTTAATTTTAAGTAAATTAAACGTGATTTACCTAAGTGTAATTAAAAATATGATTTAAATAATGCATAATCGCAAATTGAAAGTCGTTAGACTGATCAAATGAAGCAAGTAGATTGATTATTATAAACAATTAAAGTAAATTATAACTAGTTAAGTACATGTTATTTATTACCAATATAATAATGCTTACAGCTCGGCCATCCTGTTCAAAGCAAGCCCCGTTGCTTTTGATTTTACATATTGAAAATTTAATTGGTAGTAAATAAAATGTATTTTTAAAATATAAAACATTCATAAATTCGTTTAACTTCGACTATAAAATAAAATCTTATCAATTAAAATATATCAATATCTTATCTAATCACTCCATTTATTATTACTTCTTTAGTTTAAGGTTTAATCAGAATTACAAACTTAACAGCTAGTTAATATAATGCAGTGTTTCAATTATAATATTATCAATCAATCGGCTATACTAAAACTAAAATACATTATGTTTAATTTATACAGTATCAATTTCATTTTCATTATTATCAGTATCATCATCTGTAGCAATATCTCTATTGAAACTCAACCATGGTTGTATTTTATCAATAGCAACGACATTTTCGTAACGCTTACCCTGCTTTCGAGTGAGAGGAGTATCCTCTATAAGAAACCTATCATTCGGGAGCACTTTTACTATACGGTATGGGCCTTGGTACTTATTTACTAACTTTTGAGGTCTACCGTCATGTGGTACTTGCCTTTCAACCCTAATTAAATCGCCTTCCGAATATGGTGTAGCAACTTTCCTTTTTTTATTGAATCTTTCAGAATCCTTAACCTGCTGTTTTTTAATAAGGTCACTGGCCTTCTCCCTGATAACCGCTAATTCTTCAGGACTATTAACGTTTAAAGTTTCATTGATAACGTCACTTAAAATACCCTGGGAGTGGCTGGTAATATTAAATCCAAATAGTAATTCAGATGGGCTTTTCCCCGTCGTCTTATGGGTGTTCGTGTTCAAACCTACCTGAATATCCGCAACGTGGTCGTCCCAGGATTTTTCATCTTGGCCGTGACATGATGTTGATAAGGCGTCGAGAATGGTTCTATTGAACCTCTCGACTTGGCCGTTGGCCCTGGGTGTCGCGACGGCATTTTCAATGTGTTTCATACCATACGAGGAGACAAATGACTTAAATGTTTTACTGGTAAAACTAGTTCCTTTGTCAGTAATTAACCGCGACGGGACACCGAAATAGCTAATGTGATCTTTTAACACTTTGACACTAGTGACCGATTTAGTGTTCTTTACCGGAGTCATATTAATATATTTGGTAAACCCATCAATTATTACAAGTAAGTAACAATTACCTCTCTTACTTTTTATGAATGGTCCAAGATGATCCGCATGGATGGTATGAAAGGGAGTAGTATTTTTTTCTATAGGATGGAGTTCGCCTTCACGTTTTCCACCGGGAACTTTGTGGTGGGCGCATTCGAGACAAGATGAGACATATTTTTTTACGAAACGTCGCATCTTCGCAAACCAATAATGTTTCTTTATGCGATCAAGGGTCTTGTCAAAACCACAGTGACCTACGTCGTCATGGTTTCTTTTCACTATTTGCCAACGTACTCCCTTTGGTACCAACCATTTCAGTTCATTATCAACAATGCGGTACACACGGCCATTTTTTAGTTTATAATTAGTACAGTAATCTATCACTTGATCGGAAGTCGGGTCAGAAAGTACATGTTTTATCAATTTGACTTCTTCGTCTACGCTTTGGACCGTACTAATCCAATCCTGTTCTAGTTCTGCTATGGACAGGCAATCAAGTACATGCACATCGGGTGAGTAACCTTCGACTGGATTCCGGCTCAAAGCGTCTACATGAGCCATTTTACATCCAGGCCTATACTCTATTGAACAATCAAATTCCTGGAGCTGCACCCACCATCGGGCAACTCGTGGAATGATATCTCGTTTTGTTAGTGTATATCTCAAAGCGTTGCAGTCTGTGAAAATCTTAAACGGTATTCCTAACAGGTAAACTCTAAAACGATTTATGGACGCAATCACTGCCAATGTCTCAAGTTCGTATGAGTGGAGTTTGCTTTCGTCTTGTGAAGTCTTACGACTGAAGTAAGATATTGGATGAAAAACACCATCAGAGTTGGATTGAAGGAGAATTCCTGCAAGACCATCTTTGCTAGCATCAGTGTGCAGTTGTGTTTCGGAGGCAGGGTTATATAGTGCCAAAAGAGGACGTCGGGTAAGCATCTCTTTAATTTTGGCGAAAGCCTGAGTATGCTTTTCGCTCCACGACCAAGTTACGTCTTTTCTCAAAAGGTTAGTAAGAGGTGAGGTAATAAGAGAGTATCCTTTGACGAAGCGACGGAAAAAACCTGATAGACCTAGGAATTGCCTAAGTTCATGTTGATTTCGTGGTAACGGAAAATTTGAGACAGCTTCGGTTTTCTTAGACCCTGGGCGGATACCTTCACCACTGATCTCAAAACCGAGAAAATCGAGACTACTTTGAAAGAAGTTGCATTTACTTAATTTTAGCGTAAGCCCTCCATTTTGAAGTAATTTAAGGACTTCTTCCAATCTATTGAGGCCTTCAGCAAAATCTTTACTCGGAATCAACACGTCATCCATATAAACAACGGCATATTTAACTTTAGCTTCCTGTAAAATTTTGTTAATGGTTCTTTGAAATACCGATGGAGCATTAACTAATCCGAATGGCATGCGGTTATATTCAAATTGGCCATCGGGGGTTACGAAAGCGGTTTTAGACTTAGACTCTTCTGATAGGGGTATCTGGTAATAACCAGAAGCTAAATCAAGAGATGTAAATAGAAAATTACCAGATAACCTATCCAACTGGTCATCAACTAAAGGTAGGGGGTAGTGGTCTTTTTTGGTTTTTCTGTTTAGAGACCTATAGTCGACACATAGCCTCTTTTCTCCGGTCTTCTTTTGAACTAAGACTATAGGGCTTGCATAAGGAGAAGAAGACTCCCTTGCAATCCCACTGTCGAGCATCTCTTGAACCATATCCCTTACCAGGTTACGTTCGTATAAGGACAACCGATACGGGCGATAGACAACGGGTCGAGTATCTTCCAACTCAATTATCATCTCGGTGGTATTAGTGATTCCTAAATCTTTCAGACTATTTGAAAAACGATCTCCATATTTGGAAAGTAACTGCTGGAGTTCAAGTCGTTCTTTTGTACTAAGCGTCTCTCCACAGTTAATTTTTTTATCCAACTCATTTTCACTAAACAGTACACTAAAAGACTGGAGGCAACCGGCTTCAATAGAATTGGTCCTAAATATAGCCCGTGTTAGCAAGATTTTTTCTTTGAAGGTGATAGGATTTATTGTTGCATTGTATATTAATAAAGTGCTCCTACCATCTTTTATATTATATTGGCCAGGATACAGATAATACTCTTCGCCTTCAGGGCCTCTCAAAGAACCATCAACCAAGATATAGCCAGTGACTAGGGACTCTGATTTGACCGGGATGCATTTAGTGCTATTGCTGGGTACAACTACATGACCTCCAATGTTCAGAGTAATTTTGCTGGAAGTAAACCTTTCAAAGATCAGCCTCGTTGGAGTTTTTGTTATAACTACATCTGGTAATTCGGTAAAATTGTGACCTAATAAAACTGGTTGATTTATTACATGATCTTCGACAATGTATATGTTAATAGATTCTTGCATACCTTGAACTTCTACAGAAATTGGTGCAAAACCTAACGGAATAACTACATTACCACCTATACCCCTTAATATTGGAATGTCATTTGAACAATTTAATGGAAGTCCAAGGTCTTTCGCAGTACTTGCTTTGATCAACGAGCACTGGCTCCCCAAATCAACGTAGCATTTAATCAAATTATCGTTAACTTTTATATCCAATATATATTTATTGTTAGCATCATCAATATTTAATGCTGAAACTTGTTTTTCACTCCTTTCTTTATCTTGCCCCAGATTTTTCTCTAGAAGACCCTTACCAGATTTGTATTTATAACAATGCTCCAAACGATGCCCTAGTTTATCGCAGTATGTACACTTTACTGCTGGCTTGCTACATTTAGAACTACGATGACCCGTTTCATTACAGTTAAAACACCTAATGTCACTTGATACACTATCTTTAGAAGGACCCGACTTTGAAGTGGAGGCACCTCTACGATCATTACGAGAGCGAGAATCTAGATGTTCCCTATCCCTAACTTGACCGACCTTTACTGTTCTAAAATATTTTAATATCTGCTCAGGTTCGGAAAATTGAGCCGCTTGTGCGCCTACTCTAATCGCTCTATCCTCTACCCCATACAAAATGCAATCGACGGCTTGCTTGCCATATATTTTGCAACGATTTAAAAGATTAACCTTGTTATAGTAATAATGCCCCAGAGACTCGCCGTATTTCACTTTCTTACTTAACATTTCGGTCAAAAGCTCTGCATAATCCTCGCGACATGGGAAAGATTCTATTAATTTCTTTTTCCAGTCGGACCAAGAAAAAAGTAAGGATGGTAATCCTTGATACCAAGACTTAGCGACACCGGTCAATTTAGGTAGGGCGTAATGAATGGTTTCCTTATCCTCCCAACCATAAATTTCCGCGCATTCTTCGACCTTGGTTAACCAGGTAAGAACTGTCTGTTCCTTTGATATGGGGTCAAATTCCGGAATGACATTTGTATTGAAAGTTAATCGAGGCTTATCCGAGCTCTTGACACGATCCAAAATTGAAATGAACTTATCTAGTATATAAGATTCATTACGTCTAGAAAGTCGACGACGTTTACTGTAAACCGTACCTCCAACATCAGAATCTTCAGAAGATGAAACTTGCCGACGCCGCCGACGTCTAGTAGGGGAATATTCACCTTCTTCGACATTGCGGTAGTCATTATTCCCGTTAGATCCTCTAGTGTAGTCATCTCCACCCCGGCCCTGTTGCCTGGGCACTCCTGGGTTAACGTCACGACCCCGGCCCTGTTGCCTGGGCACTCCTGGGTCAACGTCACGACCCCGGCCCTGTTGCCTGGGCACTCCTGGGTCATCGTGATTGACACGATTAGAAATATACATATTAGGACCTCGCCCCTCTTGATTGGGTACTCCTAGGTCCGGACCTTGACCTGTGCCAGGTGCTCCTAGGTCATTTACTTGATTTGACAGCCTTCTGTCAGAACCGTAATTCCCGTAATTAGGATCCATTGCTGAAACTGACATTAGTTTGCTTAATACATGCAAAAGGAGCCGCAGACAACTCCAGGGTCTTACCCTGGTCGATTGCCGTTAGTAAAGAAAGAAGCAATTGCCATCATATATTACCAGAGCATAACCCTGGTAGACTACAGAATGCATGCATCCCCAGAGAGTAGCCCTGGCAGGATGCATACAACTGGTAAGAAACTGTACATTAAAATTAGACAATAAAAAGATGCAAGTTTTGGTTGAACTTCTCCTTGTGATACCTGGCTACATGTAATCCCAGGGAGTAGCCCCGGCTAGATACATGCAGCAGTATCAGAAGAGTACCAAATGTGTATCTTAAGATGTTAAAATAAAGCACGCACCACGCAGGAACCCTGAATGGTGCGAGCCCTCCTCAAAATCTGCTGCTTACAACCCCAGGGAGTAGCCCTGGCATGAGGTTTGCAGTGACTCCCGTAATTTCAACACAATAATACACACATTCAGAACCAAGCAATAAAACATCAAATAAAGGAGGGGAAAAAAAAATGTTTGCCCTATGTGACATCAGCTACATGTTATCCCAGGGAGTAGCCCTGGCTAGACACAAGCAGCGATATCCAGACACAAATACATATTATTAAGAAATCAAAATAAAGCACGCACCACGCGGTAGCCCCGCATGGTGCGAGCTCCCCTAAAATCAGCCACGCACAACCCCAGAGAGCAGCCCTGGCATGAGGTTTGTGGTGATCTACATAGGTAATGTTTGACTCGTTATTAAATACACTTGCAAGAGAAAGGAAAAAAAAAGACAAAAAAGTAAAGTATAGAAAACAACAGAAAAATAAAAATGGAAATCAATAACTTACGTTGTTTTTTTTTTTTTGTGTAGGCGTAGCAGATATCGAGGGATAACCCTCAATATAATCCCGCTTCTGAAACTATAGGGAAGTTTCAGGAGTGAAAACACGGCCTTCCAATAAATCAAGTTTATTCACTTTGTAATATTTACAATACGATTTCTAGTGTAGCTTATATAAATCTCAACTGAACCGACTGTTCACTGCGAACGCCAAACGTACTCTGTCGAAAAGTCCATCCTCACCCTAAAATCAACTTATTAAAAGTGGAGGTGGACTATTACCTGATTCTATTTAAATTTCAAAAGTAGTTACACTGACTAGTCAAAACAAGTGAGTCAACTTACTTGTTTTATTTAGTAAATAATTATTAATGCATTTTAATAATTTAAATAGTCAGGTATTACTTAATTTTAAGTAAATTAAACGTGATTTACCTAAGTGTAATTAAAAATATGATTTAAATAATGCATAATCGCAAATTGAAAGTCGTTAGACTGATCAAATGAAGCAAGTAGATTGATTATTATAAACAATTAAAGTAAATTATAACTAGTTAAGTACATGTTATTTATTACCAATATAATAATGCTTACAGTACTATTACTCACATATCGATTTTTGATTCTTGAAGTCAAGTCAATAGCAATTATACCTTGAACTAGATATTACAAAAAAAAAAGTGATTTTGACTGGCTATGTATGTATGTAAGTATGTGAGTATGTTCATCTGTTTCCTCATAGCTCCTAATCTACTTATCGGAACTCGACATATGAGGTATCATAACCGTCTTAATTGTCCGGTGAACATAGGCTACGTGACGTGTCACAAAAACCGATATGGCACCCTCTAGCGGACAAAACGTTATGTGTTAAAAATAAAAATGGAGAAATACGCCGTGTTTGATATCATTTGAAAGGGTTTCACTTGTATATTTCAAAAATATTGCTTAAATTTAAAGTGACGCCCTCTAGCGGACAAAAAGGTCATGTGTTAAAAAAATATTTAATACCAAAATTGTTTGAATAAAAAAGTTAAAAACTCAAACCCGACAACGCCAAAAAGAAACGACGCTAAAAAAGTATAAAACAAGATTTATTGATGCTGGAAAAAAAAAGCCGCAGTCACACGTTTATAGGTACCAACCTAAACACTTTAATTTAATTTGTTTGTTGACAGAGATATAACAATGATCCATAGTGGTTAGTAACAACTGGAACTTAAAAAAAATTAAATACAATAAATAGGAATTTAAATTAAAATAAAAATGTAACATTAGTCTGTAGGTGAACTGTACAGCAGTGGTTCACGTACTGACAGTCGTTCAGAAAAAGCGTTCAGAATACTGTTGCGGCTGACCCGCAACCGACGCACCAGGGATGTGCATCGCTTGAACAAGATTGTGTGGAATCAATCCACACGAGCCTCGGCAAACATCCCCGACGCGCTACAGAAGCGAGGCAGCCTCAAGAGCACCCTGGACGCGTTTTTATACTGGACACGTAGAGCTCTGTACTGTTTCTGCGTGTAATCCAACCACAGACTGCTAGTATAAAAGGACGTACAGAATGCCCTAAATAGGGCTATTTTCACGTGCCTCGAACACCGAGCAATTCTGCTGGCGATCATATTCGCACGAACAGACAGCGTTCTACGTTCCCTTTTGATGTCTGCATCATCTTTTAAGGTCAGAGGTTAATAAATGTCCAATATATTTAAACGTGTCAACTCTTTTAAGTGGGCATCCGTTGAGCTTAATTTCCGGTAAGTAATTTGGAAATCCTGGCCTGAAAGATCATGCATTCGCTTTTGATCGTATTATATATACAGCAAACCATGTTCTTTAGCATATTCTTCACAAATGCTAATCAGCTTTGCCACTCCACAGACAGAGGCGCTCAGCAGCACCATATCGTCCACGTAACTGATATTGTTAAGACACACACCTCCAATATGGCAACCGACATGCGTGATGCTGAGCCTCTCTATCAGTGCATTAATATATAATTTGAAGAGCTTCGGTGAGGTTAGCCCCCCTTGCCTCACACCGCACTCCAATCTATATGAAGTCGTGTAAGCCCCCGACCATCGCACACCATTGACCTAATTGCTGTACCAGTACTGAAAAACACGGATCAGTTCGTCTGGCACTGCCACTTGCTGCAGTTTTTGCCGCTGCAGATCATAACAAACCGAGTCAAATGCCTTCGACAAGTCGAGGAAGAAAGCAAACAGCGGTGTACTTCTATCATTGTAGTACTTGACAGTCTGATTCTTGACAGTCTTGACAGAATGTTAGGTACAGTAAAATACCCCCTCACATTCTTCAACCGAATGAGACGCAATTAAAATCTTGTATAAAACGTACACTGTGTAGGCAAGCATATTATCAGTTGGTGGATTACATTGATGATAAAAATGCTTGGCGCAATGCTGGGCCTGCTCCATAACCATAGGGGTAGCTTAATTGATTATCATGAGAAGTTGTTGTAGAGGCTGCAGAAGATTGTAAAAATATATTTCCATTGTATAGATTCAATATCTTAATCTATACTAATATTATAAAGCTGAAGAGTTTGTTTGTTTGTTTGTTTGAACGCTATGAACTCAAGGTCTACTGGTTGGAATTAAAAAAATCTTTTTGTGTTGGATAGTCTATTTATCGAGAAAGGCTTTAGACTATACAGCATCACGCTACAATCAACAAGAGTGGAGCATAAATGAAAAATGTTGGAAAAACGGGAAACGATATTCCTTATTGAGAGCTTCTGTCGCGTGCGCTGCGAAAATGGTTTAAGTTATGTAAATATTATGTATTAAGGAAATGTTCCTATTTAAAAGTTCTACAAAAAAATCTGCGACAGCATATATCTATCTATTAAGATTAACTCACTGTAACAACTTTTTACTATTGAAATGTTTTGGTTAAATAGAATTATTTTTTGGGAAGCTTTTTTAACCCATATGGTATTAATCTATATCTAAATAAATGTGTTTGTTACAACGGAAATTTAATATTAAATATTTGTGCCTTTTACTCTATATAGTTTAAACAAATATCTTAGAAGATATCTTAATGTAAAAATGACCGCGCGACAAAATAATTACGCGGTTCGGCGCCGGCGGCCTTCGCGTCCCAATGTAGATACGTGGAGATTCTGGCCTCCGGGAAATACAAATTCAAAATATTTTTTGCACCATATTATTTACAAGGTGCTATTGTCTACTGTTTTGTGAGCAGTGGTGGCCCAGTGGTGGCGGCCCCGACTTAAGAACACTTGGTCGTGGGTTCGAACCCAGGCAGGCGCATTCCTTTGTGTAATTTATTTCATCACCACTGCTCTCAAAACGGTGAAGGAAAACATCGTGAGCCGACATATCTTAGAACCAAAAATAATTTAGTTATATTTTAGTGACATTGCCTTGGTGTCTGAGAGTAAGTCATGCTCACACAAATGTCTCGCTGATGGTGGCGAATGTGTCGGATGATTAAGTTCCCTTCAAAATGGTTGAGTTGAATGGTGCTGATCCATGCGTCATGTTCGTGAACGGGCGCTGTCAGTGGAGACTGGTAATCTCTCTTAGCTTGCACGTCTTGCTACATAGAATAATAATAATTAAAGTGGATGTGAAATAATTGGTGTAGTGGGTTAAATTTAAAACTAGAAGTCTTTCAAGATATGGTGCCGTTTGGAAATTACCGTTTGGAATATACATTGCTTTTAGCAGTGGCTTGTTCTTAGTGCGTATTATAAGTTATGTACTACACCGAAGTAAATACTGAAAGTTTATATAACATTTAAATCATTTTAATACGTCGGCGTCGTATCATATCAGTTCTGCATTAGTTGGTATCGTTTAACTTTTTCCCGCCGTTTGGAGTGCTCCCCGCCCATAGCTGGGGGGAGTATGAACGCAGAGAACTACTCAAAATAAATGTACCCCGCCATACATAATATTATGTATATTTCATGTAATGTTAAGCAAAGTTTCAATTAGTTGCAAAATTTAAAACTTTAATTAATTTATTTGATTTTTGGATAGCTGTTATGAGGAGTTATATCTTACTGATTGACCGGAGAAGGCAACATAAAATTCTAAGTTATGAAGTAAACTTCTGCCCAGCAGTCATCCCAATCTCACTACCCATGCGGATCACAATGTTCTCATCGTATTTTGTGAACCCACAAACTATTTCGATGTAAATAAAACAAAAGCTTCTCAAATAAACTAGCGTGTTTGTGGTATTTGAATAATAAGGAAACTTCAGATGTTTTGATTTTCAGTAACAATTATACAAAATAAACATTAGATACCCAAACTACGCGTTACCAGACTAAACTCCCGCCGCAGTCAGTCAGTCGTGATGGACGCAGTTGCCCAAAAAATTGGCAAATATGAAAGAACCCGCCCGGAGCCCGCGCCAGGGGGCAGGGGTGTCGCATACACAACTCAATTTACAATGTTTACACACTGTATTTGTTTGTGTCTACTATATTTATTAAGCATACATGTGCTGAATATTGCTGGCTATTATTTTTGTTTGAAAACGCGTGGAACTGTTTGATACGGTATCAAACAGTTCCACGCGTTTTCGCGTTACAGTAACTTATACAAATAAGCTATTAAAAAAATGTAGTAGCACGCGAAATCTCTAAATTATCTCTTTATTGATTAAATATTAGCTGTATTAAGTGAAAATTGGAACGATCAAAGTAAATGCCTACTGTGTAACACAGGTTCTCTTTATAGATAGACGCAATGCATAATTCTGAGAAGATGCCATAAACACATTGCGCTCGGCCGTGGATTGATGACGCCTGATAGATGTTAGTTGGCGCGTTTATATCATAGTTGGTGCTTACGACACCCAAGGGCGGTGTTCAGACGGCGTAGTTTAGTCGACACTCATGGGACAATAATAGATGTCTGTAAATACTACTGAAGTTTTGTTAGATTATTTCATTCATTTCTTCGTTATTCAAAAAGATCTTTGACCAGCTCAGTAAGTTTCAAAACTAAGTAGAATGTTTCTCGTAAAGTTTCGCTTCCCTATCTTATTGCCGATGAATTTGAAACAAGCATCAATTTAAACTTCAGTCAAACTTTTTGCACAGAACTGACAATTTAAATGAAGCTATGAAACCTACCGTCAAACTAGTTGTACAAAAGGTTGTAGGGTAAAGCGCACAATTAATGACTTTACAAATGTGGGTTCAGTTCGTTTTACATTGTCGGCGTAACGGTGTAATCTTCCCGTTTGGGTTATAGCCATCCAGCATTATTACTGCAACATTGTTAGATTTATTGCTCGAGGCAACACTGAAGATAATTGGAGGTCAGAGAAGTCGAAATTTATGAAGGAGTTTGGATTGATATTAGTAGCTTTTTGTAGTTCAAATTCTTGGGATTAACCAGGAGATAGCAACGGCATTCTAAATAAGACAAAATCTGATTACTAAAATTAACAACTATGTAGGTCACACAATTTAATAATTGCAACCTAAGAGAGAACAAATATGAAGAACTTCAAACGCCTGGAGCGCTTGCTATCGAGAACTCTTCAACGTACTACTCCGGGCAATCACCTCTCATTGATATGAATCCACTTACAGTTCGAGAGCTCCTATATCTGCCGGAGCTAGGAGAGATAATGCCGGGATCAGACTTGATACACGAAGTGTAACGAGGTTATGAGTTACTGGAGTTTAATGAGAATACGGTTTTAGAGCTTAACGACATCAACAGAAGACCAAAAACTAAACTCAGCCCATTTCTCTTAACTATTAGTGAGACAAAACTAACAAACATATTACAGGCCTGTTCCCCTGTACCTCTAACCCATCGTAATTACCAGCTCTAGGGGTGAACCTGCATTTAGCACGTAACTTACAATCACCCCTCCTCCCCTCCATAGGGGCGAAACCGGCGACCACTTCACGGATCATTACGCCTATTACAACTTTGAGGGGTATGCTGGACAACTTTTGGGGTTGTAAATTAGAGAGAGTGGCAAAAATTTTAACTTGGTGGTGTTGAAGAGTTAATTGATTTGAAAGTGAATTATATTTCTTATTTGATTTAATAACTATTTAAATTACTTATATGGTTTTATATAAGTACTGTAATGTATATACGGTTTTGTAATCGGATTCCAAAGCTCTAACAAAGAAAGGGTACGTACTTATACGGTTCGATAAAAAAACAGAATACTGCAAAACAGTTCATAAAACCGCTATCGAAAGCTCTGCCTCCGTTAATTTATTCATCGCTTCGTTCAATATTTTAATTGAACCTAAAAATTAACCTATAAAAAGTGGGTTTAACATGCAATTATGAATTATTCATCGTTTCAAACATTCCCGCGCTACCGAACTGGAAACTACAAAGAAACTATGATCAAAGTAGCTCATTTCACGAGTCGGGGGACACGCATCCCCAGTGAGGGGGTGAAGTGGGGGTGTTGGGGGGGGAGGTGAGTAGTCACGTACTCTAGTTTTACTCAGTTACTTTTAATTCATCCAGTGCGCTGATCTGTTTGGTAAAGTTTGTGGGGTATGCTACTATAATATTATAACTAGCGTGGAGTCAACTTATGAATCTCCATACAATGGTGTCAATGACGGCATAATATAAAATCCCGCCTGTAACTCCCGAAGGGTCAGGCAGAGGTATGCCTAACCGTGCGACGGCACGGATGGCGTAGTGGCTCAAGCAATGGACTGCTGCGCTGCGTGTCGCGGGTTCGATTCCCGCACGGAACAAATATTTGTATGACCTACAGATAGTTGTTCCGGGTCTGGGTATTTGTGTATGTGAGTTTAAATGTTTGTGAACGCACCCACGATACAGGAGAAATTCCTAGTGTGGGGCAACGTTTTCTTTAAAAAAAAAAAAAAAAAAAAAAAAAAAAAAAAAAAAAAAAAATTGTAGACTCAAATTATGTCACTTATGTTTTTAAATCCGATGTAATAGGGGACTGGCCTTTTGCCATCAATCGGGCACAAATCCAGACTGCGTGGCTGCTACTGAGAAAAACCCAATAACAGTTTGCCCGACACGGTATCGAACCCAGGATATAATGGTCAGCAGTCGCACTTGAGATCATTAGACCAACGAACCAGTCAGAGGTATATTGACTACATAGAGGTATAAAATGGGCATTGAGATTTACTATACACAGTCATATCGTTTTATGTTTTGGCGACGGATATACGTTTAAAAGTAGTTTTCTTCCTACTTTTCCTTGCCCATTAAAAATAATCTAAAAAATACTAGGTCATTTCGGTTTTATTCTGCTGTGGCGAGTTTACACATACTTTTTTTCGTGGCAAATTTACTTTGTGACGAATGTACAATAACCCCTATATTCAACGTTAATAGAAAATTAAATAAACAAATTAAATTATCACTTAAAACTTTTATGTAACAAGCATATTAAGGCACTTTACCTAATTGTAATGAAACTCCATCATCGATATAATGTAAGTACCTATATAAGTCTTCCGTCGCGCTAGGAATTAATAAAGGAACGAAAAAGACATGAAAAGAAAGCGTTAAAAATTTAATCAAGCCGTTGTACCTCCTGACATAAAACTTTAACCATCGCCCAGACTACGTGTTGAAGGATCAATGCTCATAAACTGAGCACATAACTGCCCCATCCCCCCCTTGGGAATCAGGAAGGGTGTAATGTGGTCCATCTATGATAGGGTTAGGTAGGGCCCTTAGCCCTATTTAGAATTAACTGTCAAAGGAACATTTAAAGAGTGTCAATGTTCGTGTTTGTAAATGGTATAAAACATTCTGGATGAACAGGTTGAATTACGTGCTTAAAGTCGTGTATGTTAATTATTTATTAAATAGCACATACAACAATGAAATAGTATCATAACTAAAAGCAATATAACACCGCTTAAGAGAAATACAGACAATAAGTATCTTCCATTATTACTGTTCAAGAATTTCGAAACTATTGGTTAACAAGCTCAAGTATTGGAAATACTTGTGAACTAAATATTTCATTTATCTAAACTATAAGTCGGTGAAAAGTTCAACCGCGACCTATTGCCCGCTCTATTGCTCGAGCGAAGAACGAGGGAAAAATGTTTGACGAACGCACTACTATAAAACTGATCAATTTTGTTTCAGACAACCAAATCAAGTGTTCAAGCTAACTCAGGGGTTAATAATGCCCGATGATGGAATCATTACGTGATACAGGTTATTATACAGACTTACAGTCACGTGAAGAGGCAAAACTTGAAGTAATAAAGCTGGAACAAACTGGAGAAAGCACAAAGTAAAGCAGAAAATTAAATTTTGTTGATACTTGCCACAATTTACTTAGGAACGTGTACATTGTAAAGTAAAGGTCTCTTCCCAAAATGATTACTTAGTGCAGTTTTTAACATCGTAACGCTGTGCAATTTTACCTACAATTTATAATTTACATTAAAATGGTTAAAACACAAACAAAACTATCAATATTAAAACCTTGGTGTACAATTGTCGTACTCCAGTAAGAGAAAAAAAATATCGATGAGTAAGAAGCCGAATTTATCTTCATGATCCTAGGATCCAATGACTCAAGTAACAAACAACATCAGGTGGTTGCGAAATATTAGGTGTCAGTACCGTAAAGTATCCAGACTAACGTCAAAAAATACCTCGTTACCAAAATGTATCATATAACTTTAAAATATTAAATGAATGACGCTTCAAGCAGTACGTTAATTATAATAGTAGCGCATACCGGTATGGCGGTATAACGGTACACAAACACATCGAGAGTTCATTAGGGGGCACCGCGCCGCAGAGACACTCATTAGGAGGATGCCACCGCGTGCTACACACTTCTTTAATTTAGGTTAGTTACTCCACACGCTGAATACATTTTTGAAACAGTAAGTGCAAATACTAATGTGGTAGTAGATATAGTTGTGTAACTTTATTTTAATGAGTGAAATAGAATAGATCTTCGCTTTTATAGAAGAACATGAAAATATGATATTTATTTATTTAAGCAGGTACTTGCTACACTTACAGTTTGCACCAACGCGTGCAGCAAGTCAACATCACACATTAAGAAATCGTTTGCAATAATTAAGCATAGCTTTATTACTACTCATAAACAGATCTAGACCCAAAAAAAAACAAAAAAAGTTTTTAAATTTAAAGGTTATTGAATAATATCTGCGAGGGTTTTTATCAAACACTTCCGATAAGATTTATTTAAGATACAGGAAAATGTGAGCCTAGCTGTCACAGTAAATAATAATATAGCTGTTATTCGTAACAATTTCCAAGTGGTAACTTAATATCATACACCATTTTTACGTGCATTGTCTTATATATATTTTGCATATACGACTATCTCTGTCGCCACCTCATTTTTACTCTGTGGCAAAAAACTCTTTTGACCAAGTTGTTTTTTTCTTTTTTTCCTCATTTGTTTCATGCTTGACGAAGTTCCTGAAATATTTCGCTTGACGACCTGTGTGGACACACACTGAAGCAAATAAAACACGACATGTTAAAGGGTTCTTAATGAAATATTTCCAGAATGTATTTATATCCTTAGAATTTCTTATAATTATACGGAAAAATGGTGTTTTATTTAGAAACAGTTCACGCTTCATAATTTTATATTTACTTATCTCATTCGTAGTCAAACAACTCAAAGTTTGTTAGTAACACAAAACAAAGTCAATATCGAGAAACTTAGACACAACTAAGTTAGTCAAAATTAAGATAAATGTCTTTAATAAAGTTCACGCCACTAATATATTCAGAGGTCGCCTCCACATAATTACAAGTATAAATTTTCTCGAAGCGTTAGGTTAGCTTGCTTGTAAATAAATATATTAAACCGCAGCTTAACGCCAACTTTAATAAAGGGAGCTTAAATCTTTATTAAAGGAACAAATTTTAAAGATCGTTAAGACTGCAGAAAATATTTGAGAAGAATTTCTTAATTAACTCGTCATATTTCGCGAAACTTCAAGTTTAATCAAGTTGAAGTTTAATAATTATGCTTGTGTTGTTCCTGACAGATACACCAGTAAAATACCTATTATGTATTTTGTTCCTGCTGTGTACTTATCCTGGAAATACTTAAGATTCAATATTGAAATTAAAGTTTGTGGGGTAATAAATCCTAGTTCCTATAATTTCGTATTTTTATAGAACTTTTTCTTGAGCTTCGCGAAACAAACGTCTTCTTATAAATATAAATCTGACACAGCTCAGCTCCAAGTCACATTACTATCCATTGCAATGGTATCCTGTTCGTTGCGGTCGGAGGGTGGGACGACAGCGGGGTAAAGGGGCAGGCAGGGAGGGTAGTTCATTTGATTTGACAGCTGATCTCAGCGCGGTCCGACGGCCACGGCGGCGGTGGCGTCGGCAAATTGGACAAGTAACGTTTTTGTGCCAAGAAATTACATTCATTTACTGAGAGGGATCCTTTCTCATTCTTTGTGTCAATTATGTGCTTTATGTTTTATAGTCATTTTAAACATGGGTTGGAAAGGAGGCAGGAGTTCCCACATTTCTAAACATAAATACTAAACGAACAAAGACAATCAAAGAGTCATTCAATCGGGAAATGCTAAAATATCCTGATGGGAATGGGCCGAACACTTCATTCTTAGTAGTGGCACTTGCGATTACTACACCAACGAGACATTCACGTTTAGTAGCTAATAAGTTTGTAACAGACACTGTTGTAAGCTTAGAAATATACATCGTTACATGAAGTGCTCATTAACAAACGTACGGAACTTCGGAACCAGTTAAGAAGTTGTTAGAAGTAATTTTAGTATTATTAATTCGATGTTCTTATCTAGGTATTGCCCGCGACCTTCGTTCGTGTGATATTATAAAATAATATAACGTACGTTTCGTAGATTAGCCGGAACAAACGAAAATTTAAAAAATGTGTTTTGTTATAATGTGCAGTGTGTATTTTTATATGCATTCAGTAAAGAGGTGTTATCTTAATCAAAAACAGATACTTCAATTTTGTTTATCTGTTTCATACGTGATACCCTCCCGGTACTAGTACGTTCCCGTGAGATAATTTTGCGGACGCAAAAGCAAAAGTTGGTAATTCATAACATTCCCGAGAACTTAATAAAATCAGTGACTTTAATACGGAAGCTACAGCACAGTTGATTTATCGTCAGTATCTTGCCGAACTAAAACACTTAGGTAAACGTAAACTCGGTTCATAAATCTACCGCGAGTCACATTAAGCGACCTACGACTCCGGCGGCAACTTGCTCCGCCGGGAGCTCAAATGATTTGACAGCTGATCTCGGACCTCCTCCTGCGCGAGGGTACTTTGCATCATTACTGTTACACTGCCGGGTAATTGGACAAGCGAAGACTTTGGGTGCGGAGGATTATATCAGTTCGTGAATGTTGGTAACGGATAATGTAAGAAGAAAAGATGATCAGGCTCAGTTGTCGATTTTCCTATTCACAATCATTTGTAATGATCATCATCATCATCATCACCGACAGCCTATTAATGTTCCCACTGCTGGGACACAGGCCTCCTCTCTTCGCGAGAGAATGGGCTATAATCTACCACGCGGGTCCAGTGCGAATTGGTAGATGTCACATGTCTTAGAATTTTTTGGTTCTAAGACATGCCGGTTTCCTCACGATGTTTTCCTTCGCCGTTTTGAGAGCAGTGGTGATGAAATAAATTACACAACGTCATGAGCCTGCCTGGGTTCGAACCCACGACCTACTGTTCGTAAGTCGGGGCCGCCACCACTGGGCCACCGCTACTCTTATCATTTATAATCATCACTACATATAATAAATCAAAGTCCTTTTGCCCTGTCTGTCTGTTTGTGATAAACTCAAAACTGCTGCACAGATTTTCATGCTAATCTCACCAATGGTTAGAGAGATTCTTGAGGAAGGTTTCAATAAATAATTTGTCAAGGTTTTTTAAACATTGGCTAAAATATAATGATATTTTTTGAACGGGGCCAAAATTTCATGCTTACTTTTGGTCACGATAACCGACACCCATGCGGGCGAAGCCGCAGACTTCAGCTAGGTTGCTAAGGAAAATTTTTTGTTGTGCTAAAATAATATATTCATCTAGTCGGAAGTCACTATACAACTGCAAAGAGACGCTTTTCAAACATAAATAAGTCACACTATACCATCAAAATCTCCTTTCCAAACCCATACCTACATTGTACGAAAATACAAAACGAAGTCCGAATCTTATTCATCTATCCTGATGCAAGCGACGTCGGGGCATAAGACAATACCGCCAGTCGCGACACTATTGATGGCTACAGTGAGACAACAGCGGAACAATCTCCAAGATATCTGATGCTACTGACAGACGCTATAGTGGTGATAAGGCGTTGCACTGTCTTAAGGTGGGAATGAATAAATTGTGATAGTGACAACTCAGTGGATAGTGTTTTGACGACTTACTGGCGATTTTCATCAGCTGATCACGAAGAAAAGAATATAATTATGCCATGGAGAGAAAGTAGACCAAGAAAATAATTTTAGCTGACCGAAATGTTTCTACGCTTAACAACTTACAGTTGTCTTTAACGGACTTCCCAAAAGGAAGAGGTTCTCAATTTGATTGATTTGTTTTTTTTTTTATTATGTATGTACACCGATTACGCTGTGATTTATGATCCGATTTACGTGATTCTTTTTTAGTTTAATGCGGAATAGTTGCCATTTGGTCCCTTTCCATAGTTTAGCCGAGTACCTACTTTTCATTTTATGAACATTTTTTTTTAAATTTATGAACATTTTTCGTTTATGTGTGCTCGCGAATAACTTCGTCTTTTAAGAACCAATTTTGATGATTCTTTTTTTATTGGAGGATTTCAAGGGTGACGGAAACGAGGATCTGGTGATGAGATCCCAGAGAAATCGAGGGCAACCCTCAAATTTCATAAGCACGTATTACATGTTTCGTGCTGTTTCTTTCTGACGCTATTCAAGTCATGAAGAGAGGAGTGGTGGGTTTGAGTCATGATGTTTCATGTTGATGAGCTGATGATGAAAGGTACTACTCCTCAACAGGTAAGGAGTTGAAAGCAGTACTAAGGGAATCTTGAAGGTTAAGGGTTAGGTTTCTTGGTTCAATGTTAAATGCATAGTGAATATTTGTATAGGATACGTAAAACTAAAAATGAAAAAATAAAAACATTTTTTGCAAAAAAAACAACCGACTTCAAAAAACCATAAAGAGAAAAATAAACTTCAGAAGAAAAATCAGTTTCTGAAGTCGGTGGCAAAAAAAAAAAATTATAATTAAATAGTAGGTATTATTATTAGATCTTTTCATTACTAACAAAAATGCCTAGAGCTACGACAATATTAAAATAATTTCCAATAAACCCGAAATAGGACCAAAACAAATTCCAGACAAAATGTAATTTTAAACCGGCATTAAATATCCCCAAAGTGTCTACCGCACGCTCTTTTTGATCTTTTAACAGGCTATTGAGTGAGGGTGGGGTCTCCCAAACACGGTCGAATATATCCCCATAAGTGAGCGATAAATCCTTTGTTTAAACAAAACACGGGTCCTATTGTTCCTGCCAGTGCTGGGAGCTGCTTCCGGCCGCGGGAAGTATCTGAGACGATTATCTTTAATAGGATCTGCTGCTACTTCCACGAGTTACTTGCTAAGTCTGATTAACTTGGATACTTTTGAATCGAATGTAGTATTGCTGTGTGGTACGTTAGCGATGGGAATAGTCTTTTACTTTTGGAAGCTTGCATAAGCTGAGAGTTTTTTTCTGAAGTGATAAAATTGATAGACCTACCATGAGTAACTTGCTGGCCATTTCTTTCATTTCTTGCTATGGATGTAATGTAACTAGTAAGTAAACTTTTCAGCATGTATTTAAATCAGAAATTATCCATATTTTTTATCAGAAATGTTATATTTTAGCATTGACTGATAGTTTAAGACTAAATCAGTGAAGCCTACCAATTTCAGAATTTTTTATAACTATCAATATTTTGTTTGTTAATATCCAGATGCAATCAATAACTTAAAGAGTTTTCATCAAAACACCAACCTACAACATTTTAAGTCTTGAAATAGCACCCAAGCGGTCATAAGTAATGACCACTGCACTAAATTGCACATGTCATACTCCTTCACATTACCAGGTCCACAACGAACACTGTGCTCCAATTCGTTTATAAATGCAGAGGTCACCGTACAAACGCTTCAAATGCAGAGGTCACCGTACACACGCTATCAAATTTTCACATCACAAATACAGCGCGCAGCCAACATTGAACAGATTAAATTCAAATGAGATGTCAAATACCAACAGTTGCTTTGAAATGTTAACAATGACTTCCAAATAGAAATTCAGTTCCTATCGCTTGTTCAAATTTTGTGCCGATAAAGTATTAACGTACGGGCTTTAAAATCTGTTCATATTAGCACACCCTATTGAACATTCAAATGCTTAATGTTCTTTGTTGATACAGTGCGTAAAATAAAATCTGTTTTGTTGAACAATGTATTCATAGGTATTGCACTACTATTATAATTATTCTTGTTAATATATTATTAGTGTTATAAGTCTAGAATTACGAACTGAATTGAGGGAAAAAAATGTGTCGTGATATAGCCGTGTATATCATATATTTGATCAAAACATAAACAAAAACATGTACTTACTAAAATTCACGTTGTGAAACGGTTCAAAGTTCACAACAAAACAACTCAAATGTAAACAGCTATTCAGAATACTTGAAGCACAATACAGATCTTAATTGTGGCGTTGTTTAATGACATCGTGTGACGAGAGGCTCTCGTGTCTCTTGTCTGTCGGATGCACTGCGGTCCCTCAACTATTGGGCCTTCGGGAATTCGGCCACGTCTGTGGCTCACTAATGAAGCCTAAGTTTTGTACCACAGTGCTGTGTGCTCTCAGTGGAAACTTGGAGGATACAGAATTTAGAATGGAAGGTAATGGTTCGATTCAATATAAAATCGTAAACAGCTGCAGTGACGTGATCGACGTTCACCACGATAACATAGGGAAATTTCGAAAATTAATTATTGAATACTATTCACACAATTTTAGGACTTAATAGGAATTGCCAATTTGTTAATTTATAATTAGCCTTAGGTTATTAAATTTTCATTTTATTAGTATTATCCAATGTTTACCCAATTAATCTTAGTTTAATTTATTTATTTCTGTTATTCGGTTAATTTCCATATATTCATTATTATCATTATAATCCGTGTAATTTTATTTTATTATGTTGATTTGTTTGTAAAATTGATTTTAATTGTTTTTTTTTTTATTTTAATTTTTAAATTTTTTATTCATACTTATTGCTATATTAATAATGTATAGTTTTATAAAATTGTGCATGTGGTGTTAGCCTGTAAATAATTGTTGCGCTCATAAATGTATATTGTGTAATTTTAAATGAAATCCAACGTGTAAGCAATTGTAGGCTAACCTTAATTAATAAATAAATAAATTCAGAATGCATGTGTGAAACTTGTATGTCTTCAAATGTTGAACTTACCTATGTATTCAAACATGCTGGTTAATTGGGAATCAGCAATTGAACGTGAGAGTAGTTTTTTGATTCAATGATGGTGTCCGTCACAAGAACAACTTTAAAAAGAATGTTAACAAGAATCTAAGTTTTAAATAATTTACTCGCGTTTACAAGGAACATTGAAAAGTCTAAACTACAAGTTACTTTATGCTTTCACCAGTCAAAACTTTATCTTTCTAAACTCCCGACATCCCACACGTCTGTGACACGGCACGTTACAACCGTGCCGCGTCACGCCAACATGGCCCACGACACGCCACGCCATGCGCCATGTCGTGCCACCGGGACGACGCACGTTGTGCGCTAACTGTGACAAATACGCGCTCACTTATTTACTATATCTGTCGCGGGTAACATACGTGAATGTGCAGCATTGGCTCCCGATATAAATCGGGGGCTACGTTTCTTAGCGTCATTTCGGGAAATGGAATTGGTCCGGCATTACTTACACAGTTTAAGGTGTGGTTTTATTAAACGGATCAGACCGTACCGGACACCGGACTCAGTTGTTTGACAGAGTATACCATAAACTGAATTAAGTGTGTTACCCGCAGCCACTCTGCAGTTCTTTCCGGTTGGATTGACTGCCCCTTTGCAGAATTACAATAAACATACTACAACTAATTTAAAACAATCTTTTACATCTAAAACCCTCCCGTCACAAAGAGCTAACCATCTCAAACGCCAAGCAGCATCTCATATCGCAATCGCGCGATATCTAGGAAACTTACAGAGTTAGTTTAATGACGTGTCTCGCATCCATTACTGACATTCTAGGCGAACGTTTAAAGCCCGGCGTTGTGCAGCGCGCAGTGGAGTGGCTCTGCGGATGGCGGCACGATTAGCAATTCCGATGCGCCAGTGTTTACGGCTCTTCAGTCGCTCTCAGACACGACTTGGAATACTACGTCTCCAGGCTCCAAGCCTCCAAGTTACAGCCTCATTGCTTGAGATGCAGCTGTAACATCTGCGTGTGCAATGAAACAAACAATATGTTGCACTAACTTCACTTGTCAAGTAACTCTGTCTGTAACCTTTTCATGCCTTAGCGTCTAATAAGATTTGGGTGAAAGGCACATAGACTATAATAAGAGATTTTGACATAACTTTTATCCCAAGTGCTCCATAATGGCATTAACGTAGTTAGTATGTTTTTCTTTTAAGATTTTCAGAATGTGACGTTACTTTCATGTGTTCATTCCTGCTTAAGAGAGCCCTACTCAGCCTACTTTGTACCACAAATATGTTTTAGTCAAGTTAGTTCGTCTATATACGTGTGTTTAACGTCATAGTGCTTATGGAGATTTGAATACAGCTGCGTTAGATTTTCTCTTCTATTTCAGTTTCCCGGTGCGAAGTGCAAGCGTGTTTCTAATTAGTGTTGTAATTATAACGCATGTGTCAGTTTGGCTCCCTTTGCAGAGTAATTGGAGCTCAAAATCTTTTGAAAAGTCGTGAGATGAGAAACTTCAAAACTGAATAAATGCGGCAGCAAACTGCAATGTAGTGAGTTCCATTGTAGAATGGCTGTTTATTTTGTACGAGTAAGTGCGGGGTGAACTCATTTTTTTCAGTCAAGTCTCGCTTATTCCACGGAGGTAAGCTTTTAATTATACTTATAAAGTGCATATACGCGAGACATCCATTAATTTGGAAATAACATCTACCTATGTATTTTGCAACACGTAGTAAAAATCAAAAAATCAAAATCAAAAGTCATTTATTCAAATTAGGCTGATAATCAGCACTTTTCGAACGTCAAAATTTACTTTACTCTACTTATTTACAAGAGACAGTCCCCCAAAACGCCCACCCTTCGGCACTTCCTAGTGTTTAGCTGGAAAGAAGAAGTGACGGAACAAACTCCCCAGCAACACATTCTGTCTGTTATGTTGGTTAGAAGAACCAGACTCGATACAATAGTAAGGTGTACGTTCATTTTAGAGTTACTACAGACACAAATCAATAATAAAAAATTATATAATTACAAACAATGTAAAAATAAAAAAGTACATAACATATCAATTAACAAATTTTTGTAATGAAGGTAAGGCACAAATGTTGATATCAGTGCTGTAACTATTCGTACCAAAGGGCGTCTGGATGATTAAAAACCACTGTAAAAGAGAGAATTTAATGGAAGAGAAAAAATAAATAATAAAATTGAGAATAGTTAGAGACATCCACAACTTTGTACCGGCTAAGAGTTACCAGGGAAGCCGCATGCGCAGAAGCTAAAGCCAAACTTTTTTATCTTCGACGTGGTCCTTGATTTTATAATATGCTTTTTGAATAAGGACACGTTTAATGTAGTTTTTAAACTTTCCATCGGTCAGTTCTATAACTGACTTAGGCAACTTGTTATAAAAGCGTATACTGTTTATAAGAAAAGACTTGCTAGTTTTCGTTAATCTGAATTTGGGTATTACTATTTCGTGTTTACTGCGAGTATTTAAATTATGAAAATCGCTTCTAGTTTTGAAAAGCCCTCGGTTTTTGCGGACATACAAAATACACTCTAAGATATAAAGTGAAGGCAGAGTCAGGATATCAATCTCTTTAAATTTTTCTCTGAGAGACTCGCGAGGGCCCATCTTATAGATCGCGCGGACTGCCCTCTTCTGTAAAATGAAAATTGAATCAACGTCCGCTGCCGATCCCCACAGCAGAATGCCGTAGGACATAATACTGTGGAAATAAGCATAGTATACTAACCTAGCTGTGGCTACATCAGTTAACTGCCTTATTTTCCTTACTGCGTATGCAGCTGAGCTTAACCTACCCGAAAGAGTTCTTATGTGTGCGCCCCACTGCAATTTAGAATCGATAGTAATCCCTAAGAATACCGTTTCCGCTATAACTTCAAGTTTTTTGCCGTCAAGAGTCAAATTTAGGTCACGTTGTGGTACATTTGGTAAAGAGAACTTTAGACATTTTGTTTTGTTCGCATTCAGTAAAAGATTGTTAGCTGCAAACCATTTCGAGAGAACAGTTAGACTTTCGTTGACCAGTAAGACATCCGTATCTTTCCTATCTATTTTAAAAATTAGTGAAGTATCATCAGCAAATAGAATTATATCCGAGAATTTGGCCATCATATATGGGAGATCATTAATATAAACAAGAAAGAGGAAGGGGCCGAGAATCGAACCTTGAGGCACGCCCATCTTGACTAGTGACCCGGAGGACGTCGCCCCATTAACATTTACTTTTTGCTGCCTGTTCGATAAATAGGACAGCACAAGATCAGCAGCCTGACCACGAATTCCGTAGTAGTGTAATTTACGGATCAATGTGTTGTGGTCGACGCAGTCGAACGCTTTTGAGAGATCACAGAAAATGCCAATGGCATCCTTGGACTTCTCCCAAGATTCTAAAATGTGACTGATAAGTTTTACTCCCGCGTCCGTTGTCGACCTACCCTTCGTGAAACCGAACTGCTGACTATGCAGAATCCCATTTGAATTGAAGTGAGACAACATCTGGTCCAGCATTATTTTTTCATAGATTTTACTCATTGCTGGAAGCACGGATATAGGTCTATAATTAGAGGGGTCACTCTTACAGCCTGATTTGAAAATTGGTACTACTTTACTATGTTTCATTAAGTCGGGAAACTTGCCACTGTCCAAACATTGATTGAATATGCCTGTTAAGATAGGAGCAATTGAGTCAATAATATCTCCAAGAACCCTAACGGATATCCCCCATAAGTCTTCAGTATTTTTTAAATTGAGACTTTTGAACGCGTTTATAATTGTAGCAATGCTTATTGGTTTAAATTTAAAGTTTGGTATGTCCTTTGTAAAGTTTTCTTTAAGAAGAGCTTCAGCTAATTTAGGTGAAGAGGGGAGAAACTTCGTAACCTCTAACGGAATGTTGGTAAAGAAATTTTCTAGCGTCTCGGCGACTTCTTGCTTATCAGATATGGTTTGATTAACTATTTTCAAAGACAAGTCATTCTGATCGCGTTGTTGTGTCTTTCCAGTTTCTTTGTTAATTACTTGCCACACAGTTTTTATTTTATTAGTACCTACCGGAGCTAGCAGTTACATAATAGTTACGTAATTATAAAAGTATTGTTCTGAATATTCGCATTGCGCGGTTACATTGTTTGCATGTTCGATGTAAACATTTCGGTTATCAAAATGGTTTTGTTCATTAAATGACGTCATGACAGGTTTCCCGAACAATGTGCGCCCACAAATGTGAAATTTAAATATTGAATTTACTGAATTAGCACATAATGTATCGTGGATTAGCAGTTTCCAAAGCTGGACATTTACGGACAGTTGAGTCTCATAGTGAAAGTCGCATTATAATTTAGCTACTAAGTAGATCTCATCTATATTTCAGTATGTTATTGATAAATTAAAACAGTTAAAAACCTATATCATTTTATGAAATAAGAAAGCAGGTTCAAACTTTTTGAATCACTTGTTACTTCCAGTTCCATTTTGCCAGTTACATCCAGCACTGTGATGAGAATGCTACTTCAGTTCTTAAAGTACCGCCTATAAGTATAGTGTTAATAATTAGTAATGGACGACAAGGTTGGCGCAGTGGCTGCGAGATTAGACTGCTGCGCTGCGTGTCGCGGGTTCGATCCCCGCACGGAACAAATATTTGTGTAGCTTACAGATAGTTTTTTCGGGTCTGGGTGTGTTTGTGTATGTGAGTTTAAATGTTCGTAAACGCACCTACGATACAGGAGAAATTCCTAGTGTGGAGCAAAGTTATTAATAATAAAAAATAAAAAAAAACACGTTTTTGGCAGAGCGCAGCTGCTCTCGTTCATATTAAATGGTAGGTGGCGATGCATGAGATTCTGTTTGCTCTGCGGCCGATGCGCCGATTGATTGATTCATTAGTATCCGCATAGAGCGCGCACTAATCAGAGCTCGCACACTGTACGATATATGCATTACAGTCGAATGAGAAATTGATGACGAGCTGATTTATACGCGTAGTTTTTAAGTGCTTTTCGTTGGATCTTGTTCGATATATTCTGACCAGTCGGAGCCCATCAGAAGTTCTTCAAATTTGTTGATATACAGGACAGAGCCTTCAGGAAATCATCAACCAAGCATTCTGTACATCAAACTAAGTAACTATCGCAAATCCATAATACCTACTATTGCTAATTATTTAAATATTATTGAGCAGTGAGCAGCGATGGCCCAGTGATAGCGGCCCCGAGTTACGAACAGTAGGTCGTGGGTTCGAATCCGAGCAGGCACATTACTATGTGTAATTTATTTCATCACCGCTGTTCTCAAAACGGTGAAGGAAAACATCGTGAGGAAACCGGCATGTCTTAGAACCAAAAAGTTCGAAGGCATGTGACATTTACCAATCCGCACTGGGCCCGCGTGGTAGATTATAGCCTATTCCCTCTCAAAGGGAGGAGGCATGTGTCCCAGCAGTGGGAACATTAATAGACAGTTGATGATGAAGAGTAATTATTTAGGATACGAGTATCTACACATAACACTAAAACGACCTCCAGTCTCCACCTCTATAAACTACAAAACATTATACCTATCGTACCGCACGAAGCTAGCCAAATAACCATTTTTTACTACCGGCCCTCCATTGAGCAGCTGGTATGCGTTCTCGCTATTGTCCTAGAACCTAAGCGCGCAATGTATAGGGCAACAGTCGGCTGTGTTGCAAAATTGATGCGACCTCAGACCGAGGCTCGCGTGCAAGTTTAATGTCGATGACAGATGAATTATGCATCGCCTCGAATGAGATGTTTTTCGGAGACGTCTAGTGACCGAGTGGTGTGCCAACCCTACAGGGTGAGTATAGCTCACCCTGTAGGGTTGGCACACCACTCGGTTGGCGCACGCCTTTGTATTAATGTAATTGTCTGTATCTACGTACTGATTTGGATCAAATATTAATTAAAGCATATGACACAATTACATTAATATATTAGTACTATTAAAGTTCTGGCATAATTGGTTAGGCATGCATAATCTCATAAACTCTTTCTTGATCAAAATAACTTACGGAACAACCGCCACGATATAGCCACCTAATTTTAAAAACATAATATTTGAACACCCCGCATGCGATATTACTCAATTACGGGCTAAGCCACACATTTCCCTGCAATAGCATCGACAAGCAAGCGATGTATTAAAGTTCAGTACGCTGGTGTACGTTGTGGCGCCCCCTGCCGGTGCCCTGCGCTGCGGGGGCAGGCCACGCGCCGGAAAGCAATTAGAACAACTGAGACGTGTAATGAGTGACGCGACGGCGCCGCCACGCTGCGTCCACGCTGCGTTTACGCCGCGTTACGCTACGATGGGTAATGCGCCCAGAAATTGTGCCCAGGAGGGTACAGGGAGTACAGTAAGGATATTGTACCTAAATATTGATGGTTGATTCTGTTGAAACAAGGGAAAAAAGATCAATGAATATAAATAACCTACTTCAGGTTCAACTTTAAGGTTCCGTGGCAAACATCGAAATCCTTATAGATTCGTCATGTCAGTCTGTGCGTCCATATGCCACAGCCACTTCATTCAGAAACTATACACACACAGTTGAAATTTTATTCTTTATATAAATTAAAAAAAAAATGAGATCAGGGTGGGTTTCCATTCGACGCCCGTCGGGGCTGCGGGATGTTGTAAGAGATACCGCGGCCTTGACATACAGAGCTGATAAGGAACATGGGTGGTTTTTAGTCAGTAAAAGTCTGACACTCCCTTTCGCTCTTCCCAAGAGCGGGAGGGGTTATTTGATAATTTTCCCACCCCCAAAAAAGGGTGTTTCCATACATGCAACTGAAACTTTAAAACATACATCAAACCTATTTGTGTGGGGTGTCTATAGATCGGTCAAAATGTGTCCCCCCCTCCTATAACTTCTCAACTAACAGAGCTTTGCTTTATATCGCAATACAATTTTTCGACAGAAATTGGTTTGAACGAGATATAGCACATTTTAGAAACCGCCAATAGTACTTAAAGGGGGCCTGTTATGATGGTATGGAACCCTACTCGCAGTTGGCCGGTTTATATTTTTAAAACACAAATATTTCCTAAAAACACCAACGCTGTAAAGCTTAGAATGAAATGGCTACAAAGATTCTTATTGTAAACTTTTTCCATCAGTCAAATCAAAGGTAAACTTTGGTCTTACCCTGCCCGACCCATGGGACATCCGTGCGTGTTGATATTGCAATCAATTTTCCCAAAAGAAGCCGGTAGAGGTCAAGTATGGAGATCAGATGCCCGGACTCGGCAGATTACCCTTTTCACTACTAGGTGGTATAATTTACCCCTTGGGGAGGCAGGGGTTAAGTCAAGATTAATTATTTACTCTCACCAACTACATTTACGTTAAGTTTTAATAAAAAAAAAACAATTTCTATGATTTTTATTTAAATAATAAGATAAAATAAATCATCGGCCTAGCCTTTTCACAACTGTGTTGAGGTTAGCTTGCAGTCTAACCGGACGCAGCTGCATATAACAGTTAAGCATGTAGCGACTGCCTATTTGACCTCCACAACCCAATGAGTTCTGTGTAAAACGATCAAAAAAAAAAACCAAATAATTTATTTGCGTAAATAAGTGTACAGAAGGTTGGTAAATATATAAAGTTGCTCTCTTATTCTGCCTTTAATTTCGGCGTGCAAAAATAGAAAAGTAACAAATTTATTTGTATTTAAATCAATTGAAAATCATAATCATGCATGACTGCATGATTATGATTTTCAATTAAGCAGGTAATTTCATTAAAATTTTATTATTGTATCAAAGTCAATATAATCATGAAAAATAATAAAAGCAATATTCAAAAATGTCCATAATATTAATTTTAATAATGGAAGTGGTTCGCCACATAATAATGTAGGTAACAAAACTAATTTCAAATGATTGCAATTTTCAAAACTTATGATAAATTTATAATCTACAAAACCCATGCAGTCATTAAACAGATAATCCCATTAAAATTGTATTAAAGAATTAAATAAATGTCAAAAAAATAAAAATAAAATAATAATAAGCATAAATTTAATGTCAATAATAACAATGTCAATAATAGAAATGTCAATAATAACAATGTCAACAATAACAATGTCAATAATGGGAGGTTCGCCACACACTGATAAACGATACAATAATTATGTAAAAACTTACAATTTATAATCCAAAAACTCATGTACCTCTTCATAAGACTGCTGTCAGATCTAAAACTTAAATCACGAGCGAAGCGAGGGATTTAAGACGAGCCCTGGGTGTAGCGAGCGATTAAAGTTCACCCAAGACTAAGACAGCTTTATCACCGAGGAAAATACTCTACTTTCGTACCATTTGCGAAAAAATTAACACATTAATAATATGAGCTAAGCAATTATTAAAAAATAATGACAATTAAAAGTAAAATAAACTTAACGTTTATGTATTTGAAGAAAACAAAAACGTGGCAAATTCCTAGACTAATATTTTTATGTCGGAAAAGCAAAGGCATCAAGCTCATACGGCCTCGTCGGTTTTCGTAATTTCATTTAATAATCATAAGTGCATATTAAATGCGTATTCCTTTTTTAAAAAGATGTATTATGCTTTATATTCCAACTCAATGGTGTAAACACAGATGTAGTTCCGTATAAATTTCGGTAAGTATTCCAAATTTTAATCACATTCTCTCCCTAGAGGATGAATGAAATTCAGTACAACTTCCTTTCCCTGTTTCTAACAGATTAAAAATGACTATTGTTATGTTCGCTTTTTGTGGCATAGAATGTCACTTTATTGGGCAGTGGAACGAAAAGGTATTTTTCGAGCCATCGAAGAAACTCGGTATGTAGGAAGTGGTCACCCATCCACAGACCAACTTGGGCAAGCGCGGCCTAATCTAAAAATAGCACAACACTGTTTAGGTCTCCTTTTCTTGAATTTGTTGTTTTTTACAAAATGGAATCAAGGGGTCAATCAACATGCCGCCGCGGGAGTCGCTCCGGGCGTCGGGGGTCCCGCGATGACCACCGGCCACCGTAGACGCGGGCCTGTGGACGGTGAGTGATGGGCTAACTCGCCGTCCGTCCGTCTTATGACGACGATATACCTTGTCGACGGCGCGTTCGTGTTCCACGCGCGCCTCAAAGAGATGTCAGGGCGTCGGCCCGTCAGGGCCGACGCCTGTCAGGGCTGCGGGATGTTTTAAGAGATACCGTTGCCTCGACATATAGGGCTAAGAAGGAACATGTGTGGTTTTTAGTCAGTAGAAAGTCGGTTTTATTTTTTTTTTAATTTTTTTTTAACAAAACCACTCTGCATAGAGCGAGAGGAGTCATGTGATGATTTCCCACCCTCCCACAATAAATAAAAGGTAGGAACTAGACGTGGGATAATAACTTAATACTAAGGGTTGTTAACCCCAATACTTATAATACTAGGTAGATTACAGTCGGTGGCTGCAACACATTCCCTCCACAATTGAAATTACACACGATATCAAAACGAAACCGCATCAGAGAGCTTATAACAAAGCTCCAAATTGCTGCATAAACTATTTGAGAGTGGTCGCGCTAAACCTTAGCACTACTACGAATTATATACAACACACACGTCCGATTATACAGGTTGTAAATATAGGGCTTGTGGACAGACTAGTTAAAACTTAATATTAACAGAAACGTTTTGAAAAATTTGTAAGTTTTACGTATTATAAGTCCAGAACAAAAAAATATCGTAATGTCGACGAGATCAAGTACCTTTCGGCTTCGTTTAGTGTACTTTATACTACACTGTTTTCGAAATATCACGTTCATTATAACGCCAGCAATTAACATGGCGTAATGATATATTTCTCAAGTTGATCCGCTTTGAAGAGTAAATGTTGTTTGTGATGCAATTTTAACATTTTCAGAGAGGTCTTGCCTCCTCTCTGAAACTTACGAGTATTAACATGTAAAATGGAAATACTTTTTGATGAATCCCCGGGATTAAAATTTTAGGATGTACAGAAAATAATGAGTGAAGAATGCAGTTTTAAAGTAGACTGTATTGCAGTGAAAATCAACGTGAATAAAAAACACTCGAAATTACATGAAGAAAATTCAGTTTGAAAACTAGAGGGTCGTATTGAGACTTATATTACAAAGTTTCTTGCTAGTACCACTTACCTTATTTAGACTTTATATTTAAAAGTCTTGTATGTCGAGAAAAGATGAAAAGATCAGTCGTTATCCCCATAATAATACTTATAAAGATATTGAACTAAACAAAAATGTATGATGTGCCACAAAGCAGAACTTCTACTTGTGAACTAGCCGAGTTGCCACACTCATTATTGTGGTCCAATTTATACACTAGAGCGGTCCATAAGGGACTTTAAGCTGTTTTAGGTATCAACTGTAATAATAGGTGAAAATTACTATAATAATAGTCTAGATGTACGCTCGTTGACTCAACCAGAACAGTTCTCAATAAGATGTGTGTTCATTTCTTGTGCCGATCATGCTACTTTAAGACCAACTTGCCAAACCTAATCCAGTTTTGATTTAGATAATGTTTTGCATTTATAACTTTTTATGTTATTTAGAATAGCACACAGATGCACAATCTTCACTAATAACGAGCAAAATGTTTCATAAAATAATCTCAATATCGAAAAGTATTTTCATAAAATTTAGAATGCAGGGGGTTTCGGGGGCGATAAATCGATCTAACTAGATTTTATTTTATTTTACGAGAAAAGCTCGGTCATCCTGGTACTCACCAAAATGGACGCAGGGTCTATTTCACAATGTCCGGATAGACACTACTTACCGAATAAATTCATAAATAGTACGGCGTACGGCGGAGGCGGTTTGAAATTCTCTTCTTAACGAAAACTCTAATTACTGATTGCAGGTTGTGAAACAGGTCCATAGTGATTGTTACTATACATATTTTTATTTGCAACACCATTTACTTGGTATACTTTTTTTTTTTTCAGCGCAGCAGTCCACTGCCAGCCCACTGCGCCAACCGTGTCGTCATACTGGTGCCACACAAACTCATTTGAATTTAAAATTGTATAAATCGCAGCATTGTAAAGTCACCAGCAACAGCGAAGGAAGTACGCACGTGCTTACATTGTACATAACGGAAACTATTATAAACAAAAAGACTCCTCTACTTGTTTGCGGAGAATTCTAGGGTATGGCACAAATTGCCCACTACGCTCGAACCATTACATTTTTGAGTGGCTTTAATTGCCACCGAAGAGCACTAGTGAAGGAGTGACGCAATTACAACACTTTATACTGTACTGAACTGCAGCAATAATAACCAATGAATTTCATGTAACAAATAAATGCTAGAACGTACAAATACGTGCCTCATTTCAGTTTTCATATTATTTTTAACTAGCTTTCGTCCGCGGTTTTGCCTGCGTTAATATAAAAAATTGAAAAGTTTCTGTAATAATAATAATTCAATTATCAGGTTCGAAAGACACGTGGCGCTGTCTTTTTTTATAAGAACGATATGATCCTCGAAGACACTCGTGACGATTGGTAACCGTTTCTGTACACCTGACAACAAATGTGCAAAATTTCATGATGTTCGGTCAGGGGTTTGAGCGTGAAAACTACAAGCTATCAAACTGGTTTTCGCATTTATAATATTAGTTAGGATGCAGTACAAAGATTGTTGTTGCCAACGCAACAACAATCTTCAATGTTTCTCCACACGTCACGAATTATATTTAGTGGTGATTCATTCTACTGTTCTAGAAGCCAGCTTTAACAATCCGTTACTGTGCTACTGCAGCGATGGTCAAACCCAAACCTAAATTCTTTATTGCATTCATGTGTTGTCAGTTCTTCTCTTTTTAGGATTCCGTAGTCAATATGGAACCCTTATAGTTTCGCCATATCCGTCTGTCTGTCTGTCCGTTCGCACTATATCTCAAAGACTAGTACTAGAAAGCTGTAATTTGGTATGAATATATAAATAAGTTACGCCGACAAAGTTCTATAGTAAAATATTGAAAATTATTTTTTTACTCTATCTCCAGTACACATTAAAGTGGGGATGATTTTTAATCTCTCGCAAAGTCCATTGTGTCAGATGTCGCTGGATGGGTCTTTAAAAAACATTGCGAGTCTGTTCAAATAGTTTTTCGATTAAGGGATTCGTTTGTGAAATATTAAGCTATAAAGTGCAAATTTTTGTTAGACTCAAGTGTGCCAACCCAACCCCACCTATACGGGTTGTTTTAGAGTGTGTGAAAAAAATCATGGCAGTAGTAATTGTTACAAAAATAAAAGGAAAACTATCACAGCGAAAAAGGCTTTACAAGTTGGTCGACTGACCAACTTATAAAATGTACTTGTATGAAATATTTTCCTATACTAACTATACATAATGTATCGCAGGTCTCAAAACTGTAAAATAAATGTAAGTTTGTTTTATTTTTACAATAAAAATCATCGTTCGGATTTTACTAATCTGATTAACCACCTTGCCTACCTGCCGTAGGCAAGGTGGTTAGTCAGATTAGTAAAATCATATATTTTGGCTGCGGGATGTTGTAAGAGATACCGCGGCCTTGACATATAGGGCTAAGAAGGAACATGGGTGGTTTTTAGTCAGTAGACGTCTGACACTCCCTTTCGCTCTGCCCAAGAGCGGGAGGGGGTTATTTGATGATTTTCCACGCCCCAAAAAAAAAAACAAAAAAAAAGATCACATATTTTGATGAGCCACTACAGAACCCTACATAGTGCGTGGTCCGACATGCACTTTGCCGGTTTTTTAAAAAAGAGCATCAAATATTATTTGCTCAATAAATTGGTGCTTAAATTATTACATACGGAAGTTAAACAAACTAAACGTAAACACTAACAAGCTAACATACACTAAAAAAAACATCAACAAAAAACCTCAGCAAGTAACATAGTAAAAGTTTCGCTCATAACTGTCTGGTGCAAGTGACGCGCTGTAGCGGTTTGCGTTGCGCCGCACGTGGTGGCCATTATACGTTTGAGTGGCTGTAATTGCTTTCCAAGAGCCTCTGAGGCTGTGAGGCTGGGAGCGTTTGTTGCACGTTCAGCCGCTGCAGCGAGATACAGCGAAATTACTCATTTACAAAGCGCTGTTTATGTATCGTTTGTGATGATAGATGACCGTAATTAACATTGTGCTATCACGTGAGTCGTAAATGTGTATGAGTACCATTGTATATTTGTAGTACTTATAATTATTTTTGTGAATGGATGACATTTCTTGAAAACTTTTACTAAATCGACCAATGATGTGCTTAAAGATACAATTTTGTAGTTTAGTTGCTTAGTTGTTACAATAAAGTTGTTTTAACCATTCATTCTACTTTGGCCCAGAAAATTATTAACTTTCTTAAGTTCGACGTAGACCTTTAGGTCTCAGCGCCCTAGGCCCAAGACAATCGCGCATCTCTTTCAACGCGTTAAGTATTTCTATCTGCTGCTTTTTCGCAACTATTTTATTTTATTATTTATGTACACACAGTAGACAACACAGGAAAATAATAAAATATAACATTTGACTATGTTGGGATAGTCTTTTAATCTAAGCGAATGCAGCTGAATACTACTGTTATACATAAATACCGACTGCTTATCTGACCTCCACAACCCAGTTAAAACCAGAGTTTGTACCTATTACGATAGTAATTAATATTATTATGACACCCCATGGTAGAAGTGATAGTCAAACTTTCGGGACACTGACTGCCTGTAACGACTACCAAAGATCTAGGCTAGAGACTTTTTGTACCCACTACACATTCAAGTTTTCTAATATCTATCAATCAAATATGGTAATGTAGCAGTTGTAATAGCTTCTAATAACGTGAATTCCTAGAAATTAATCCTCGTCTGTACAAACAGTTATCCTTAATAATAACGGATAGATGTACGTAATAGTTTAGACACGTATCTCCTTAAACTAGTGAAGTAATACGACACCTATTAGCATAACAGCGAGACGATGAACACGTCACCACAATTATATCGCGGGAACATTCTTGAACGTTCCCGAACATTCCAAATGATTTACAACAAAAGTTAGGTCGCCGCCAGTAGTATAATATTCGTACACAGTACACAAGTGTTAGTGATAATATGTGTATGACCCGACGAAGGTGTTAAGAATCTCGTTTTGGGTGCTTTTGTAATGTCTATGGATAGGTTTGATAACTGCAAGCTTATTTAGTTAATAGTATTTTGATTTAAAGTAATTACGTCATGTCATTAAATGTAATTATCATTTTATCATCTGGAGTTAGTACTAAACAAGAGTCTTATCTTTTTTCGCTCGGTTTGTATTCAACAAAACATGAAAATTTCTTTGATTACATTTTGAGATATCTAAGTTAAAATGTAGGTATTTTATACCTAATGTAATAAAGCTGGAGAGTTTGTTTGTTAAACGCGCTAAACTGGAACTACGAGTTAGATTTGACAAAACATTTTTATATGAGGTAGCTCTATTTTTGAGGAAGGTAAGGCTATTTAGCATTACTCTACAATCCTTAAGAGCCAAACGGCAGGTGATACCGCGATACACAGCTAGTATATTACAGGTACACATAAACTTTCCGGAACTAAATTCTCTGAATGATAGTAAAGACCGTATCAAATCACGTTTCGCGGAAGACCAACACGGAACACGGCCACACAGGTGGATACATAAAGCATTTTTAACATAAAATAGTTTGAACAGCATTGATATAATTTATAAATGTTACATTACCGGATCCAGATCTGTTTACGTATGGTAATAAAGGTGGGCTTAATTATTGCATACGATCTTTAAGTTAGTGTGTGTGATGTTGACTTGCTGCGCGCGTTGGTGCAAACTGTAAGTGTAGCAAGTACCTGCTTAAATATATAAATAAATAGATTACAAAACAGACGATTCCACGATGGAACAGGTAGTAAACACAGTATAACCCATGGTGTCCTGTCATAACATTATCATACAAACCGCCTTCATAAGCCCAGTTTACTACATTGCACTTTAAAGGAAGTATTAGTGCGTAAATAATAGGTATTAGCTAGGCCACCGCCTACACTACTGACCTATTTCCTATAACTTTGTGCTGGTTCTGGGTTCGGTTCCCGGATCGAAAAGTGTTAGTGAGTAAGTCCATCTAAAATTTTCCAGTGGCCGGAGTCTGAATTTGTGTCACGTGGCTTGGAAAGCACGCGAAGGCTTTAGTACTTATCGCCCTCCGATTTTCTAACTATGAGATAGAAGGAAGATAGATTGCATCAGATTTTTTTTTTTTTTTTAAACGTTGCCGTACACAAGGAATTTCTCCTGTATCGTGGGTGTGTTCACAAACAATTAAACTCGCATACACAAATACCCTGACCCGCAACAACTATCTGTAGGTCATACAAATATTTGTTCCGTGCGAGGATCGAACCCGCGACACGCAGCGCCGCAGTCCATTGCTTGAGCCACTGCGCCAACCGTGTCGTCAAATTATTTACGTTAAATATTTGCGCTCACACTCCACCTGTTGTGATCTGGGTCCAGTTTCTATGAGATAGAAATTCGATCAGAAGAATTTTTATCTAATCTTACTACTATTATAAGGGGTATTTTTAAATGTACATCTGTATAATTTTACAGCAGACTAGGTAACTACACTAATTAACTGAACGCATGCCAGAAAAATTAATGTTGTACAAAAGTTAAATATGTCCTACCAAAAAAAAAACAAAAAAGTACACAAAACGAAATTACCTTTTTTATCAAATTCACGCCACAAAAATGTGTTTTGTACATTGGAAAAATACGAATTGTTTATCAAAAATACTAACTTGCAGTTTAAATTAGGTTATGTTAGTTTTTTTTTTGCTTAATGTTAGTACATTTCCGCAGACATGTGAATCCATAATTATATTGTTTTTGGTTAGGTTAGGTTGTTATTAGTTCAGTAAAACAGTTCTGCAAATACCATAAAACAGAGTATTGAATCTGGGGGCACGGCAGTGCCCCCGCCAAGTCGAGCAATAAAGCGGCACGGCCGTACTATCCTTTTCTCGAGCCAGTTCAAGCCATTTTCGACCTCCTATAACTTCGTTGTGGATAAAACTATAAGCCTGAATTTAGTGACCAATTAGGCATTGTATAAAAACGGTATATTTAAAATTTCATTCAATTTGAACTCGTTGTTTAAGAATTATAACTAATCAAAGTTCCTTAGTTTTGTCACTCACTGACTGACTGACTGATTGACCGATCATTAAAAGTCTAAGGCACTCTGCTAGTGCCTTAGACTTTGACATTGACTTTGACTTTGAAGCATTGTTGACATAGAAGCTTCAAATTTAGAATACAATTAGTGTTTAGTGTACAAACTATGGAAAAACTAAAAAGTATACAATTCAATTTTTTTTAAGTATTCAATTTCAGTCTAGTTTTCTAGATATACTAAGTGCGTAAATAACTTTGTAATCCCATATAATTGTATTGGATTACAAAGTTAAAGTTACATTTTCATTGAATGAATTGTACGAGTTATTATATTAAACATACGTCCTAGTTTCTGATTGATCTGAAATTTTGCACGTTTATGTATATCGCCTATCAATGCAATATTATGATGATATGGAACTGAACACTGATGATGGAGCTGGAAGTTGGCCATATGAACTCCATTTTAGAATATCATAGCCCCATCGAGTTTGGACTCGTTTGATTCGTCTTGTCGACACAAAGTACGAACAAAAAGAAGTCGTACAAAAAGAAATAAGATCCCACCAAAAACAAAACTTGTAAAAAAAGCCAAACCGCGCAAGCAGCCGGGATTAAATATATTTACTGACTTGGTATTACATAGATCTCACTACTTTTTACGGTAAAAGTGAGTTGCGCGGCTTGGCTTTTTTTACAAGTTTTGTTTTTGGTGGGATTTGATTTATTTAGTGTGCATAATTTGTGTGCAAGTCAATATTTTTGGTTTAACTTTGTAATATTTTGTTCGCAGAAAGTTAATTATTCATATATCGATTTAAATACATGTCCTATTATAAATGCGAAACGTTTGTGAGGATTGACATACAAAATGGATACATTACATGACATTGTGTAGTTTAATAATCGGAATAGTTTTTATTCCGGTAGTACGATCCCGTGGAGTACTTGTCGAAATTTCGGCGGGTGTAGTCAGGGGTATTAGTTACTTATTATGTTTTGAACGGTATAATAAACCTAGTTGAAATCTGGGCCAAAAGTTAATAATACCTTTTTTTTTTAACTTGTTAGTTGGTTTTAGTTTCATTAGCCTTTTTGCCACTGACATTATTGGGTGGAATTTATTATCACTTTATTTTTAGAAGCGGGTAAAAATATTGTCACAAACATAAAATATAGTAGGATAACATCACTGTTCTCGGTACATGTACCGGATCAAGAAGTGTCATAAGTCAAGATCTGATTACGACGTTAGACTTAACATGACACCGCTATACTCGTAACTTATCTAAAAATAAACACGCAGCTCTCAGCTGTCAGGAATTTTCTTTTTTTAAAGATGAAGATGTATTTTCGCCGCAAATATCTAAAAGATTATGTTCATAAATTTTATTTATATATAAAAAAGTTTCTACTTGCAATGAAATAGGAATCTAATTAGTCCGTCAGATAGATTTCCAAAAAATATTGGACATGTAATTTTTTTTCGCGTAAACAAACAATGAAGACTCGTGAACTCCTCGAAAACGTCACATGTTAGCACATTTTTTACCTACAAATGACGTCACAACCCCCCCACTCATGATCTTTGACGCGTCTTATATTCGTCAATTTTTATTAATTTGATAAAACAAAAAACATGTATCTAATATTTTTCGATAATCTAACTGACGGACTAATTAGAATCATATTTTTTTCGACTCAGTCCGATCCCCTATTCAATCAGCCCATCTACATTATATTACTCATTATTTTCCATGACATTAACGGCTCAGAGCAGCGGTGGTCCGAGCAGCGGTGGCCCCCGTGGTGGTGGCCCCGACTTACGAACAGTAAGTCGTGGGTTCAAACCAACAGGCAGGCGCATAACTTTGTGTAATTTATTTCATCACCACTGCTCTCAAAACGGTGAAGGAAAACATTGTGAGGAAATCGGCATGTCTTGGAACCAAAATATGCAAGAGACATGTGACATCTACCAACCCGCACTGGGCCCGCGTGGTGGATCCCGTCCCTGCTGTCAGAGTCCCTGCAGTAGGAACTATATAGGCTGATGATGAACGGCTCAAAAACTTCAAATAAAAACAATTGGGACGATATTTGATCAACGCACTATTATCAGTTAGGTTATAATCGAGTTATTGCAATATTCTTTTAGCCTACACTTTATGGTCTTACTATATTCATTGAGTCTCTGATGTCTAAAAGTATTTGGCTTAGTAAGTTGGGTATTGTAAAGGAAGCGGTACGCCTGCCATAAAAGTTATTTTTGCGTGGCACTTGAAATTGTTTTGAATGATTGATGATGACTTGTCGCGTATTCAAGTCATATTTGACTAGAATCTGAATATCGCTGTTATCAAAATGTTGTAAGAGAAGATACTCAGCTCGCTGGAACTGATAGTAATTTGCAGTGTTTAAACAACCCTGTGTTATTGTCTTAGTATTTTACTTACGTTGGTTGCGACAACATTCAAAAATTGATTGACATTCGCTACTTCCTTACCCATCTCCCTTCCGCACATACCTCGCGAGTGAATAAGAAGATTTCGCTCGTCATTTTGTCGAGAAGCCACTTCCGGATCGAATCGCATCGCGCGCGCAATGGCGCTTGCCCGCTCCGCTTGAAAATATTGATAACTTTGGAATCACCGTATTTGTGCATATAATAAGACTTTTACTCAACCGTCTGTGTTATTGTTTAACGTGTGAGACAGTAATTCGAAGCCCAACTGCCCCTGAACCTGGAAAGTGAACCGGTGCACCGCGGCGGCGACGAGCACGTGGCTCCCGTAAAAGGTTTGTGCTTCCTTCCCTTATTATTTCGGGTTGTTTTCTATTGTCCCATACCTATTGCAACTCGAATCACCTATCACCAAGCGTTTGTCAATCTTTTATTCCGCATCGCAAAATACAGTCCACTAATTTAGCCCTTCGCGCAACCATACGTAGTTGAACATTTTATATTCTTTAGTTTTTTTTTTCAATAACCCTATTGAAAAAAAAACTAGTCTCTTTATTTACAATATCAACAAACTACAATTTACAGAACTAAAATTATATTAAATTATATACAAATATCAAAAAGAGAAGAATTACAGGGCGTCAAAAAATTCTTCCACATCGCTGTCAACAGGAAAAGTGCGTAGTTAGATACAATCAAATTTCAGTAAACGTGTTTGTAAATGATGTATATCTTATCAAGGTAAATTTTAAATGTGTTTCTATAACTGGGCACGGGTACTTTCCTCAATCTTACTGCCCGCTATAGCTATCGGGCTACTGGTTAGTTATAGATGTTGTTAGTAGTCTAACTGAACGACCCTCATCTGAGCAGTAACCACTAGTCCCTGAGCCGAAGTGTCCAAAGAAAGCCGCCATGAGCGTCGCTAACGCAGCCATAACACTAACCAGTGTGTAACAGCAGTAACAGGCTATTGCGACCAATAACAGAACGTCTGCCGCACTAATAAAGGTATAACGTCCATTGAAAACGACTGAGCTAAGTGAGGAGCGGCAGCGATTTGAAAAAATTGCGATTTTATAATAATGGTGGGAATGACTTTTAGTGTCATTGTGAAAGTTGTGAAAAATGCTTATTGAATGCTTTTTATTTATACATATATGAATAAATGTACAAAAAATTAAGTTTTTGACCTAATATTTCTAATTGAAGGTTATTAGGTAATATTATAATTATGTACTTACTGCTAAAATCTGAAATTGCATAAAAAAGGAAACTAAATACTTATTTGTTTTATTACGCGTCTTTGAAGTTACATAAAAGTGAATACACACGTAAGTGCTCAAAATTTTTCAAAAGTTGTGATTAAATCTGTATTGTTATAAAAGAAGATTTTCAACTGCTCTTTTCTTCAATACTTTGGGAAATAATTTATTACGTCCTAAAAGTTTAAGCACGAACTTTTACTATTAAGACCGTCATTTATATAATTGGGATCATTTATCGCTCTCGCCTACTCTTTGGCCTGCGCTGAAATCCCTTTATACCGCACGTAGTGATAGAAATTGAGTAGTTTGTCGTAATTGGTGCTCGCTGTAATTACAGCCGCGGGCTACGGACAGTCGACCATAGGGTTCGGTTAAATATAACGCGTTAAATCCTGGACTACGACCATAGCCTCCCCTAGCTATGTGTGTATTGCGCCCTTTACTAAAAAGCTAAAAAATATAAATGGTCAATTTATTGCTTTTTAGATTTATTTAATGGTAGATTATGTGTGACTTGTTTCAAAGTGGAAGTATAAAGACAACTATTGAAAATTAAAAGTTCATCCTCAAAAGCGTTGTTTTATCCATCTGCAAGAAGTTGGCTACTCGACCTTATAAAGACAACACAAAGTCTGAAAACACCCGGCCAGTTCAGAAACTTACATCCTCTGACTTTATACCACCACTTTTAAGTGCTTTTACTCCAAATAATGCGCAATTGCATTTTCTTAAGCAAGTGACTGCAATACACTTCCCAGGGACAACTCAGTCCCACATTCAGATACACTTGCCTCTTTTGCACAAATTCAAAAAAAAATCTTCCTTTGAACTTTACGCGGAGCGGGTAAGCACATCATTGTGAGTCGTCTGTCCCCCGCTGTCCCTTAGAAAAACAATACGGGGTCACATCAAAAATCCAATTATTCCGTAAAATTCTATGGAGGTTTAAAGATTTTTGCGTGACTCGGTTTTTATTTATGAATTGTTTCAAATCCGGAGTGATTCGTGATTTAGTTTAATTCTTGTAAAGGCGGGAGCTATATAATTTTTGATAACGATAAAATTGTTATTGAATATACAACGTCTAGCGGTCATAATTAAAGGTGTGCTACATACAGACCATCAAACTAAACAACTTTCTCCATGAGAGTCTCATGGTAGTCGTGAGAAAGTAATCAGCTGTCCCATACAAAAGGAGACTGAAAGGATTTCATACAATCTTGGGCCTAGGTGTAGGAAGATGAAAGTGGTGTCAATTAATAGCTTATATATTATCAACCTTTTACTGAAAATTCTGCGAATTTTGTCAATCTGAGAACAGAGATATAAGAGATTAAGTAAAAGTGAGGTTATGTTACAATCTTTAACTAACAGCTGATTCCTGAGCGATCTTCGGTGTCCAAGGTGAAAGCAAGGGTCGTACAAGGTAGGCAGGGTCAGAATCCGTAAAATACAAAGCAGTGATCGTGAAAAATGACGAATAATCGGGAAAGCACTCAAAACGCATCGGAAAACACGAAACGAGAAAACAAACAAGAACAGTCGGCAACTGTCTAGTGTCAATGTCAGTCAGCTGTCATGTCAGTGACATAGACTAAAAATATAAGAGAGATTTGAATGGATATGAAATCGATAATCATTAAAATTGGTTTTTCAGTAATTAATTGATATATGATTTATTATTATGACTGTAGTTATATGCAATATGTTGCATAAAAGTATATACAGTGCATTTTATTACTTTGAGTTAATTGTTTAGTGCAAAAGTTTTATTTTCGTAACCGTGTAATCGATTACTGAATCGACAATCTCAGGAAAACTATCTTTTTCATATTTCTCCGCTTCCAGATTGAGAATTGAAGTGATTTTTCATATTCTTGGATAAAAAAATATGACTAATTTTTGAGATCATATCTCAACTTATTACATTTGGGCCCACCGTTTTCCATCTCCTTTCAAACGTCCTCGACACCCAAATGTATGGTCATTATTGGAACTGCTGATTATTTTTCTCTTTTAGTCGCACGCTGTTTAAGTCATTGGCGCGATAAAAACAGTCATTTTCAAAGAGTGCTGTTCTTTCTCTTGTAAGATTATTATATATTATTGATTTATTGTGTTACTTGTATGATTATCTTTTTTTTTGTTATTATCCTGAGAATTATACCAGTCAATTTTAAGTCGAAAACCGAGTCTAATGTGACAATTAAAAGAAAGAAAGAAAGAAAGAAAGAAAGAAAATGCATTTATTTGGCTCATGCCACAAGTACACACAATGTAAAAAAAAAAATATATATTTAGCTTAGAAAAAAACTTAAAACTAAACAAATCGTGCCACTGTGTGCCTCACGGCTGCGCCAAAAAGGCCCAGTTCAGCAAAATGCCGGGCAACTAATGCGGATGCCCGACGCTGGTTTTCAACTGAACCTGAAGTTAGAGTGGTTACGGATGTAAAACAGTTTTATATGTTGTGTCAATGTGGGGGGCGAATATGTAAATCGAGATGTATGTGTACACTAAAATAATAATAAAAATATAAATAACATTTAAAAAAAAAAAAAAAAAAAAACAAACAAACTAAGAAACAACAAATATCGTGAGTGTGTAAAGCAGACCATACACAATATATAACATATACGTAAGCACGGGCGCAAGATAAAAAAACCTGTTTGGCACGATAGCTAATATCTTTATTTCGTCCACAAGTAGTTATATAGCAGCAATTATTTAGGTAGGAACGTCATATAACTGAGACATTTAGAGCAACCATATCCAGCTTACATTGTGCTTCTATGAGGAACTGCCGTAAATTACTTCTAAATGTGTCTATCGTCTTGATTAGTCTTATCGGTGGTGGCAGGTTATTCCATATTTTGGAAGCCGCATAACGAAAGCTGCCTCTGAAAGCTGCTGAACTATGCGAGTGAGTCGAGAGTTGTTGCGAACATTGTCTTCTCCCACATTCCCGTCTACTAGCTATCCAACTCAGTTTATCAAACAGGTACTCCGGTTTTTGGTACTTGACCACACCAAACAGAAGGCATGCCAAGTGTAGTTTTCGTCTGGATTTCATCTTAAGAGTGAAATGCTTGTTAAGGAAAGGTGTGACATGACTTCTACGGGGAATGTTATAACAAAATCGAGCGCACGCGTTTTGTACCCTTTGTATGAGCCGATCCGTACGAACTAAGAGGCGCGGGCCATACACAGTGTCGGCGTAGTTCAACCTAGTTAGAACTAGCGTTTCCAAATTACAGTCACCGATGTTGTATTTGACTGTGAAAAACTATGAAGGTTAAATAAAAAAATAAAATCACAAGTCCTAACCTAAGGCGCCTAACATTGGCTGAGGGGTGTTGTAAAAGAAAAGAAAGAAAACAAATTTATTTGGCACATGCCACAAGTGCACACACAAAGATATATATAAAGAAGGAACATGGGTGGTTTTTAGTCAGTAGAAGTCTGACACTCCCTTTCACTCTGCCCAAAAGCGGAAGGGGTTATTTGATGATTTCCCAAACCCAAAAAAAAAGGCGCGTATACATAAACAGTAGTTGGAGTATTAATTTAATTATTTATTGTTATTATTTTCAAGCGACGAAATGAAATAAAACGCGTAGACGGACCAAAATATGCTTGAAATTCTAGATAGTAGTTTTGATTGTTCAATTTACGACTGGATTTATTTTGTTGCCATGGAGACGGCAATTTTAGCAATACACAATTTGATATTTAGTTTGAACACGGTTTTGTGCTCAAAATAATTTAGTGTTTAGGTTCAAGCTCATAGAGGCACATAACGGTGCGTCATCACCAATGCTCTATGAAAAGTCAAAGAAAACATGCATACCTTGTATAGAAATATCAGCATTTGTCTAAGAACACAACACCAAAGACATTTGTGACATTCACCATCCCACGCTGAAGCATTTGCTTGCGAAGCTAAAATAGAATAGAATTTCACTTGACTTCTAAAATTGGAGATGTATACATTATTATGTACATTAATTAAAAACTATAAAATAAACTAACAAGAAACTATAAAAGGGCATCGAAATACTGCTCCTCAACGTTGTCAGCCGGTAAAGTGCGCAAAAGACTGGCGGCATTGCCACGTTGTATGGCAACGCTTAGCCTCTGGCCAAGATAAAATCCATTCCTTGGGTCACGAGAAGCGTGGTTGACTTGATTAAATTCTTGTATTTAATTGTAAAAGCAGCCCGACACGTCGACGAGCCGAGACCAGTCGTTAATTGTTATCCTCGGCCGCGACTGAAATCCCTAATTTATTTAGTCGACAATCTGCCAGACGCGACCTTTGTAGCTCCATGTTCCATGCTCACTGATTTCCAATTAAGTAAACCTTCAATAGTTGTCAATATCTATTTTCGAATAAGAATAATTATTCAGAATTTGAGGACAACAAATCATTTGGATTTATGTAGTTAAGATTTTTCTCGAGCTTTTAAATAACTATTATTCACCCCTTATCCCGATTTATTTGAATATCGTCGCAGCATGCCTTGTTGTACTTCTACACCTTTCTCTCTTTCCTATCCTCACACCAATTTCAAACCATAACGTATTTCCCGCAATCCATGAAACAAAAGTAAATGAAATAATCCAAAAACCAACTATTAGAATCCATCTGAGATAATAATCATCTCGTAATTAATGTCTATTTCAAGGACTCTCCTCTAAAACTATTTCACTCAAACTAATCAAGCAATTAGTAACACTTCACCACCAGACCAGGCCACCAAACAGTATTATCACATAATAAACACTAACTCCTCCAAGTCAAGCACTGGATCAAGATAGACGGTGTCAAGATGACGTCACAAGTTGCCGCGCCGCACGCCGACTCGCCGAGCAAAGGGAACTTCCCAAACTAATTAAAATTATAAACACGGTCGTGTAATCTCGCCGCCCGTGATTTGATTAGTCATAATTCCGCTAAGAAAGGGCTGAATTTTGTACAGTACAAGTTTGGAAGGATCCCAGTTCGCTGTATCAGTGTGTTGATGTGTTGGAGGAAGTCCTTCAACAAGAAATACGAGTTTCTTTGAGTTGAGAACGATTTACATCATTCGTTCGCTGTTTGTTTTTCGTAATGTGATAACTCTCTCTCTGTCTCTGCTGTCTCCCAACAATGGGGTTGTAATAGGTTTTACTTAAACCATTTTTGTCTGCTTCAAGTTCACATCATAAAACTGTTCGTCATTTCACACTGTGGAATCAATATCTGACTACACAGTCAGCCTCGATAAGTCTCACAATGGATGGGAATTCTGTAAACAGAGGTTAATATTTATCACATCATTCACTTTTGTTCCCATCAAAGTAGAGTAGAAAATTCCAGAGCAATTAGTTTCAGTGTCCATTATTCTCCGGCGTACAGCAGCGAATGTTCCCAAATGCCCGCGATGCGCCATCACGTCAGCTTGCCTTAAATGTTTGTTTTAATAACAAAACTATTTTTTGCCTAGAATCGGTCCGAATTTTTTAGTTCAAATATGAATTTTGTTAATGGATGAAATATTCAAAAAGCGGAAAGGGTATGATAAAACTAAAACTCTCTTTTAAATTGGGACAACGTGTCATTTCTGATTAATATAATATGTATTTATACGATAACATAATATAAACATTGAGAATACCATATCGATAAGTAGAGTACTGTTACTGTTATTTTTGTGAATATTTTTGTGATTGTTAGGTTTTAAGCGTTTTTGTGATAAAAACTGTGGGTTTAGAATTTATTTCTAAATAAATAAATTACCGTTTTTTTTTGTTTGACATAATACTGGCCTATTTGTTGTCCAACTATCACTGCAGAACCTTTCTCATACATCAAGGCATGATCATTAATCACGATATGCTATAGGCATGCCGGTAATATAAGACTTGTATTGTATATGCGTCCAAATAAAAAAAACAAAAAATTGATCAAAATTGTTAGTCTATAGCTATTACTAGTGATATTGTAACTTCCAAACAAAACAAAACAGAATATCCCCCTCCCCCCAGCCATCGCTACAACGTCGCACGGCGCGTCCTCACTGTCGTGAGTGTCACAGTGACCATTAGTCTTCGTCACGCGATGGACTGCCGCCACTAGCGCCAGTCGCGACTGCCGAGACACCGGACCCCGCGTAAATCCTTGTTATAATTTAGATTTCGTCCTGACGTTATAAATGGAAGTTTAAAATCGACGGAAATTCCACGTATATTAGGTTTCGTCATTTATTTTGATAGACAGGTAGTTCTGGGACCTCAAGCAAATATAATACAGGGTACCATTCATCTTAGGTCGCAGATGAAGTCGTGGACATAAGCTAGTTTGCTATAATGCAGGATACAGATGGTAAGGAAGGTAACTGCTTCCCACAGACTTGAATTTGGGTTGATTTAAACTGTATGAAGAGTATGCCCTCAAAACCCCCCATCTCATTGCGAGATAATCTTTCTTTCTTATAAAAGAAAGAAATGGTACTAATTATGGTAAAGTTTAGAATGTATTATGTTCGTCAAAGTGACGATTACAAAAAGGTCGTAAGGTGATGCCATGGCGACATTAAACGACTCTCTGAACAACAACCGAGTCAGAAAACGTAGCATTAATTTACGACTGGTTCTACAACTGAAATACATTGCAAATGGGAGTAAAGTAGTTAATAGAAACTAACTGGAGAATTTAATTAATTTGAAATAATTTAATGTTGACAGAGGCCTTCCATTGATATAGGTCGCGGGTAGAACAAAACACAAAATCAAAAATCAAAATCAAAACTCATTTATTCAAACTAGGCTGATAATCAGCACTTTTCGAACGTCAAAATTTACTTTACTTTACTTATTTACAAGAGACAGTCCCCCAAAAACGCCCCCCCTTCGACACTTCCTAGTGTTTTTGCTGGAAAGAAGAAGTGGCGGAACAAACTCCCCAGCACACATCTGTCTGTTAGGTTGGTTAGAAGAACCAGACTCGATACAATAGTAAGGCAAGTATAAAAAAGTATATAATAATAATAAAAAAAAGACATAACATATCAGTAAACTAATCTTGGAGAAAGAACATAAATAAATAACAAACATTGTCTTGTGTTCAACTCAGCGACCAACTGTTCTTATCATTTAAGTAGTCGTTAATGGAATAGTACGCTTTTAAACAAAGATTAGATTTTACTTTGGCTTTAAACGCATTAAATGGCAAGTCTAGAAAAGAAGATGGCAGTTTGTTATAAAATGTTATACCAAGCCCGACGAATGAATTATGAACTTTGTGAAGCCGGTGAAAAGGAGCGCGTAGTTTATGCTTATTTCTAGTGTTAAAGTTGTGAATATCACTGTTTTTAGTGTACAGGTGGATATTTTGTTTAATATATAAAATGTTGGCAAAGATGAACTGAGAAGCAACAGTGAGGATACCAATCTCCTTAAAAAAATCTCTAAGAGAAACTCGGGCACCCAGCTGATAAATTGCACGAACCGCTCGCTTCTGCAGAACAAATATATTTTGAATATCAGCAGCTTTGCCCCACAGCAGAATACCGTATGACATAACGCTGTGAAAATAACTGAAGTAGACTAACCGTGCTGTATCAACGTCAGTGAATTGTCTTACTTTTCTGACGGCGTATGCGGCTGAACTTAGCCTTCCCGCTAGGCTTGATATATGTAAACCCCATTGTAATTTTGGATCTACTGTTATGCCCAGAAATACAGCAGAGTCGGCAGTTTCCAGCTCCTGATTGGCGAGGATAATATTGGGACCTAGATTTCTAACATTGGGTAAAGCGAACTTAACTATTTTAGTTTTCTTGGCATTAAGAACAAGGTTGTTTATTGTGAACCAATCCGTGACCATTGATAGCGTGCTGTTTACGTCGTCAAATTCGTGTCTATTCCTATCTACTTTAAAGATAAGAGAGGTATCATCTGCAAATAGTACAACGTCACAAAAACCCTTTAAATAGTATGGTAGATCATTAATATAAACCAAGAATAAAAACGGACCCAGTATTGAACCTTGAGGTACACCTAGCCGAACCGGTAGCCCGGAAGATTTCGCGCCATTTACGTCTACACATTGGAATCTATTTTGCAAATACGAATCTATCACATTTAGGGCCTCATTTTGAACACCGTAATAACGCAGTTTCCGTAAAAGCGTGTCGTGATGTACGCAATCAAAAGCTTTAGAGAGATCGCAGAAAACACCGATTGCATTTTGCGCGTTCTCCCATGCGTCAAATATGTGCTTCAACAAAGCAACACCTGCATCCGTAGTCGAACGACCCTTTGTAAAGCCATATTGATCATTATGAAGGAGATTATTTAAATTAAAATGTAATAACAACTGTTTGAGAATTAATTTTTCAAAAATTTTGCTAAAAGCAGGTAAAATAGAAATTGGTCTAAAGTTACCGATATCGTTTTTACTGCCTGATTTAAATAGAGGGATGACTTTACTGCTCTTCATAAGGTCAGGGAAAGTCCCCAAATCGACGCATTTATTGAAAGTAACGGCAAGACAGGGGGCTACAATGTCGATTATGTTACTTAAAAGTTTAATAGAAATGCCCCAGTAATCACCTGTGTTTTTAGACTTAAGTGAATTAAAAACGTTAACTACATCACGAGGCGTTACATGTTCGAAACTAAATACTTTACCACATTTAGACACGCTGCTATGCAAAAGATCTTCGGCTTTAGACGGCGACGAACTCAGGGAACGAGTCGTCGCTATAGGTATGCTGGCAAAATACTCATTAAAAGCCTCGGCTACGTCGGCTGCTTCACTAACTAATTTGTTACCCACCATGATCTCGAGGTGATTATCTTGTTTAACAGATTTACCCGTTTCATTGTTAATGATTTTCCAAGTGGCTTTAACTTTATTATTAGAATTTTTAATAGTCTCGCTTAAGAATTTTGATTTTGCAATAATACAAATCTTTTTAAATAATTTGGAATAATTTTTAACATACTCTAGAAAAGTTGTATCAAACCTGTATTGTTTAAGACCATACAACTCGTACAATCGGGCTCGACTTTTGTAAATACCTGGTGTAGCCCATTGGTTGAAGCCCACAGAAGGTCCCTTAATGTTAATCGTTTTAGACTTAAAAATAGACTGGTATTCATTTTGCACAACATCAAAAAGGGCTTTATAAATTTCATTAGGAGTCTCGTGCTCTACTATTGACGGCGTTACTTTAAGTGCTACATTATTTTTGAATTTATTGCAACGACTAGCTGTATGAGGCCTGCATTCTATTTTGCGCGGCTTTTGTTTTAATAACATAGGGAAGCTAGCTATTAAGCCACAGTGGTCAGATGATAAGTCACTTAACACTAATTTGTCCTCGGCAACACAATCACTAAACATATTATCAAGGCAAGTTGATGAAGAAGCCGTGATCCTTGTTGGTTCAAAAAACAGGTTAACTAAATTAAATGATCTAAACAAATTGAGAAATCTGATACTTAATGGAGTAACATCTAAAATATTAACATTAACATTAAGCTGCTGTTACAGCTGAAATAATTGGTAAGGATTAATTGAATGGCGGGTGCCTCATTAACGTCCCTCAGTTTTGAGTAAACACGTGTATGTGATATCCATACCTGTGCCATATAAGTAAATAGACCGTACCTCTTTTTTTTTCAAATCAGTCCTTGAAATGATCTAAAGGCAAATAAACATAAAACTTTTAAAATGGTAGAGTTAAAATGCTTTTGCCAGAGGCCTTAGCAAGTGTGACTGCGGATAATTGGAAGCATTGTGAGGACATTAAAGACGAGTGATGTCATTAAAGAGGAGCAAACAATTTTTAAATTAGTAAGAGTAAAAGATGACACAACCGAATGCTTCATTATTCATGTGAGAGATCTACTTCATTGTCAGATTCAGAATGTGATAACTAAATAGAACTATTTTCACAAAAGCGTTTTCGAATTTGTCTCTCAAAACATAGTTTCTGTTAAATATTATGTGAAACTATTGACAATGTTGTGTTTAAATAATGACATGTGAATAGGCTTTGGAAAGGCTTGTAACTAATAAACGATTTTAAAATAAAATTTGTATAGTTAGAGCACAAGAAATACTTATTGTTATAAAAGGTTTAGTACCCCTGAGTCACGTGGATTTTTTGTTTACCTTTAGTTAACTACCCAAACCGATGGAGTATAGCACAGCTTACAACAATAATTCAACGTTGTTTTTTTTGTGAAGTGCGAGTTACATTCAAAATCTGCATAAAACAATCATTACAATAGAATAATTCACTTTTTTAAAAATTCGAACGTTTATCCGACATATTATATCCCAAATATGGTGTATAATCAAAGAAACCTCCACAGTATCAATATTCAAAATTATTTCAATTCATACTTGATAATGCTCCCGAGGGCGAAACTTTTTTGAAGAAACGAATCAAAACATTCGCATTCATGTCCGTATTATTAAATATTAAAAAGCAAATGAAAATCTCTCGTCGCAACGTGGAGCAGTGTATAATATAGCATATTTAGAATGTACCATCAAATGTCCTGCATACTTGGCTTGCCTGCGGTCTAGACCTATCATTCCATTTCGTCCGAAATTCCACTTAAAATCCTAATATATCGCACAATGGCCGTCTAGGATTCCACGAAAACAATTTAAAGTTAAACAGACCCAGTAATATTATATGAGGTCGGGCCGGAGTTACGGCGGGTGGCGAGCGGTGCGGGGAACTCTTATTTTAATTTATACGAAGGTTACTACTTCAAACATTTTGTGTTTTTTGTTAATTACAATCAAAGAAAATTGCTTGTTTATGAAGTGTACTCAAAGGTTAATTGAGATTTAATGAAAAACTAACGACTATGTAGCTTGTCAAAAAACCTGTATTTATGTTCTGGTAGAACGTGGCTTTACACAACTCACTGATTTTGTTTCAGTGTAACGTAACTTCAAACACAATACACTGAACTGAACAGGCTCTCATTCGATGCTCAAACAATTCATTGTAGGCAGCCAACTAAACCTAAAACTTTGGCTATAACAGAAATACGTATCGGTGCGAACCTGCATGCTGAAATATAACGGATAGAAATACAATCCGACATTGAGCACAAAACTACGGCCAATCTGCGGTCGTAGCGCTGCAGGCGATTAATCGTGCCGAGTGATGGCTTACGGAACAAACATTGTTTGCGAAATAGATTGTTAGGAAAAAAGTTAAAAGTTAACGCTAGAACTGAAGCCTAGCTGTAGGTAGTCAGGAATGCGGTACGCCAGCGTTGGCCCAATCTACGGGTGCAACGCGCCTGTTTAATGACGCCATACAATTTGTGTACAAACTTCTGTGTTCCTAATTCACGACACAATATTCGCAAGGTAGGTCGCGAGATACAGACCGACCAAATATTATTGCACATAGAAATTACCACGCTAAAAAATCCTGGAGCAGAAACCTATTTGGACTTAATTTACAATTTTAAGATGAGAAATAATAAAGTCAGGCATTGTAAAAATCTGGCTTCAAAACTTTTGATAAGGGGAAAGTTCTTTTATCTAGCTGAAATTAGGTGCTTATTAATTCAGAGATAACACAAATTCAGTGCTTGAAGGCCAGCCAAGCATCAGCATGAGTTCACAGTTGAATGCCAGACGAGAAGTGTGATCATTGATCGCGCACCAGTAGTCGCGCAGACAGTTGACAGTCATACTTATAGGCCGTTGCTTTGTTCTTATTTCCTCTTCACAAAATAGGATCAAGACCTTCTCAACAGTAGAGTTTCTCAGGGAAAATATATCGAATGTTACCATCGTAACATTCGTGTCTAAGTCGATAAATGCCCAATTTTTAAAAGTACTAATTCTGGAAATGCCTAATTCTTAAAAGGACTTATTCTTAAAATGCCCAATTCTCAAAATGCTCAATTCTAAAAAGGGCTACTTTATTCCAGTTAGACAGATAATTCGAATACCCGACACTACACTGTGGCTCGTGCAAGCAAGTGCAAGTGCTGTGGCTCGTGCAAGCAAGTGCAAGGGCAAGTGGCTCTTGCCATCACTCATGCACTGATAACGGGTTCAACCATTTACAATGCCAGTTAATGGTGTAGTTCAAGTGTAGTGCAGTTAGTAGCAGGTAATGCACACTCTGAGCCACTGCGTCAATCAGATCTATCATTGAACTCGTTCTGCATGTTCTACAGAAGTTGATGAAGAAGAACAGTCTTACACTACACTTCTTCAGTGTCGAAGGCACGATTCAAAGTTCTTGACTTCTGCCAGTCGTCAGAGTAGATGTTTTTATTTGTCAAAATGATTTTCATAATGAATGAGTTGAGACAAACAAACTCTTTTTTATTTTTTGAGGTTGGGAAATCATCTAATGACTCGTCCCGATCTGTCGGAGTAGAAGGGAGTGCCAGACTTCTACTGAATAAAACTGACCAAGTGCAAGTCGAACTTGCACATGAAGGTTTCCGCACAGTTCCGCACCATCGTAGTAGCGAAGCCCTCTTTAATTTGAATTATTTATTGTTAAAGCAGCAACAGAATAACATAGTTTTCATAGTGTTTGTATGAATGACAAAATTATTTTTTTTGCGGTTTGTTAAATATGCTGTATCTCAAAAACTATTTACTATATTTATGGTTGTTGTTACTTGGTTAATTAATTTTATTTGAAATTTTATATTGCAATCTATAGCATATATTTATTTAGATTTTTCACTATCTTAGTTTAAAAGTTAAAGAGGCCCGACTCATTTTACCACTTTAGAAGTGTATATCTTTCAAACGATTAGCTTTCAGAAAAAATGGTTCTAGGAACCTCAGTGTCTATACCTAGACACCCCACACACTTATAGGTTTGATGAAAGTTTTTTTTTAGTTTCAATTCAAAAAAAAAAAAAAAAAAAAAAAAAAATCATCGAATAACCCCTTCCGCTCTTGCAATAGAATGACCAACGGTGTACCCGTTGGTCATTCTATAGTTGTTGTTAAAAATATGTCTCAGACAAAAGGATGGAAGATGTGATTTTCGCGAGCTGCTGGAAAACATCCTTAAGATGCAATGTTATCACGTTTAAGATTGTCTTTCTTAGGGCCAGAGGTTGCTGTCGGTATATTTCATTTTCAGGTTTAAGTCAAAATTTTCCGCTGTCAGTGCATTCATTTCATCACGCGAGTACGCCTGCGAGCGAGGACGCGTCGGCAGCCGGGCGCAGCCGGGTGCAGTCGCCACGAGCACAATGCCACTCACGTGAGACGCGGAGTGATGCGCCGCGCGTCACCGGCGATACAATACTAGCGTGTACCCGGATTTACCCAAATAGTAACCATTTCGGTCGGCTTTACTTATTTAAATGAACTCTCAGATAAATTAAAAATGCCACTCTCATTCAGGTGTGTTCATTTGCACAGAATTAAATTGCCTCTGAAAATGTTGTTCTGTAAAGGGTCATGTACAGTGACGAGGTGGAACATGCTGGAACTTATCTTTATGAAGATTTCCGACATGCATAAATATCAACAATATCGCCATAAACGCGGTACTTGGCTGGTTCGAGAAATATTCATTACGTATGTAGAGCTGTGTAAGCATTTCTATCCCTCAGATTCCATTGAAGGCGTAGATATTTCAATGAGAACACACCTGAACAAGTAATAAAACAACCCATCATGTCGCACAAAGCGTACATCAACATAATAGCAAGCAAAAACGTTTTCCAAAACAACATTTCTAACAGGCGTCCTCCACGTCGACAATGCTACAATGGCTTGTAATCTGGCACCCAGTTACACAGTGTCGTATTGTGTTTGCACTTCGGGACGGTTCGCCGTTCGCAGTGAATTTAATAAAGGAGTAAATCCGACAGACATCGTTAATGTCGGAATGGGAGTCTTGGAAGAGGATTAGAGGTCCATTCACTGCTCTAATTTGACTCCTTGTTATAGACGATTGGAGTGGGACCTGGAATTGGCTTGTCGGCTAAAATTATCAGAATCCGTGAAGGGTTTTATTCCCGCCCTTGGAAAAGTATTTTCCTTTAAACCAGTCCGACGGTTTTATTTCAAATCTCGGTCAGTAAATAAAGATAACACTCAGCTGTCTAAGTATTGAAATAGGCAACAGAAACAAACTGAGAGTCGTAGGTATCATCATCATCAGGCAGTCCACTGCTGGACAAACACCTCCCCCACCAAACGCCATGATCATGGCATTCACCGGTTGCTCGCGTGTCGTAGGTATAGTTATTTTAAACTAGTCCAAAATTATATCAGTATTAAGTTTATTCTCAAAATCGTATTAAGTTTATTATCAAATATCCATTCCTCTAGATGGGTACTTGACATCGAGAACAGAATATCAAACGATGAATATTTTAGACGCAAGTGTCAAATATTGAATTTGCACATCACAACATCACAAGTACACTTTGTTAACAGAAAATTCTTAAAAAAAACATTTTCGTTTTCTCGGGATTTCCTCTTTTGACACACGCCTCTTGACCTATTTTTTGCAAGGTAAACGAAATCAATTTTACTTGAAGGTGTACACTCGTAAAACTCTTTGAATTTCCTTATTATTATGTGTGCGACTCACGTGTGAACGAGGTTCTAGTGAACGTCTCCCGATGGGCTCGAAACTCGACGTGAAGATTATCGGAAACCTCCTCGGCAGTATTCGGCTAGGATCAGTTTTCAGTTCATTTTTAATGAACAAAGACCTCCCACTCGCCTTCAGGTTTAATACTGGATATGGTAGCGTATCGTACGTCAATGGGAACACTTTGACCTTGAACTGGCCTAACTTCGTAATACGGAGTATCAGTAGAAAATAAAAGACCAGCTTACACTGGATTTCTTGCTACTGATGTGTAACCCACTCCAATCCAATCCCATCTAGAACTTCAAGAATTATAAAATCACATTAGCTATACGGAACGAAAGTATCAATAAGATTTATCACATCATTCGTAATGACATTTATCTAAGAGCATTTCTGTTCCAGTCGACAGTGTTCGTTTCATATCAAAGCTCGGTGGTGAGGCGGGAGCCGACTCGGTCCTATCTGGTATTAATGAAGCCCTACCTATCTTCGGGTAATAAAGTAAGATTACAGTCATTGTAAAGCCGCTTTGCTCGGATCTGTACTCAGTTAATATCGAGCCCCTCGAGCACCCACATGAGCATCGGAAATCGATGTAATGTGATAGAACGTATTATTATATTCATGAACTTTTATGGGCTCGTAATCTTGGTAAGATATTGCTGGAAATTATTTTCAGGGAAATCAAAATATTTCTCAGAATACAGTTTCAAAGGTTCCGTAAATAGGTGAGTTTTTGTGCATCCTCAAGCGTCCTGTTGTAGGCAGTTTAATTTGTAAAAACTTTTCGTATTTTTAAACGACTTCTCAATAATTAACAATATTAATAGACCAAACAAAAACTAGGTTTGAATTCAGAAATGCAGAAGCAGTGAGAAATTATGAAATGAATTTCAATTTATAATGTGCTTGGATCGTTGGACCATCACAAAAATGACAACATGCTCACAACGCTGAAACATTTATGACAGAACGTTTCTACGAAGCAAAGCGCAGTAGATGTAAAGTGTGAAATATTTAATAAAATTTTGCGTATCGTGTTTGATATTCGAAACGAATGAAAAATACCGGCCATTTTTTCCGGTGACTACGCCGACGTGTGACTAGGACGGCGTACTGTCGCTAAACAGACAAATACTTTGTTTAACTCCATACAATTCTTGAAGACAAACTCGAACACGCGGTAGATTGCGACCATTTCATAGTTTATCATATCATAACCCTATCATAGCCAGCTGATAGGCATATGTCATGCTATTTTGTGCCAGCGGCTTCGCCCGCGTGGAGTTCGATAATTGTGCCACGGAATCATACTACCTGGCTAAGAAGTATTCTATGTGTTAATCCAAGTTATAAACTATCTGTTATCTAAATTTCATCCATATTCGTTTCGTTACTTTTTACGTTCAGTATAATTAAGTCTAACCTGGTCATAATGGTGACACCTAGACTCTGCATACTGTAACTTTGTTTATGAAAATACCGTGTTTCCTAGGAATAGCCAAAGTTACACTCATATAAGAAAAAAAGAAAGAAAATTTATTTATTTGTCGCAGAAACACACACTCACACTCATATGTTTGCACTTTTGCAGAAGTAGAACTTTTTCTAATGTTAGTATGTTGGATTGATTGACTAAGCACTGTGGCTTCTGTTAATTGTTGCATGTTGGTAGTATCGTATTGTCGTACCGTTCACTGTCGGCCGCTGGCTCGGCGCCAAATCGCGCATTGGCCCATATAGGCCATTACCTACGTACCATTGTCACTAATTGCCTTTATAGCTCGTTGTGACACCCAGCGTACACATAGCTTAACATTTTCAAGCTAACAATTAACTTTACTTTGTTATTAAATTTTATTCGATAATTCATCATCACTTGAATGTTGGCGTTATTATTTGTCGTTTAACCCAGTTTATAAAGCGACTCTGTTTACTCTTGACCCTTTTACATTGAATGTTGAATAGCAAACCGCAACCGCGCTAGCATTATGCTAAAGCAATTGCTGAGCTCAACAGATTCCATTTGTCGCTTGTAACGATGTCCCAGATTTGGCACCGAGCACAACTAGCAACGTAGCGCGTAGCCTAAGTGCCTACTTCGCGTTTAATATGATTAATGCTCACTGTGAGAATGATGTAAAAAGTCGATCTGAATATGAAAAACTCACAAATATAATGTTGCTGTGGCTGTCGTATTTGAACTACGTGTTACTTGATTATATAAGGGGAAATGGGGAATTCTATTGAGAACTAAGTTTATACATATGAAGAATAACAAGACACAGCTTACCACACCAGGTAATTATAACACATAGCAAAAAAAAATTAAACACTAAATCAAATTCATGGCAGTAAAAATCTATGTACTTTACAAAAAAAAGCAAGTGTGAGATTCTAAAAGTTTTAGCACTACTTTCGAACAGGTGCTCCTTAGGCCGCAAGTTGTGAGAGTCAGCTGAAGGCGAGCTGGTGTCTAGTGGCTTGGAGGCGCGCCAACACAGTTTAGTGCCAGTGCCCGCGCCACTGGACTGGCTCGTAAGGAACCACGTGAAGAGGGCACGGCGTGTGATCAATGCATGGACTGTGTGCGCGGCGTTTTTGACTGAGCTTTCAATATTGGTTATCAGATGTGTGTTTAAGATTAAATAATTACTTTAACTGTAACGTTTGTGATGAGAAAATAAACATATTATTATTTTAATTGACTTCAGGATCTAAAAGTAATGTTGAAAAGGAAACAACCAACAAATTATACAGAAGGTAACTAACTATAGGGCACGCCACTATAGTGGCGGTAAGTCCCCTCTTTGAGGAGTGGCTTGAGAGGCGCCAGGGCGCCCTCACCTTCCGTCTGACGCAGGTCCTCACCGGACACGGTTGTTTCGGGAGGTACCTGCACCGAATCAGGCGGGAGGAAACGCCTGGATGCCACCATTGTGAGAATCGGCTGGAGGACACGGTGGAGCACACAGTGGAGGTGTGCCGGCGGCGGCGGCGACCTCTCGCACCCGACCCTGGTGCAAGCCATGGTCCGGGGCGAGGAGGAATGGGACGCCGTCGCCTCCTTCTGCGAAGCAGTGATGCTAGCGAAGGAGGTGGCGGAACGCGAGAGGGAGAGAACCTCTCGTCCCAGCCGCCGCGGGAGGCACCCCGGGCGTCGGGGGTCCCGCGATGATCTCCGGCCACCGTAGACGCGGGCCTGTGGACGGTGAGTGATGGGCTAACTCGCCGTCCGTCCGTCTCACGACGAAAACAGGCCGTGTCGACGGCGCGTTCGTGTTCCAAGCGCGCCTCAAAGAGATGTCAGCAACATGGGAGGGGCCCGAAAGGGCCGACGCCTGTCGGGGCTGCGGGTAGTCCTCTGGTTATCGCGGCCTCGACATAGAGGGCGAAGAAGGAACATGGGTGGTTTTTAGTCAGTAGAAGTCTGACACTCCCTTTCGCTCTGCCCAAGAGCGGGAGGGGTTATTCGATGATTTTACACCCACCAAAAAAAAAAAAAAAGGTAACTAACTATATTGTATGAGGTACATAATTACGTACTACGGTAGAAAGACAATAAGCATCACGTATATGAAACCTTTCTACGACACCTATTCAGCTGTACATTTAGTAATACATTTAAACAAAATACTTAGATTAGATCTTATTACTGCCAAATGTTTGCGATAATGCGGTTTTCTACACTTTAAATTAGAGTTTTCAAAGTATCCTGTGACACATAGGTCACACGGTCACACACACATTAGCACATTAAGGTGATGATCACCGCTTAGGCGCCATTGAGACTCGAACCGTTATGTGTGGGTCTTAAGAAAGCCGAGGACGGTAATCATCAAACACACGCGTATCATACGACGTTTTTCAACACTCTTGTGAAGACTAAAAACCATTTTCAACATTGAAAACGCTGTGGAACTGATTTTCCTATGCGCGCGCATCTAACAATCGCGAACGGTCATAGACTACAAGAATAAGGTTTCTTTCTTTTTTGCTTTTCGCATGATGGCGTTTTAGCCAGGTACAATCTTATATTTGGGTGTAAGTTTTATTGATTAAAAACGTGTACAAGTTGAATAATAATTTATTTAAATACGAAGCTGCATAAAATGAGCAAGCAATAGGTACATTAATTTATTTGTATCACTATTGTGCATAAAGTTTAAATAAATAAATAACACGATCTTTTTTGTATCGAAACTTTTTTAAGAACAAAGCAATAAAACCAATAAAAAAAACCTATATTTCACTTGTGAATAATAGCAATGAAAAGTCACAGTTTGATTACAGGTGTCATTATGTGCCTAATTACATTGAAATTAGAGTCATTTTAGGAGCAAGTGTGTTCAAAAAAAAAATTATTGACTTTATTACGTGAAAATCACATCGGCCTAGCCTTTTCCGAACTATGTTGGGGTCGGGTTCCAATCTTACCAGATGCAGCTGAATACAAGTATTTTTACATGGAGTGACTGCCTATCTGACCTCCACAACCTAGTTAATACTGGATAATACGATACCCTTTGGTAAGACTGGTTGTCAGACTTTCAGGTCACTGACTATCTGTAACGACTGCCAAAGATCTATATAATATGACAGTCGAGCCCAACAGTTTAACGTGCTTTCCGAGTTACTATGTATTGTGACCCATCCGCAGCCTAACCTAGGCAAGCGCGCCTTAATTAAAGATCGAAACAGCGGGCATTTATAATCAAGTCACGAGCTCTTCTACGTCATTGAGTATTTATTTCAATAAACTTGTCATAACTTGATCACATTTCAAACAATTTGTAACATTTTGTATCAGAATTTGCTTGAAACCGCTGTAGCTTTGTGGATAATCTGCGTCCTAGAAAATCCTGTTTCCATTTCCCTACTCTACCGAACTCGACGCTGAACTCAGAGCGCGCGTTGCGCAGGCGCAGCTTCCTTATTTCTCCTTCCACCCGCTTGCTGACAATGCTTTAGGTGTAAGCGCCAGTGTAGCACGCTTATTTCTAATTTTCTTACGTTTTTTGAAATTTACAGGTGTGTCCTACCAGAACATTTCGAATCATAATTGTACGGAAGTATCAACTATAAGTATATCAATTTTATTTCTAGTTTACATTTTTAAAGCACAGTGTCGTACGATCTCTTTTACGATCTTTTAGTGTTACTTACCTAATGTGTAATAACAAAACGCGTTATCATCCCACATAAACGATTACAAACAGCTTCGTTCCCAACACACAATTAAACCCATTGACAATTAGGATCGTTCGTGCACAAAAACAAATTAATTTCCTTTATTTATACAATCAATTCGGGGCGTGTTTCAAATAAGTTAAATCAACATTTGGGGGTCTTCCCCCCCCACGTTACCCCGTCACCCCGTCAGGTTACAGGAGGTGTGCGTGCACGGAGCGTCCCAATGAACTGACACGTCCCCACTTTCATTAACTGGAAACTGGTGTTTTTTCATACGACACGCCTGGGATTTATTGCTGGAACAAATTAAAACTTCCAATATTTCGATTGATGCCTTCCTGTACAGAACATTGTTAAATCGAGTTTCCGGAAACGAATTACTGGGACACTCGTAAATTTTGTATAACGGTAATTAAGCGTACAACTCTGATAATTACAGCTGCATATTATTGCTGTGCGGCTACCCGACGTACAATATGCAATTATCTTTTACATACGGCTCTATTCACTATCCATTTTGTCCATATTTGTACAGCAATTACATTAAGAAATAATCACAAACTAGGGCAGACGTTTATAAAAGAGACGAAAATGGGTTAACCGAATCACCGGACAATACGCGAATACGCAAAGCTCGAGTGCAGCTGAGTGCGGTCGTAAAGCGGAATGGTACGACACTACGACACTGCTACCGACTGACGGCAACAACAGAAGAGCCAGAGTCGAGTATGAATGAGTTTAGCACAAGGAGGGCACAAACCGTCATCTGAAATACATATGTGTACTTCCATTATTAAAAGTATTGATACAATTTCGATGTCTTTTGAAATGCAAAACGAAATGTTGCAATCGCTGTGTGCTGAAGTCTATTTTTGTAATGCGGACTTTGGCAAGATCAGGTAAAGTAAGAAAATGCTCTACAATGCACGTGATATTTGAGGCTACTGTTAATACAATAATGACTACTTATGCTAAAGTTAACATTTTTTTTTAATAATTTATTAAAGTAAGACTATACTAAATATATAAACTAAACTAACCTAAAAACAAACTATAAAAAAAAATTAAAAAAGAAACAATAAATAAAACTAAATAATAATAATAACATTGTGAAGGATGGCACGGTTGACATATTATTATTTCGGGCATGCCACCGCCCTGGAGAATCGATCCGTCTCATTATGTTTGGGTGTTCTCGCCTGGCATGGCACGCCTGGTGTGGGAAACTATCAAATAACCCGTAAACGGACTGTTAGACTTCTACTGACTAAAAACCACCCATGTTCCTTCTTAGCCCTTTATGTCGAGGCCACGGTATCTCTTGCGAACAACCCGCAGCCCCGACGACGGGATATGTTAGACCCTTATTTTGTTTTGATATCCGAGGATACAGTGTGGTTATGTGCGACTTTAGCCCAATAGAAGATTCGTCGCATTTGTTGAATAAACTACGACGATGTGTCGATGATGTGTGTGTGAGATGTGTGGTGTGTGTTACGATATGTCAATGAAGCTTCGAACTTGTTGTGCTGTCCCCCGTATGAAATTGAAACATGTTCGAGTATTACATTTAGTAAGACTGGCTAAGTGTCGCATTTCTTGTAAGTGCATATTTTTACAGACAAGAGGGAAGGTGGAGCTGTATCAATTAACACTAAATACTTTGCATAACCTTTAATGGCATTGATTTCCGCAAAGTAATGCCTGATACCATAACTTGATTATAGTAGAACTTCTGGCTATGTATCGTGTCGTGTAGTTGTCCGGTCGCATCAAAGGGTTTATACCCGGTGGGGCCGGTCGGCGTTATTGCCCGCTGGTCGGTTTATGACGTCAGAGCCGGTCCGAACGTTTGCTCGTTTATCTTTGATACTTGAGGCTCCTCATAAACCGTGACGTCATTATTAGCGGTACACTGCACTGGATGGAGAATCATATAAACGCTTGAGTGACTGAGTCAGCTTTATAAGTCAAAGTAATTGTATCCAAGTTGTAAAGCAACTGAGAGTTTGTTGATTACAAATTATTATACTTGTCGCAGACTAAACACCGATTCACAATAAATTAAAGTTGTTAATGATTATTGTTAATTTAGAATAACGCCATCTATCATCGTTTGTCGGAAACGTCAAGCAGTGTGCTTGGGTGAGGTCGATACAGAACCTGGCAGATCTGTTTTAACAGCTGTCAGTTGACAGAGATGTCAGATGTCAGCTGTAAGTGGTCGGTTGTCGTTGAGATTAGATGCATTGGACTTGGACTTTTTCGGTGAGACACGAGCGCGAACGGTCGTTCTGGTCGCCTGTATCGAACTTACCGCGTTTCCGTACTTTAATCCATTTCCATCGGCTTGATCGTTTAAGATTTTGTTAATATGTTATCAGATGTAAATAAATAGGCGGTTGTAATTAGTGTTATGACTATTATTTCGTACCTCCACCATGTCGAAATTGGACTCTGCCAACGATGTAACCGTAATAGTTGAACTACCTTCGTTATACTTAAGTTTACAATTCAAAAACATTGTATTTGTCGATGTCATCGTACCTATTTCTTAGTTCTGGAATAGTAGGCACAACGTATTTTTTTTAACTAACGCGTTTGTCAATGAGCAAATAAAAACTCATTTTTTTTATTTTTTAGAACTCTCTTAGATAACTTAGGTTTCACTTTCACAGCACATTAAAACACTTTATGTTCCGTAAGACCATCACATAGTCCAGGCCCTCTTTGTTTTTTAGAAATATTGTACAAAGTCGCATATTAGAAAGTTTCAGTTTAATCTCCTCTTCTTAGAATTTTACGAGGCTTGGGATTGCATCGTCGCAGCGCGGCGGCGGGGAGTAAACGATTTGTAAACAATCTTGAGTCTCCCAGGGCACAGAGGTGAGAATGTCTCGATAGATAACAACACAGAGCGTAGTCTCGGCCAAGGCGTCCATGTTCCCGCCCGCTGTTTGCCACGTTTCTAAAGCAATTATCTTTTTGTTTTTTATTTTAAAGCAATACTTTGTTCTTGTTAGCTTGTTGGCAATCTAAAGTGTGCCGTTGTGGTGAGCTCATTTAGAAATTATCAATAGTGTCCATTAGTTCCTAGAAGATCAGCATTTAATTTAACCTACTTAATCGATTTTTATTTCCACTTCACGCAACTTTCGGCAGAATTTAAAATTTTCGTTTTTTACAAAACAAAAACAAATAATGTTATTTCATGCAAGAAGGAAAACTAAGTCTAGTTTAAGGACTTATTTTCCTGTAATCTGTGTACGTACTTTCGAAACGTTCCTTCTTCTCTAAACATCAGCGAATAAATGAAACAACTCATCGATCAGCAGTCACAATCCCCAGTAATGAGGACACAACTTAAAGGATTAACCGTCACCGTTTTCATTTCTTCGGAACGCCCGCTGCTCGTTGTTAGCTAGTGAGCCGATTGCATTGTCCAAACAATCTGTAAACAATCTCCCGCGCTGTAGAGGTGCGATAGTGTCGATACCAACATACGGCAAGAGAGCACTTCTATCAGCATCGTTGTGTAGTTTTATTTGAAATTGTACACGTTAAGAAAGAATTCCATACTTTTTCAGAACAAATGTTAAGATTAAATCACAAGTTATTTCTTTGAAGGACTTTTTGTTTTTGTGTTATTGTTTTATTACGAAATTCAATAAACCAGAGCTTGTCTAGTATAGCGTCTGAAATTATAAAAGCCAAAAGGAAACTCCTCGCAATCACATCTTTCCGACATATGTATAATGTTAATGGAACGAAATCATACCATACCATGTGTATCTTGACTTGATTCGAGAGTTTGTCGACATGTGGGATGTGGAGTTAGGGATCATTGTGCTATTCAGCCAACGGTTTATGTAAAGGGCCTCGACTACTCGAACTCGAATCTGAGCTCCAGTTAGGAGCTCAGATTCGAGTAACTGGGACCCTGTTCCTAATATCGGGTGACCTACTATTTTGTTATATTTTTATTTTTTTAAATATGCAAAGTAAGTGGATAAAAGCGATAAAAAAAATCAGTCGAAGATATGCGTACTTCACCTTTTGATTTAGTGTATGATTTAAATGCTAATGTTCTTTAAGAACTACCCCTCTGAAGTAGGTAAGTATGTCAGAAAATTTATAAACTTTTACCAACCTAGCAGGCAGCGTCAAACAAAATGTTTGGTGAAAAGTTACGCTTATAATTATGTATTAAATTCTGACTCTGTGACACAACACGTGTTAGCATTTAACTTTTTATTTCTTGTGTTTTCTTTGAAAACAAGCTCTTGAGGCATCGGCCAGAGGTGCGATCGTGTCGATGTTCTTGATATCGATAGGTAATAACGTGTTGATCCGCGCGCCGCCTCGCCACCTCGCCGCGTAATGCCCGTCTTTGTTGAGGTTTGCATTACCGCCTCGCGCCTGCTCGGGACGGCACGGAAAATACCTGGCGTTTATCTAACATATGGTTTACGTGAAGTGATTGTCGTCTGACAGGAACCTAATGAAATTCCAACCACCGTGTTTCGCCGTTTTCCATTTTCAGCAGTACCGTACGTACGTGTGTAATATTACAGCCACCACAAAATATAGACTGGTTGTGTGGTTGCAAGCGCTACCGCTGAGTTTGTGGTCTTGAGTTGAATTCCCAGCGGAGGCAATATAGTTCTGGGTTTTTCAGCAGTTCGGAGTTTGAGATTGTGCCCTGTTAATGATATGATATTCACTATGTATGTAGGTATGTATAGAACCCATGAAGAAATACGTATGCGATTTATACGTACCTAATTATATGTGGGTATGCTACCATAGGTGCACCTCTGCCAACTGTTCGGAGATGAAAAGACTGATGTTATATAGTAATTATAATACCGACACTTATCAGTTGAGTTGCAGGACAACAAAATAAACGCTGTAACGGCTGCCTTTAATTACAGTTAATAATAACAATTGTCTTAGCAGTAAAGTGATAATGAGCTAAACTGTAGTAAAATTACGTAACTTGGTTTAGTAAAATAATATATACCGTTCCTTTTTTGCGTAGTCACTATACAAAAATCTCGAAATTAAATAAAAGCGGAATCGAGTTTCACGTTAGGTGATATCGTTTGAGATTTTTTATTCTTTTTAGCAGCATTTCTAATTTCCCCTCGTTGGAAATGACAAAAACTCACCTTGTACTTTTTACATGGGTTGGTATATTTTTCACACCATCATCAATAAGATTTATTTACATAGATTGCAGAGCAATTAACCAGAGACTATAGGTTATGTGTGCTGAAGATCGGAGGTAAAGTGGCGATATTACATTACCGCAAAAGTTCAAAGGTAGAGGATTAGGAGAAATACGCTTCGACACTGATTGCCACTTATCTGGGCCCCTCGGACATTTTCTCTACACATTTTACACATGAAGAGCTCGTGGTTAAATACAACAACCTCACGGGTCGATTTTCGAGGATAAGCCGCGTTTGCCAAGGTCGGTCTGTGGATGAGCACGTATCTATTGCATTTCCTCCGATGGTTCCGACTGTCATTTGAAGAGCTTTGACAATCATTAAAGGTAGTCAGTAGCACGATCGTCGGACCAGTCCAATCAAGGGGTATCATATTACCCAGTAATAGGTATAATGGTAACCCAATAGTATACAACTGATATTCCACTGCATCTGGTTATATTAAAAGGCCGACCGCAATATTTTTGAGAGAAGGCTAGACCGTAGATGATGGTAACATTAATTTTCATTGTAGTTAAATGTCATAAGGAGGACGGAGGAGCTCGTGGTTTAATAAGAACTGCCACTCCAGTCGATGTTTAGGTTAAGCTGCGCTTGCCTAGGTCGATCTGTGGATGGGTGACCGCCCATTACATACCGAGTTTCCCCCGTGCCTCGGAAAGTACGATAAGCTGTTGGTCCCGGGTGCCATATATAGATCTGTGGCAGTCGTTACGGGTAGTCAGTAACCTGAAAGTCTGACATCCAGTCTTACCAACGGGTATCGTGTTACCTAGTATTAACTGGGTTGTGGAGGTCAGATAGGCAGTCACTCCATGTAAAATACTGGTATTCAGCTGCATCCGGTTAGACTGGAAGCCGACCCCAATATAGTTGGGAAAAGGCTAGGCAGATATATATGTAGTTAAATGTCATAAAAATTTGCCTGACAAACCTAGCTCTATCCTATTACCTAACACTAATGTAATTTGACAGTGTGTTTCCAGTAAATCTTCGTAGAGACTGTACCCTGTCAGCGCCGGGAAACGGTTTGAATGACATTAACTGGCGCGGAGCCGTGGGACAGGTAATAATGGGCGCCTTGAGCCCGGTCCGGTGACCTGCCTCTGCCTGCATGTCGCACGTAGGGCTGCGAGCTGACTTCCAAACTTCGTTCTATTTCTCTGATGATTTGATAGAAATACCAGATTAAAAATGGGTACGGTAAATATATATATCTAACTAGCTTTTGCCCGCGGCTTCGCCCGCGTGGATGTTGGAAAAATAAAAAATATACGATTTTCTATACAAACGTTCACCTTGGGGGATGAATTTTGAAAAAACCTTCCTTGGTGGATACCTAAGGAATTCGTGTGCAATATTTTTATTTTCTAGCCCCAAGTGTTTGGCCAGTCAGCTGTGCCTTATACCTACAGATAAATCTCCTTAAATACTTTGGTTGAATGTCATGTGCTTTTAGTAGTCAAACGAATGCTTTGTTATTCGCACCACAATTATCCTGTAACACGAACACAATCATTTTACTTCGGACAAGGTAGGTAGTAGGTACGTAAATAGATTTGAATTCGAAAAAAAAACTGACACAAAGTTAACAAATACAAGGGTCCTTCACAAAACCGTAAACCATGCACTCTGTACGTCAAACTAAGTAACTCTACGCAAAAATTATTGCTGGGAAACTGATACGCGCGGATGAGTGGAGATTTAAGTAAGTAAGTAAATTTTATTTAGACATAACGTCAAGCTACCCTTTTAAGGAAGGGAGAGGAAGAAAATAGGCAAAGAGACCATAATTAACCATCAAAATGTTTCTTCGAGACTTTGAAAATGTGTGTGTGGAGACAAGCTTTTTATTAAATACGACCTTCTTTTAACGTTTCTTAAAAACGCGAAGAAGAGACAAGACAAATATCCAGTAAGCTAATAATACAAGTGGTTTATCTAGCAATCATTTAAATCTCGGCTCTCAACAGATTTCCGAAAATAAAAACACTAGGTACTTAAAAACACGAATAGAGAATCTCCTTCTTTTTGGAAGTCGGGTAAAAAAAGAATCTAATCGTGTTTTTAGTTCTTTGAATCTATTCCGCCTGATTGATCGCAATCCGGTTTTATTTGACGCCTCACCTCCGCACCCGGTCCGGAACGGTCCGGAACAAACAATTGCTAAAATCCAATCAACAGACAAAGGGACACTTTTTCTCGGCACAATTGTATCCGGCGGCATCCGCAGGGTTGCTAAGAGATCGCCTTTACACTCATCGTTGGCTGTTTTATTTGGTGGAACGTGTTTTTTGCTGCACTGGTACGATTTGTAATTCTCTGCATTTTCGACCTATGTATTTGTATTAATCCAGTATCTACATCTCTCCGAATGTTGTTATCAATCTTATTAATCCTGAAACTATCTTTCGAAGTTTCGTGAGTGCTGATGTTTATTTTGTGTTTTTCGTTTTATTGATTTATCGGTTTCTAATTGGGCAGTGATATTTATATCTACAGTGAATAAACACTACTCAGTATGGAAAATACAACTTCCTCTATTTCCTAACCCAGCTCAATAGTCTATAGTCTATCTGTCGTTCAAAGTCATAAATGTCAAATGAAAGCAGACAAAGTTACTACCTACTCCATTCGTTAATAATGTGAGTATTATTTACATTTTTATTTAGGTACAACTAGCTGATGCCTACGGCCCCACTACAACTCGAAAATTATCCCACGGGAAGATGAAATCGAGATACACACAAACTTTCGCCTTTATAATATTAGTGTGATATTAAATTAGAATCCGTAGTTCTTGGTAACTGGGATTGTCACAGTTACAAAAATTCCTTTTGGACTATTGGCCTTGCCTTGTTCTGTCTCCTGCTTGGTGATGAGAGAAGTAGGAATCACCGGTAACTTCTATGAATTATGATTTCCCGGTAGTCCTAGTTTAAATACATATGCATATAATTATATTAATCTACGTTAATAAAGGTGATTGATGTTGTGATCTCTATCCTACGTACATTTTTTTTTTATTTTCAAACTCGCTAACCCTATAACCCGATAGAGGCAGTACCGCGGTGCCAATTTGTCAAAGGACGTCGAGCGCCGCGTCAGCGAGGACATTTAAATTGCAGCAGGCGCCGAGCATCGCTTCAAGATATTGATACACTTGACTCACAGCCTCGCAGCGAATCGCCTTATAACGTCGTATCGTCTAGAGACGTACGATTGACTCGCATTTTGTGGGATGTGATGTGGGACTGTCTGTTACCTGTAGCTCAGGTCTAGTGTGCTAGGTCTGTGCTCTATTATTTAAGAAAATGTTTTTTGTAAATAGAAATGATGACGACTTCTTTGTGAACTAGTAGAGTGTCACTATCTGCTGAGACCAATTTAAACTGTCTATGAGCCACGCGCATTACATTCAATACTCCCCGAGCCCATTGTCTGCAACTTTGCGACCAAACAATTTGCAAGCCAGCAGAAGTCGCGATACAAAATGTTGAATGCCGAACACGTCGGAGGACCAGCGGCCGTGCTTCTCAGACTCGCATTCAAACGAGTCACAATACGCGCAGTATCCATTGTGCGCTGCTTCAATGTGCAGTCAAATTGCGGACATCCTGACTGCGTGCTGCTTGTTGCCGCTTTGTGAACATTTAATATCGTTTAGGTGTCAATACGGGGTTTGAAAATGCTTTGAACGAATTCTAGTTTGCACCTGACAGTGCATGTATTTTCAGAAGGATTTTTCAATTTTACCCGACCGACAGCGCCTAAAAGGAGGGTAACATTTTGTATTTTGTGTTCTGCTGATTCTTTGTGTGATGCCATTAAGTAGTCAGTAGTTCCTAAAATATCTAACTTCTATCTAGATTTTCATTCACTTTTCGTCTCTTTAAAGCTGTGTTCTGACCCCAGCTTGTGTCATTAATCTAGCTTACACATTATATGCATACCCACCGCATACTTCGTACACCGACGCGGACATAGCAAAGCTACGTAACACACATATATATCACTTTGGTCACTCCGCAATAATTCCATATACGAGTAAGCATGGCATTAAACACGGCACTCGTGTACGATTCGAGTGGGCTTATTGATTTTAGATTAATTACCGAGCTCCCGCGCCAGCCGAGCTTTGAGCCATCCGCGATCCTTTTAATTTATTCGATATTTTAATTAAATCTAACCCGGTATGTAATTGTTGGGAAATTTCGTGTTATACCTACCAATGTGGGTCATGACTTGTTTCGACATCTGTCAACCGTGCCCAATATGCCTGACGTTCCGTGGTAATATATCGTGTGTGGTGTTTACATTATTATATTATTAGTCCCTGTCTAGTATATTAGAAGCCCATTGTTCGCCATTACCCCAAAGGTAATGGCGAACAATGGGCTTCTCAGGGTAACTTATAAAGCTAAGTAAGCTTGCCCACTATGTACATACATGTTTAAGAGAATATTTATTTATGCAATACTTTGAGCACACATAATATAAAGAGGCGGATTTAATACCAAAGGCATTCTCTACTAGTCAACCTTTGGGTTAAAGAGTCCTTGCCTGAAGCATTGATATTATTTAACCTCCAGTTAATTGCAATCGTTAGAAAACCTTAGATACGTTTAGAAACACAAAAGGCCGAGATAATTACAAACCGGTCTATTGCAGACATATCACAATACAAAATAATTAAACAGCCACACTGTTATTTGCCACAAACGTAATACAAGCTGATACCTCGTTTAATTTTGTTATGAAATAATTTATATGCGGCCTGCCGCCAACCATACCACTACGTACGAATTGTTAATCTGAGCTCAATACATTATATTATTGGCGAACGATAAATAAAAACAAAAACAGTACAATCTTTATAATATCAAACCTGTTTTTTTTTTAAATCATCAAATAACCCCTCCCGCTCTGGGCAGAGCGGAAGGGAGTGTCAGACTTCTACTGACTAAAAACCACCCATGTTCCTTCTTAGCCCTTTGAGTCGAGGACGCGGTATCTGTTGTGAATAACCCGCAGCCCCGACGGGATCTTTATATCAACCCTCACATGCATTAATTTCTGGGTTTATCGCAAATTAAAAGGTTTTCCAATCGTATCTGTCATATATATTTCAGGCATTGCACCTATTGAAACGAGTTGTTCGTTAACTAGCGAGTTTGAGAAACGCGTGTTCGTGAGTTGATAGCAATAAAATTAGATATTAAAATCGGAAGGTGCCAACTTGCGCGGACGAGCGTGTTTTACACTGGCCAGTTGACAAACAAGTCATTGTAACACTAGTTTTTAAATGAGAAGAATTTTTTCAGTGCAATTTATGATAATAAACTCAGCATGAACTCTACAATAAAAATAAGTATAAACAAAAAAAAAAATGGCAGTAAAAGCAATATTTTTTTATCAAGACAGACGTTGGCTCATAATCTACTTATTTAATTAGTGTATGCAACTCCTTTTAATATCTCATGCCGTACCACTTGAAACTCTACTTACTTATTTCCCGCGGGAAAATTGTTGATACGACATGAGTGAACTTAACAGTATGATTTTTTTTTTTTTTTTTTTGACCAATATTTACTTGTTTTTTTTTGTGTGTGTTTTTATTTTTTTATTTTTTGACATTTAACAATGTAAAATGATTATACAATATGATAAATATTTAAAAAATTGATATTGTGAATGTGAGGACCATGTGGGTCTTTCTTAAATTTCAATTGTTGTGATTGTCTGGCAGTTTGAGTACTTTAAGTGACCCACCCAAATGTCCTTTCTTTGGTATTGTTCGTCGTGACGTTGAGCTCCTTCGAGTTATAAGTCGAGCTCCACGATATCTGACAAATGCTTGCACTGACTGGACGGGTCCACTCAAATCTGTGTGGTGCTTTCTTCAAAAGACCATCTCAGACATTAATCTGCATGGTCTTCATGTGTGTATTATACCTTATTGTTAACCCAAACGATTTTAAAAGATTAAAAGAGTAACCTTTGGAGTTTCTTGCCGGTTCTTCTCCTTAGGAATCGACCAATGCACCGAACCGTGCCCCTTTTTACTGACGTTTTATAAGTGCCCATGTAGGCCTATGTGAAATAAAAAATATTTTGATTTGATTTGATTTGAAAAAACATTTCGTGAATTACACAAACGCTCTGACTTGTTTTTAAGCGTATGATTGGATAATATTTTTATAATTTAAAGGATTATCGATCACATGCAGTGTTCTAATTACTTTTGAGAGCGAAACAAGGACTATGTTTTCAGCGTGATATATGACAAAAATACTGTGGCTTTAACCTAAAAAAACTACAGTATTTAAAAAAAACAGCTGTGAAACGTTTAGAAAAGTAACGATGGGTTTCCTAAGTATCGTCTAGAACAAAAAAATATCGTAATGATGGGGAGAACAAGTGCCTTCGTTGAGGGTACTTTTACATCCTTTAAAATGGCCACCGGGCATAAGCCTTCTACTAGTGTAAGAGAGTGAGCTAATATCCATGGCGCGTGCCCAGTGCTGGTTCATCATTGTGCTAATTCACTTTATTACGAAACTATTTTCTCAAATAATAAGTATATTATTCAAATCTCGATATAGACAATCATGATATTTTAAAACTTCCAAGAAAACATTACAAGCCCATACCTATTTCTTTTTAAATTGGAACTTCATTTAACCCATGAGCAACACATTCCACATTCTGAAAATGGTACCCGTGCACATGTATAGAGCACATGCACTTCGGCTAAGGCATTGTGTATACGAGCGAGGGCGCTGTCATTGTTGCCGCGCACCATTGTCCTTGCGTGCGTGCTTATTTTGGGCAAGGTCTGCACTCCGCGTCTATGCCTAAAAAGCATAAAGCTCGTGGGCTGATATGGCACAGTCGAAGATTGGCAGTTATCTGTTCATGTCAGAGTGAAGCAAAGCCTTCAAATTTAGATTTGGTTATATGATAAACAGTGAAATATAGGTGTATTTGACTGTACACTCGGCCCCTCACAGATTGCGAGCGTAATCATTTTAAACTTGTTGTAAAGAGAAATTCTTTGAAGTGTACCTATGTGTGTGTGCCATATAAACATAGTAAGTTCATCCATCTCATAAACATTTTCTTGGACTTCAATAGTTAACAATAACAGGTAAAAAGTAGTACTTGTCTCTCTCATAATTTTTCCTTTTATCTTAGACCTTTTATTCTAAAACTTAACTATAAAAATACCTCATACAGAAGTATATAGACGTCTAGAATAAATGTAGATGTCGGTGGACGCAGGCACAAGCCACAATGCAAGTTGGGTGTAACAAGAGTGAGCACTTTTGTCAGCAAGCAGTAATCCGCGTTTGATTGCGGCGGATTGCTCCATCCCTCATTAATATCGGCGGGCAACGGTTTTTATTGCTGCCAGAAGTCAATATGGAGGAGTGAGGGGAGGAGTCTGAGGAGGCTAGCTCATCGAACTTTATGGTTACGTTTGTATGTAAAGTTTTGAAGTTGGTTCTATAAGGTTTATGTGCAGCTTGAAAAATGGAAAAAATGAGCACTGGCTGGAGTTAAATGCTAATTAAAATGTTGAAAATTATTTTCATAAATTTATGAATCCCATGGAATTTACATTTTTGTCTAAATTACATTATGGTATCCTTAACAAATAGTACCAAACTTTGATCATAGTTTCCAGAGCATGAAACTATGATCACATTCACCTCCTGGTAGGAAAAAGTCGAATTCATTAAAGTTTTTAAGTTTGTAATTTGTTGTCACCTCCGTGACAATGTCGGTGTGTTCCAGCCGCAATAAAATGTACTTATACTTGGACTAAGTTAGTCCGTATTTGTGAAAATAGATCTACATACATAAAGTAAGTTCTTGTTCAAATAAATTATCTAAAGCTTCGTATTGAAGATGGTAAAAATAAATAGAACAAGTAGTGAATTGCGACGAAATTGTTCGTCAATTGATTGGTCGTATGTACGTTGTATGTAGTCTCTAAAAAAGCAATAATTAATGTTGGCAGTGTTGCCAGCCGCACAACAACACCTAGTACAAACATAGTTGTTGGTACTGCGTGGGCGTTGTTTACCCACTCAACAATTATACAACAACGCAATTTACATACATACACACACGAACCACTTGTTACAGTGAAATAACATTCATTAAGTACGCATACATTTTTAGGAGACAACATTTCTATGAACTACCCAGTTGCCCAATATTATACACTACTATGACTCCATAAACACATCATCATCATCATATTATTACTAATTGACGTCCACTGCTCTATCTCTCTGTATCTAGTCCTACGTTTCTCACATCCTGTGGATTCACGCAGTCATACAATAACTTAATGTTGTTTCACTTTATCTAAAAAGGGTTAGGTAGATCCCGTCAGGGCTGCGTGTTGTTCACAAGTTACCGCACCCTCGACATATAGGGTTAAGAAGGAACATGGGTGGTTTTTAGTCGATAGAAGTCTGACACTCCCTTTCGCTCTGCCCAAGAGTGGGAGGGGGGGGGGGATAATGATTTTCCAACCGCCAAAAAAAAAGGGTTAATAATTAATAATAATAATAATAATAATTTTTTTTATTAAAGAAAAAATAACACAAAAAAGGTGTACATTTAGGCACAGTAGTGTTGTTTCACATACAAAGTTATAATTAGTACATATAAGTTAACTATAACTATAATATATTTAAGAGTTACAAGTAGTGGTAATTTTAACTCCAAATGTTTGTATAGCGACCTGCCCGATCTAGGTTTATTTAAACCTGTGTTTCAGGCCATCACTTTACATAGTATAATTTAGGACAACATAATTATAAAATAAAATAATAATAATTATAATAAATGGAAATCGCCAGGACCGGACGGGCTGCACAATTTCTGGATCAAATGGTTCATGGGATCGCACGCTCGCTTGGCGTCCCAGTTTCAATCAGCCTTAGAGTCAGGATCGCTGCCCCAGTTCTTGACAACAGGAATTACCCACCTGCTCCATAAATCAGGTAGTACTGCGGAACCCAAAAATTATAGACCAATCACTTGTTTACCAACGGTCTATAAAGTTCTTACATCCATTTTGAGAATTAAAATCAACCAACATGTCGAAAGTAACTCTATCATGTCTGCCTCTCAAAATGGATGTAGGAACGGGTCCCGTGGTACTAAGGAGCTGCTCCTCATTGATATGACCATTAGCCAACAGGTTCGCCGCTCCCGAAAGGATCTGTCTGCATGTTGGATAGATTATAAGAAGGCCTATGACTCGGTGCCTCATACATGGCTCACGAGGGTGCTGGAATTGTACAAAGTAGATGCAACTCTGCGTACCTTCCTGATGTCATGTATGGGGAACTGGAGAACGGTCCTTCGCTATCCAGGATGTCGACAGATCGGAGGGAACAGTGAACCGATAAGGATCGAGCGTGGTATATTCCAGGGTGACAGTCTGAGTCCATTGTGGTTTTGTCTAGCCTTGAACCCTCTTAGCACACTGCTGGAGGGTTCAGGTCTAGGCTATCGGTTGAGGAGAGGTGGTCAGGTTATATCTCACCTTCTTTACATGGATGATCTGAAACTCTTTGCCCCCAACAATTTGCAACTAATGAAGCTACTGAAGATAACAGAAATGTTCAGTAGTGGCATCAGAATGGAATTTGGTGTGGACAAATGTGCAGTCATGCATGTGAAGCGAGGGGAGATTATGGAATCCGTGGGAATGCAACTCTCGGATTCCATACAACTTAGATCACTCTCGTCAACAGAAACCTACAAGTATTTGGGTATGTCGGAAGCATTAGGAATCAATATTACCGACATGAAACAATCGTTGAAGGAGCGCTTCTTTGGCCGCCTGAACAAGGTGCTGAGCAGTCTTTTGTCAGGTGGAAACAAGGTGCGCGCCTTCAACAGTTGGGTCATGCCGGTATTGATGTATTCTTTCGGCATACTCAAATGGACTCAGACAGAACTTGATGCCCTTGATAGGAGGGTCCGCTCACTATTGACTGCAAATCGGATGCATCACCCACGGTCGTCGGTGATGAGACTGTATATCCCACGGAAGTGTGGGGGTCGTGGTTTTTTAAATGCTAAGACCCTACACAACCGTGAGGTATGCAGTCTCAGGGAATACTTCCTAGAAGCCGACGTGGGGATGCACCGAGATGTGGTCTCAGTGGACAAGAGCCTTACCCCGCTCTCCTTGGCTAACGAGAACTGGCGCATACCTAAAGTATTAGACACTAATGACCGCAAGGAGGTATGGCAAAGCAAGGAGCTACACGGACGCTTTTACCGGGCCTTACATGGAACCGATGTAGATTTCTTAGCGTCCGTATCCTGGCTACGTTTCGGTGACCTTTTCGGGGAAACCGAAGGTTTTGTCTGTGCAATAATGGACGAAGTTATGATGACGAACAACTACCGGAAATACATTGTGAAGGATGGCACGGTTGACATATGTCGGGCATGCCACCGTCCTGGAGAATCGATCCGTCACATTATTTCTGGGTGTTTTCGTCTGGCTAATGGAGAATATTTGCATAGACACAACCTCGTTGCCAGGATTATCCACCAGCAACTTGCTTTGAAATACAACCTTGTGGAAACAGAAGTGCCATACTATAGGTATGCGCCCGACCCAGTTCTCGATAATGGTAATATTTCGTTGTATTGGGATCGACCTATCGTCACTGACAGGACTATTGTTGCCAATAAGCCTGACATTGTGGTGATAGATCGATCGGAGCGTCGCGCAATGATTGTTGATATAACAGTCCCGCATGACGAGAACCTCGTGAAAGCAGAGAAAGATAAGCAATTCAAGTATCTGGATCTGGCTCGCGAGGTTGTCGACATGTGGCACGTGAATACAGCAGTCATTGTGCCGATAGTCGTGTCTGCCAATGGCTTAATAGCCAAGAGCCTCGACGAACATCTAAGGAGGCTCTCGCTTGGTAGCTGGATCAAGGGCTTGATTCAGAAGGCAGTACTTCTGGACACGGCGCGCATTGCCAGGAGGTTCCTCTCTCAAGAGCCCTGACCACCGGTAGTTCGGACTCTGTTCCCAATACTAGTGGACCACTATTTTTTATATTTTTAAATGTTTTTTATATACCTTTTTGTAATTAATATTTAAAAATGTATTTAATATGTTATGAAATGAATAAAGGAGATAATAATAATAATATTCCACAACTATCACACAACGCCATCTAGTCCCAAGCTAAGCAGAGCTTGTGTTATGGGTACTAGACAACTGATAAACATACTTATATATTTCTAAATACATACATATTATAGATAAATTACACCCAGACACAGAACAAATGATCGTGCTCATCACACAAACATTTGTCCTGGGTGGGAATCGAACCCACGACCTCCGGCATAGCAGTTAGGGTCACTAACCACTAGACCAACAGGCCAGTCAAAATACATCTAATAACAACTATAGGAACAAGCATAATGATACAAAAGAACACTAAAACTAGCTTAACTATTAATATATACAGTGTGTCCGGACATGGACTAGCGATATTCTAAATACTTAAATATAAGCTATTTTAAAGTACTATTACACTATAGGCTTGGGTCCAATACACTTCCCCGCTATGTGGCAGCCATTTTGTTTTTTTTGTTGAAATATGCTCTATGCGAGTACAAAAAAAATCATATATCTCAAAGTTTTAGTCATACTGAGATAAAAATAGGCTTATTCGGAAGGCAATAATATTGTCTACCGTCTGCATTACAAAGCAATGTGTTCACAATTCCATAACTTTTGAAAAAAAATGTGAAAGTCGAAAAAAAAAACAAAAAATTATGCAATTCAACCAATATTGGTTAATTACTACAAAAACAACCCCGAGAACTTTTTTATTTTTTATACTAGATCGACAGTTTTTGAGCTAAGCTACAATGCAACATAAAATTCACAACTGTATGTTTAATACTTTAAGAGTTATTGTTGTTTGAACATAGCGTATGCGCAAGCACAAAACGTCTTTGTTAACCGCCAGAGTCTCATTTATGGCATTCACTGTATTCCATCTGAGAGCAGGCGAGAAATACTGTTCGTTACTACCGTGAGTGAGCGAGATAGAACGTATTAGTCCACTACCTGAAACAAAATCAGTTTTAAGGACAAATTATTAGTTGGGTTAGTTTAGTTGTCCCTCGCCCTGCGTTGTGATCGCTATCGCTACTTTCACTTACCGTCCGTGCTGCGTTAGTGTTTTGTATTTAAAAGTGTGATAAAGTATGGCACAGCGTCAATATTCATCGCAACATATTGCTGACATACACTTTGTGTATGGCTTTTGCAATGGAAGTGCAAATTTGGCTGTACAAGAATATCGACGAAGGTACCCTAACAGGCCTACACCGAGTCGCCAAACTTTTATCGACGTGCATTCAAGATTAGCGGAAAGAGGTATTCAAAGAGCTGTTAATGAACGCAATCGCTTGGTATCGCCCGAAGATGAAGAAGAAGTGCTTAGACTAATAACCAATGATCCTAGACTAAGCGTTAGACGGATTTCAGTGCAACTTCGAATGTCTAAGTGGCATGTATGGAGAATTTTGAAAAGAGAAGGGTTACACCCTTATCATTTTCGACGGGTTCAAGACGTGATCGAACCAGATTTTGCTGCGAGATCTGTGTTTTGTTCGTGGATAAATAGAAATTTGAGACAGAACCGTAATTTTTTACAAAGAATACTGTGGACTGATGAAGCCAAATTTACAAGAGCTGGGATTACAAACCACAGAAACGACCATCTCTGGTGCTCCGCAAATCCAAGGGCGGTGCGCCCAAGCTCATTTCAACATGAATTCTCAGTAAATGTGTGGGCCGGCATAATCAACGATAGGCTGATAGGGCCATTGGAATTGCCACCTACATTAAACGGCGCTAGATTTTTAGAATTCTTACAGACACAGTTTGCGGACAGCCTCATGGACCTACCTCTATCATACCGTCGGCGTATGTGGTTCCAGCTCGATGGTGCACCCGCGCATTTTTCTCGAGCAGTGAGAGAATATTTAAATAATAATCTACAGCCGTGGATCGGTCGTGGTGGTGTAGTAGCGTGGCCGCCTCGCTCACCCGATTTGACACCCTTGGATTATTTTTTGTGGGGTCATATGAAACAAAAAGTATACGCTACAGTTCCAAATACCAGGGAAGAACTCGTCGCAAAAATTATGGCAGCCGCCGAAGAAATTAGATCCGATTTGGATTTAATTAGGCGCTCATCAACCCAGGTGGCACAGAGAGCCGTAGTGTGTCTACAAGCTGGAGGTGGCCACTTTGAGCAACTGCTTTAGATATTTTAATCTTCATTTAATATTGGAAAAAACATTAAATAAAATTCAATATGAATGTTATGTTTTTTTAATGATTTCCTGTTTAGGGTTCCGACAAAGGCCTTTTGTGCTTGCGCATACGCTATGTTCATACAACAATAACTCTTAAAGTATTAGACATACAGTTGTGAATTTTATGTTGTATTGTAGCTTAGCTCAAAAACTGTCGATCTAGTATAAAAAATAAAAAAGCTCTCGGGGTTGTTTTTGTAGTAATTAACAATTATTGGTTGAATTGCATAATTTTTTGTTTTTTTTTTCGACTTTCACATTTTTGTTCAAAAGTTATGGAATTGTGAACATATTGCTTTGTAGTGCAGACGGTAGACAATATTATTGCCTTTCGAATAAGCCTATTTTTATCTCAGTATGACTAAAACTTTGAGATATATGATTTTTTTTGTACTCGCATAGAGCATACTTCAACAAAAAAAACAAAATGGCTGCCACATAGCGGGGAAGTATATTGGACCTAAGCCTATAGTGTAATTGTACTTTAAAATAGCTTATATTTAAGTATTTAGAATATCGCTAGTCCATGTCCGGACACACTGTATATACAATTAGATACGAAGTAAAACATATTCAAACGACAACTTCTAGAAGTTTTTCTGTGTCTGTGTTGTTAAGTATCGCCAAATATTCCGATATCATGACACTACATTTTTTATAGCTTAAGCTATAGAAGTTTAGTATCTTGTTGAGTCTATTATACAGAAAAGGTCCTAAAAACACATAAAACCGCTCAGCAAACGCATGCTTAGTTTGAGGCTTAGTACAAACCAGGTCCTTCCTTCTCCTATCGGAAGGAACTGGGTCATAGGGAAGTGTAGCGTGCTGGTGTAGTATTAAATGAAGAATAAATAATTGCCATACTGTTAGTACATTACATGCTTTGTAAAGCTGGTGTGTAGGGAATCTGAAAGGACGGAAGGTAGCAACCTTTAGAATTGCTCTTTGAGCTCGTTCTAGAGGGAGTAGAATTGAAATTCCCGCGCCACCCCAGGATGTTATACAATAGGTTAGGATCGACTGACACAAAGCCAAGTAAATCTGTTTTATTAATTTATAGTCGGCTATATTCCGTAAATTCTTAAAAACATATATTAGTTTGCGCACTCTAGTACATAGTAACTCGATATGTTTACGGAATTTTAGATTGGAGTCAATGGTGATACCTAGATATTTTAAATGGTCAGCTTTATCTAAAGAAGGGCAAGAACATGAAGAATCAGCGTACGTGTTACAGCTATGCGCGTAAATGTTAAGGTTAGTAAGCGGTGTGTTAGTATTCCTCATTGTAAATAAAATGTATTTCGTTTTATCAGCATTCAGTGTTAGGAGATTATTCTGGAGCCATTTTGACACAGTGTTGAAGCCATTCTGTGCAAGTTCATAGACCTCTGATCTTGATTTAGCTGCAAACAACAAAGCAGTATCATCCGCATAAGATATTATAACACCATTTTGGAGTGGCAAGCTGCACAGGTCATTAATATAGATCAAAAACAATGTAGGACCCAAGATACTGCCTTGTGGAATTCCAAAACAAGTATTAGCAAGATCAGAACTTGTATTTGGACCAATTTTTACACATTGTTGACGATCACTGAGATAATCAGAAAGTAGTAGAAGCTGTGCTCCTCTTATCCCAAGTGTTTCAAGCTTATGCAACAGAGAAGTGCAAGAAATAGTGTCGAAGGCTTTGGCGAGGTCTAGGAAAATCCCAGCTGTATGCATTCCACTATCCAAATTTGTGCTAATGTAGTTAGTAAGTTTATTTACTGCTTGGCTAGATGATTTTTTAGGCCGAAATCCAAATTGATTATCTGAAAGGAGTCTGTTATTTTCCAGATATTTTATTAGTCTACTGTTTATGATTTTTTCTAATATTTTTGAAAGCCCCGTTAGCACCGAAATGGGTCTGTAATTATTCACACTGAATTTGTCTCCAGACTTGAAAATAGGAGTGACCACAGACTTTTTTAGTAATTTTGGGAATATCCCTTTAGATAAACATAGTTGAAAGATGTGGGTTAGTGCAAGTAGGTGTTTAAATCTTTTAAGTACTCTAGTCTTTTTAGTACATTTGGGTATTTGGGGTACATTGGGTTAGGTAGATGCTGGGGCTGCAGGTTATTCGAAAGAGATACCGCGGCCCCGCACACAAAGAACCTCCCTGCCTGCCTGCCTCCGAAGTCCGAACGATGATTTTTATGGTAAAAATAAAACAAACTTACATTTGCAGTTTTGAAACATGCGCTCCCATACATTATGTATAGGAAAATATTTCAAACAAGTACATCTTATAAATTGGTCGACTTTTACTCGTAAACTTATAAAGCCTACTTAGCTATGATAGTTTTTCTTTTATTTTCGTTATATATGCTACTACCATGTTTTTTTTTCACATTCCCTAACGCAACCCGTATGGGTGATTTTGGTTGGCACAGTTGAGTCTAACAAAAAATTGCACATTAAAGCTGAATATTTCACAAAAAAAAACCCTTAATAGACAAAGTGTTTAAGCAAACTCGCAATATTTTTTAAAGACCTATGTAACGACATCCCACACAATGGACTTTGCGAGATATAAGGGTTAAGTGTTAGGCGTGTATATATGTCCGTTTCTTCGTTCCCCCATAACTCCTAAACGTATGAAGGGATTTGAATAAAATATACGTCGTTAGATTCGTCTTGATGGCGCGAGTGTCACTAAGTTTTGTTTTATTTAAAATGTGCTTGTTTTTTACTTTTCAGTTTTTTCAGTCGGGTTTTTTAGTTTTTTAACTATTTTTTTTTACTTTAGTACTTTGTCGGCGAAAGGAGAATGGGCAAAATCGTACGGCACTTGGTCTATCAGCGGCCAGGAACATTTTATTTTTTTTTGGTTTAATATCACCCTACAATAACGGGTTCAAGAAGTTTTATATCTGTAGTGTCATTATTAATGGAACTAAATACATTTTTATTTTAGATATGTAAGCCTGTGATTTAGCGTATTAATTACTAAGATTTAGTCTTAAAAATAAGGAAATAAAATAAAATGACTTGTTTACTTCAATACATTTATTTTACATACATTTACATACATAAACTCACGCCCTTTTCCCATGGGGGTAGGCAGAAACCACAGAACGCCACTTGCTACGATCCTTACATACTCCTTTTGCCTCGTCCACATTCATACATTTAATGTACAATAATAGCACTGAGTTCTGATGCCGGTAATAAAATATCCTCGTCTTGATGTCTAGCCCATGCCAGATACCACACTACACACATAACGTGTGCGCAACAACCGATTGTGCGCCTTCCACTCAAACAACTGCAATAATAATGAGCAATTGCTTCTCTATTTTGTCTTTGTCGGTTAATTACAATATAAGAATAATATATTCTGGACCTTACATGTCTAGATTGTATTCGCACACGTAATAACCAAATATCTTCTTCTTCAATAAAATCTCTGAGCTGACTTATTTGTCGCTCCCGGTATACTTCGATATTGTATAAGCCTTCAATTAAGTGTTCAGCGTAGTAGCTGCGAGCCAACTTGATTTGGTATGTGCCAAGTGCAAACAGAATTAGGTCTTCTTCAGAAAAAACCGGAAAGTCTTCAAAAATAGGTTGGTCGCTGCTGAGTCTTTCAAATGATGCCCTCTGTCTATTTATGTTATGACGGATAACATAGTCCGCTAAGAGGTTCGGTATTTCAAAACGTTCATTAATTATATTTACGAACGATGATGCATGAATACTATCTTGTATTGGTGTTTGGAACGCATTGATGAGTGCCGCTGCGTTTTGAAAGTCCTCAAACATGTGACTTAAGGCGCGATTAAAATATTCTTGCCTAAACAATTTGAAATCTCGCTTGAACCTGCCATTTATAACTTCCACTACCCAGCGGCATAGAGTTACCAGCCTAGTTCTATTGGCCTGTTCAGTAGTAAGCTGGTCTGCACCGCGGTCTTTGGTTTCTGGCATATAGGCACTGTAGTTGCATCGCTCCAAATCGCCACAGACGTCTCTAAACCCACGATCTAAAATGAATATGTCGCCAGCCCGGTAAAACCAGTGAAATGTGCCTTCTTCGTCATTTATAATTCTTTCCAAAATACTGGCATCTGAGTCGGTAGCAGCATAGGGCCCGCAAACATCAATTATATGCCCATCGGAACACACCATTAAGAACGGTTTTAATAGATTTTCGTATTTGTGTAGACTGTAGGTCTGTCGCTGGAACGAAAAGTTGGAGCTCTTCTGTATATAAATATATGTTCCATCCATGATTGTTACTGCCTTCCTTTCTTCTGGAGAAGACTCGGGATTTCCAAATAACGCGTTTGGTACAATAAGATTACGGTCAGCGACCATTCTTCTATTTAAATGGTCGAGTCCCAGGTGTCGTGGCTTAAAATCCAGAGATATAGCATCACGCGCGGTTTTTAAATGCCTTTCTAGAGTCCTTCTACATATGTTAAAGAGCGTGGCTAATCTCTCGTTGCTATCACCAGTTCGCAACTTCATTAAATAAATGGCTAGTTTTGTTTTGGCGTTTGACTCAGACAAAGAAGGCGTTTGTTCCAAGATTGTATTGAATTGATCTCTGCTAACGCCCAATCGAATATGAATCTCATTAGGATCCATATTTGCAATATCTTCAAAGTCCAGAATATTTTTATTTAAAACAGCTTTTTTAAAAAGCTCTAGTATTTGCACAAAATGAGAGCTGTTAAAATCATGTCTGAGATTTGGACTATCAATGAGCTCTTCCCAATCATTTGATGTTAAATGTGCATCACATATTCTGGCACTGTCTGGTATGAATAAGTTAGAATGTAACATAAGAGTAATCCTTACATTCTCAGGCATTTGACGACGTGAAACACTACGGCATCTGTCAAACATACAGTTTGCCGAGGTGCTAGGCACTCGTGAATATTCTTCCACTTGAAGAACACATTCGTGCGGGGCAGGGTTATTGTTTGGCTGCACAGCCCGTTGAGCTCGTTGCCAACAGGGTCGACAAACGTATTCTCGGCCGTTGTATTCAACCTGAAAAGGAAAATAGTTTATAACATAGTATTTAAAACTCACAGCAGTTTCAGTTAAATCATGTGTTGTATAGTAGAACATGCCGAGCTCTTTTTCAACGTGACGAATGAGTCATGCTCATACGCATTGTTAATGAGTGGTTGGCCTCTATTATATTTCGAAGCTAGATAACGTTGGCTCTGTTTCCATATGCACCATGTGTGTAAAAGAGAGAGAAGATCTGTTTTGACTATAACTTAAGTATTGTTAGAAAAGAACCATACGCTTAAGGAAATAACATAATTCACTAAAAGGACGTACATAAAAATACAATCAAAACTGTAACGTGGACTTTCAATAAAGAGCCCACACTTCACCCAACGATGTGTCGCATATGCACATCGTGACACAATATTATGAGGCCATCACCGCTATAGGGTGCGTACATACGGGTAAAAACAACCAAAAAATAGTCTAAAAATACTTACTTGCTGTGGAGCTATAGCTTCAATAATATATTGAGCATTGGCAGCATTTTCCTCAAAAAGAGCATGGGTTATTTCTAACCTTCTTCTATTAACCACTGATCGATTGCACAAAACACATATAGGTCGATTTTCTGCCATTTTTCAATAATGTTCCGTTGGCGTACACAAGTCCAGAGTCCAAGTACACAAGCACAAACGTACAGAAGTTCAGAGTTAATAGCCAGGTTATCAGGTTAGGAAGAAACACAGTCCAGAGGGTAGCCAGGGTCAAAACGTTTGAAAAAGAATCCGTAGATGAGCGCACAGTACACAACGTCACAAGGGTAAGCGAAGGACTGCGCCGAGTGACGCACACGCACCCCACACCTCGGCTCTTTTGTTTGCACTCGAAGCTGATTGGGCCGTTCGAACTCAGGTAGTCCATGTAGTAAACCCATTGTTGAGCTGAGTCTTGTAAACGGTATGCTGACAACGTTTTGAAATACTTTTGAAGACATAAACTAATGTTAATAAGTATTTTATAAAATGGGTTTGCACATTTTCTTGCACTTATTATCTAAGTATTTTACCTATATGTATTTTTTTTTCTAAATGAGCTGCAATGTTACGTTCATAGTAAAAGTTAGTCCTTAGTAATAGTACTTTCATTTAATACCTATTTCGTTGTTGGCCGCTCATAGACCATTTTGCTCTTTCTCCTTTATTTGTATATTCATGAAAATTTCAGCTTTTTGGTACTAAGAGTCTCTGAGATATAGTGTGGACGGACAGACAGACAGACAGACAGACAGACGGACATGGCGAAACTATAAGGGTTCCATATTGACTACGGAACCCTAAAAACGGTTAGGTAGATGCGTATTATTGTTGATTCGTATTGTTGTGAATAACGCCATACCAATAGAATGGAAGGCAGTCAAGAGCACAGGGCTACTTAGGTTTTATAAGCAGTGACTAAAGTACTTACAAACAGTTTACCTTCATGTCAAAATAACAAATTGTTCCATTATAATAGTAATCATTATCATTTACAGCTGAAAACGTGCTCAACCAAGCAATCACAACCTACTTATACAACCCTCCCAATGATTACTCAACTCTCAATTACCAACATCACAAGTTCAACCCCAACGCGCTATCAGCGCCATAACCCGTAAGTGCCAACTTTGCGCCACACTCGGGGTTACCCGTGAGTTGCGCAACTTTGCCCGCCTCCCAATAAGACAACTATCTCGGATCGAAGAGGTACTAATGCACAGATCGCTTCGTAGATCGCTCCGTACAGCACTCCCGAGGCCAGATATTGTAAAGTTCCCATCAAACTGTTCTCGGTATCAGCAAGTCAAATATAAGGGAAAGCCCACAGTGCCACGAACGGACTGCTTTACATAAAGTTAATGTTCTCTGTGCTGTGAGACTTGTATGGGAATTTATTTACGGTTATGATGTATATTTGAGTTAGGGCGTATAAATGAAATTGTTATGAGGTGTGGTCAAACTAAAAGTATATTTGATTTGATTATTATCTAGGGACACAGGTGTAGGGACATTTTATTTTCTCTAAGTTATCTCAGCACTATTTAACTTTAATCAACAATCTTGCATGCTGTATATCGAAGCTATAACTTATGCAAAAAAGTTAAATAAATAAAATAATAATACAATAAACTGTCACATAACAAATGACACCACGTCGACGACATGTCATGACGTCTGTGTCATGACTGTGTGTGACATTTCTCAAATCAAACTTTATCATCATCATCATCATCTCTCAATTATTATTCCTTTCCCATGGAACTAGGGGTTGGCGCAAACGTATCTCTCTTGTTATCTCCAAACGATCTACGGGTTCCTAAATCGCTCTCACAACCGCCTCCCGCCTCCGCCTCTGAGCATGCCCCAGAGCGTTATCACGGGTGGTCCTCAGGGACGCATCATCGTTACACTTGCCGGAATAATTTCCATTGTAAAAGCAAACAGAGAGCGGCGGGAATACTCCGCCTGCCTGCCCGCCTGCCCGCCTGCACGCCTCGGCCGCCGAGATATCTAATGTAAGCGTGTACGGAACACTGACTGATGGCTTTTTTGAATGATGTATTACAAACAGGAATTGTAAGGTATCGATTCTGATTAGCATGAATCGTGAAGTAGGAGTGTAGACTTTTCTATTTCGGTTATTATATTATCGAAAAGCGTACACCACCTTTGGAACATGAACGTGTGAATAGGGCGTGCCCGCCCGAGTTCCTCGGTAACACTTAAATAGTTTATTATGTAGAGCTTACATCGATTCCTGATTTATCACGTATAACTTTGTTGCAACGGTAGACTGGAAAGCTCCCCCTAACACAGACACACAGTGATTATAACTTTCATTGATAAAATTCACCGTGAGGGAAGAAAGACTAAGCAGAGAATGCTAATCCTTCCCACACCTTACGAAGCAAAACCTCGTTCAGCACCAAGGGAAGCGCAAAATTAATAACATTATCAAACAGCAGAAGTGCGTCACCGTCAACATGATAAGCCGGGGGTGGTCTCTGGTCCCCCTGGACCGGGTGCCGGGTGTCAACTGGTCTGAGACCGGCGTCGGTTCAAAGCCAGCTGAGAGCTGTGTCGGCACGCCGCTAGCTGAATTTCTAATTAATCCACTGATACTAAGAATTTCGCTTGCTTATCGTTGTGTCTTTGTAAGATTTTAGACTTGTTCAATATTATCGTGTGATTTGACGTCATAATTGTAATAGTTCTCGGTGGTGGTGGTTCTCGGTGTGGTTGTTGTAGTATTGTGTAGTTGTGATCTTATTATTATATTATATTATTATTATATTATAGTTCGAGGGGTCCCTTTGTTGTTCTGATTTCTATTACAAATATAGGTATGTTTTTTACACTTGTGAAAGACTAAATTCGTCTTCTTAAGAGATTAATCCAACAGCACCCTTCCAGATTATTCTCAAATCCCTGCGTAAGAAATATATTCCAAAACCATAAAAGATATATTATATCTGCTGCCATATTTTAGCCTTCTTTGGTCATAAGTTATGTGTTAGGAACAGTGACGTCACGATATGTCGTCGATCTCATCGGTCATGTTTGATGATGAACACATAAGGTTAGACAATATCGCGTATACAGGGTGTAAATTAACCATTTACACATACGTCAAAAAAAAATTTTGCTGGGAAACAACTTTTTTTTTGGGGCAAAAATCACGTTTTACAGTAAAACTCAATGTAGCACTATTAAAACATTGTGCTAGTGGATGCTTTGACTAGTTAACGGGTAAAGGAGGTCATTTAAGTAAAGTTTTAACCTGAAAAACTTGTATTTACAAAAACAGCTGAGCAAAATTTGGAACTTTGACCCCCAATATCTCTGTAACTATGGGGTTCCCGAGTATGGTCTAAAACCAAAAAATGATCGCAGTGGTGGGGAGAATAAGTGCCCTTCGTTTGCGTTAAGGGTACTTTTACACCCTTTATAATCACATTGGGCGATGTAGTCTGGTCCAAGGGAAAGGCAGTTGGTGTATTCCTCAAGCATTTGATTGTTTCATTTTATCATACACATCACAAAGGAGTCTTATGATACTGTCTAATGCTCAGTAATGACATCGATAACTACATAATATTAGCTATTATTAAACGTGACATGCCTCTTATTTTTGCGGCAGTCACGTGCCTGTCCATGTTATTATGCCTTTCATTGGACATCATTACGTTACTTTTTCTAATGTGTAACAATTTTTATTTTTATTTTAAAAGAGTGCCAGATTTCTACTGACTTAAAACCACCCATGTTCCTTTTCAGCTCTTGTGGCGAGGCCACGGTATCTCTTACGAATAACCCGCAGCCCCGTCCGCAGTCTCAACTTTATGTCTGAATAGTGACGTGCCAACACAGTGTCGATGTCATCGATCACCGCGGCCATCAGACAATGTCGCCGCGACTACAACCATCACTATTCCTCATTAACGCTTGGTTTAACGAACTGGAGATACGAGTCGGTCAGTTCATGTGTTTGTATGGATTCATAATATTACATTTAATTATAGAACAAAGTGTTTTAATGTTATAATATATTACTGTGCTCTACTAACATTTGGTAAAATGCTAACTTAGCAATTTCGATAAGAAAGCTTTAAAACCTGATAATTTTGTTTCAGTATTTCCAAGTTAATAGGTTAGTAGACAAAAAAAACCTAATTAGTCCGTTAGACAGATTTCCAAAAATATTGAACACATATTTTTCTTTTTGCACGTAAACAAACAATGAAGACGATACAGTGCTTTGAAAACACGTGTGTCGTCATATTGTAGGACATTAGTAGGTATGACATTTTTTTATGTCGAGTGACGTCACAAGCCCCCACTCAAATCAAATATTCTCAAATATTTGTATTTTTTTATTGATTTAATAGAGCAAATAATATTTATCCAATATTTTTCTTCAATCTCACAGACGGACTAATAATAATCACCTTTTTTTATCAGGAAACATCTTTATAAATATTTGAGTGGACTATAAAACAAAATGTTGAATGTAACATCATTACCAGAATCGAATCTCTTGCAATATCTAACATCGTTGCAGGAATGATGTCCAGAGAAAATAGCATCGACAAACCAGTTAAGACCGTCACGAAGGACACGCGATGTGTCGATGGAGGGACAATACTTCATGTTAGCAACATCCAATTGTGGCAAATAGTTTGGGGATTACAACTTAAATTTAATATCACCTTTGTGTGCGATCCCATTCAAACTTTGGCAATACGAGTATAGCATGCATCGTTGCATCGTTCTATGAAAGACACGGATCAGTTCCGAGCGATTGACGCTGCCGCGAATGTGAATATATGGGATATTATAATTTAATCATAGACATTTTTACCTTTGTATTTATTATTGTAGTAAATGAATACAATTTAAGAATTTGTTTGTTATTCAAAATAAGAGCTCTTTACTAAATCCATTTGAAAAATATGATGGCACTTGTAAAAACACTGTTTTTATTTTTGTCTCTCTCTCTGTCTTCTTGTTCCGGCTAATCTTTGAAATGGTTGAACCCATTCTGACAGGATATCTGATGTTATAAGGACTAAATAAGACTACTTTTACTCTTCAAAATCATTTATATTTATACTACAACTATAGTATATAATTAGTACAAAACTTGTCGTGAATTGCTCATATTAGTATACTCCGATCTCAATCCACCTTTGTCAGTAGACACCGCTGCGTGTCGTAGAATGCTTCACATCGTTGACCCTTTACTAATATTTGATCAGATTTCAAAATAACTATCCAGTGGATGATCGAATCTTATGTGAACAGGGAGTAATGTATTTACCTAAACGATTTATTGAACGTGGTTTATTATAATTTTCTTACCTATTTGTATATTATGCTTTCATTTCCTGAATCAAAATGTCCACATTGTGGTCATGACATCAATCACGGCTATCCGGTGGAGACGTCACGATCCTGGGCGTAGATCCATCACCCGTGACCCTTCGAATATTTGCTCCCATTGATTGAATATGACGAGCCCCCGATTATATCGGAGATTAGGTGACCGTTGAAACTGGACACCGGGAGTTCCGGCCTTTGTGCCAGTGAGGGAATGACTCGGCAGCTTTAATCTTTTAATATCGCTATGGATGAATTATACCCATTCATCTGAAATGCTAATATGAATGATATAAAAATCTCTAGAACCTTACCCAAGGAAAGAGAACAAATAAAACCAATGTATATCACGGTGTACAATCTACTGACTGGTAGGGTTTATGTTCTTCTCTTAAGGTGTTCACAGCCAGCCCACCGTCCGGTTGGTGACACTGAGACTGACTTGGACAGAATTATATTTTAGTAAGTACATTAATGTAATCTTCCAAAGTTCGCTCTCCATAGTCCAGTTCGCTCAGTTCAATGGTTGACCCCACATTTACACAGATGAAGTTGCAGATATACAAAATTAATATATAGTCAGCGTCACGGCATCCATCAGTTCAAGCCAGTAACGTGGCGCGTCTCTGGTCCATCTCAGCGCCCGCTGGTCAATCACGCTGACCCGTACACGGTCGAGGCGTATGACCAAATTTTAAAGAACTCTAGAAACAAAATCTGGTAGCTTGGTTTGCACGTCATGACGTGAGTACAGCCAAAAATAGGTATAGTTAGGTAAGTCTTTTATTTTAGCAAAAGTAGTCGCGATGAAAATGACATTGTAAAATAGTAAATAGTTGACTACGAACATTGTTTCATGAATGCGACGCAAGCCGTAGACCAAAGTTGTATTGCCGAGTTACATGTAAGTATTTGGCTTTAATTTAGTTCTACTTTCATCTCACGCATAACTTTAGTGTTAACCTATTCTAGCGTAGTTGAAATAAGTGGAATTCCCAAACACGACGTTTGGGAATTTCAGCAATTTACTTTGTTTATTCCAGTTTGTATGTTATTTATTATTACATGCTTATGCTACGAGTATGTTGGAATTATGAGCATCGTTTTGCTTGATCGTGTGAAAAGGGTCACGTTGTGGCGATATCAGACTGTTTGCAGGGCGCGCTAACGTTGTGCATTTGATCCTTCTGCCATATGACCAAATGACGCTACTTAATCACCTGTAAAAATCTATGGCAAGTTATTTTCTCAAGACAATTTCATTTTATAACGGGTATAAATCTCTTTTAAATGACGATGTTGATCTCTCGTAATTCTCAATAAAACTAACTCAAAAGCAAGATGTTATCTTTAACGAGTTTAAGAAAACTAAATAAGCTTTAACTTTTGTAATTGGTTTTCGTTAAACGATGAACACAGCCATGCGTTTTCTAACAATCAGTATTTCCATTTGAAACCTCATCCCATTGTATTTGTGTTAAGTGCCAATATGGCGTTCAGATATTTGGCGCAAACGGCGGCCATGACGGGCGGCCATGATGGCGTCCGTGCGAGCGGTTAATTTAAACTGACAGCGCGGAGACGAGTGCGATTACGTCACCGTATCATCTGGGTAAAGTTGTGTTCAAACGAGTTCAAGGCATGTTAAACTGATTTACAACAAAAAAATATCATAACACCTTAAGAATATATATTCGAAGTTCCGTTTTCTACATTTCCTTTCTTCTCTTATTTATTTTAGTAACCAGCGCAGCGCTGTCACACGGGTTTAAATGTTACAGCACAAAGCTGAGTTAGGGGCCTTTTGACCACGACTTCGTTGAGGATCAATTTTAGTTTAATGTAGAAATACATTACAAGCAGTGGACAAAGTCAATATAAGGGTTAAGAATAAGACACTATTCACTTTTTTTTCTTGAGACACTTTTTAAAAGAAAAAATATTGTTATTTTTTTTGTGTGTGTGAGGGTAATAAAATATTACTTATTTTCTTTCTTTTCTTAAATTGCTCTCTCACTTACTACACACGTAAACGATATAGGAAAAATCATTAGGTTGGACATCAAAATATTTTTCCAGTGGAATTTTAATAAAACTTTCGTCACTTGCCTAGCCTTTTTAACAGACTTCTAAAAAAGGAAGGAGGTTCTCAATTCGGATGTTTATTTTTTTTTTTTTGCCGCTTGCGATTTGATATTTTTGTGTTCGATATATGGGTATACTTCCCAAGTGGTCCCATTGTTACCAAATGATGATCCAATGATGGTGTGGCGACAGCGCCATCTATCGCAAGAGATGCGAACTAACAGTGACAATTCCTGCATCGCGCTATCAACGTTATCCGCCACATTAGCCTATATAGAAAATCCCGACTTACATATGTCGGGCAGAAAGCCCACCAGACACAACACCCGTCTGGTCGGAGGATCCTTCCTTTTCTATGGTGGATGAGGAACTTGACACCCTGTTCTTCATCTCCCCCAAAATGGGATCCCTGAGAAATTGAGGGCATCCCTCGAATTTTATAGGCACATTATGATGTTTTTCATATATTTTCAAAAGCTGTTTAAGTATTTGCGTCTGATCATCATAAGATCATGTGGATTCACTGATGATGCTGGAAGGTACAACTCCTCAACGGTTAGGAGTTGAAAGAAAATTCTTTTAAAATTATACGTACTTATGGAGCGATAATTGTATTATTTCAGGGATCAGGTTATCACTTCCTTAACTAACGGTTTGGAGTTGGAGGATAATTCCTTAATGACATATCATAGGGACGCATATATGGTTGTATTCTTTCAGGTTATCTAGGTGATCTGAATACCTGATTATGGAAGGTTCTACTCCTCAATGGTTAGGAGTTGAAAGCAATAATAAGGGAATCTTGAAGGTTATGGGTTGGGTTTCATAATCGAATGGTTTCAAAATCGTCATGTTCGTGAACGGGCGCTGTCAGTAGAGACTGGTCATCTCTTAGTTGCCATGGATATATATATATTTTTTTTATTTGTTTATTGTATCGGTTACTGGACGCTCTTAACTTGCACGTATTTTTATTTTTTTTTGTACTTTGTTCTCACATTGTAAGATCTCAGCATTTAGGCTAGCTAAAGTAGACTCCCCCACATTGTTCAACTGAATGAGACGCAATTAAAATCTTGTATAAACCGCACACTGTGTAGGCAAGCATATTATAAGTTAGGGGATTAAATTGATGATAAAAATGCTTGGCTTAATGCTGGGCCTGCTCCACAACCATTGATTACCTATCATGAGAAGTTATTGTAGAGGCTGCAGAAGATTGTAAGAATATCTTTGCATTGTATAGATTCAATATCTTAATATTATATAATTGCATGGCACATGTGTGAGTACTATGTACTATAAAGCCAATTTTTACATTTAGTTATTTTTTAGTGACGTTGCCCTGGTGTCTGAGAGTATGTCATGCTCACTTAAATGTCTCGCTGATGGTGGCGCATGTGTCGGATCATTAAATTCCCTTCAAAATGGTTGAGTTGAATGGTGCTGATCCAGGCGTCATGTTCGTGAACGGGCGCTGTCAGTGGAGACTGGTCATCTCTTAGTTGCCATGGTTTATTTATTTATTTTTATTTATTATATGTTTTTACTCTGGACGCTCTTAACTTGCACGTCTTGCTACATAGTTCTCACATAATATACCATCTCAACATGAATGATGTAATGTACCAAGATTTTGTAATAATATTCTGATTGAAAAGAGTGTCCATGGAGTTTCTTGCCCTTTCTTCTCCATAGAGATCTACGCTAGGGAATGGGCAACTACAGTACTTTCACAAGTTATTATGCCTTGTGTCTGTGACTGTAGCTTTAGAGTGCAATGCGTCGTTCCGGGGGTTACTGCGTCGAGTTGCGCGGCGCCGGATGTTTGCGGCGGCGAGTGCTGCGGGTGCGGGGGCGTGCGGCGGCGTGTGCCGTGGCGGCGGGTGCGCGGGGCTCCGGGTTGCGGGGCGACGGTTGCGCGTTGCATTCGTTGTTCCGTGATTCGGGGTCTCGTGCATTCGTTGTAGCGGTGTGCGTCGTTGCGTGCTTTCGTGCTCGCGGTGCTCGTTGTTGCTGGCATTCGGCGGCGTGTGATTCGGCGTGGTGGCTTTCGGAATGACGTATTGCACTCGTAGATTTGTTTTTATGAATTGTTCTTCTGACATTCAAAAATGCCTATAAAGGTTTAATTGAAATAAATGCTTTGAGTTTGAGTTTGAGTTTGAATGTTAAATGCATAGTAAATATTTGTATAGGACTACAACTAAAAATGGAAAAATAAAAAAACTTTTTTGCAAAATTAAAAAAAAACGATGTCAAACAAACAATTTTATTGTCACCGACTTCAGAAGTGATTTTTGACTGAAGATTATTTTTCACTTTTTGCAATTTTGTTTTTTCGAAGTCGGTTTTGTTTTTTTTTTAGTTTTTTCTAATTATGTTAGGGCCGGCTTCAAGTCTAATCAGATGCAGCTGAATACCAGTATTTTAGAGATGAAGAACTTGCCTGTGTAAACTGCACTACCCAGTTAGTACTGGGTATTACGTTAACCCTCGGAATTTTAGGCCATTGACTATACCTGTAACGACCGTCAAAGACCTACAATGACAACCGGGAGCAACGTTACGGCTTAACGTGCTTTTCGCTTTACGTAATGGGTGGTCACACATCAACGAACCTTCCTATGCAACTGCTTAAGGTGGAAGCTCACATCTGGCCCGCGAAATTCTAATTTTCTTACGTTTTTGGCAATTTGCAGGCCAGTGCTTGGTTGTATGTTTATGAAAATTTGATTTGCGACTGTAAGACGTATGAAGTTACCGAATTAACCATCAAAATTATCAATACAACCCTCCAAGTTCATTTTCATGTCAAGATTGATTTTTGCATGTAAAAGTCATTCTTTAGTAATTTAGTCGTCGTTCTTTAGTAGTTAGTAATTTTGGTGGTTATAATTCGGTAACTTCATACGTCTTACAGTCGCAAATCAAATTTTCATAAACATACAACCAAGCACTGGCCTGCAAATTGCCAAAAACGTAAGAAAATTAGAATTTCGCGGACCAGATGTGAGCTTCCACCTTAATCCGAAGATCGACCTGAGTAACTGTTTAGTTTGTAGTATTAAGTCACGAGATTTAAAAAACATAGTCTTTCCATTATAGTTAATAAGTTTTTCTCATAAGCGTTCATATACATGTTACGATCTGATTTCTCCGAAAATATAGCTGAACACATAAAAGGCAACTATTAATTGATAGAAAGGTTTTAATTGAATTCGTGTTTCCCAGAATTCAGTGATACAATCTTCAACTTATTCCTCAGCGAAAAACTTTAATCTAGAATATTATTAAACAAGTATAAAACATTTTAAATTATATCCAGACGAAACATAGAAATGCACAAAAAGTTTAAAGCATAAAACCTCGAAATCCTTTTTAAAATTGCAGTCGGGCGGTATGATGCATGTAATTAAAAAGTGGGGCAATGTTACATACGGAGTACCAGCGATGTAGGAGCTCTCGATATGGTCATGTAAGACGAGTGGAAGGTTCTACCAACATCGGTTATATGGGAGAAGGGGTGCAGAGTGGTGGGGTTTCCGTCGATGAAACCGCGAAGCTTTGATATTCGCGCCGGCTGCCCGTGATAGATATGTTGATGCACGGACGGAATGTCGGAATTAAAATTTATATTTAAAAAAAATCTCGTGCATTTTTTCAATGAGAGAAAATTCATTAGTGGTTCTCATTTTTAAATACCGTCGGCGATTGGAATTACGTAAAATTTACTCGACAGACCTATACAGCCGTATGAGACCTATGTAGCTGAGTGAAGTGATGCGTGATTGCTCTTTGGACTTCAAGAGAGGGCCTTTACTGATTTTTAATTAAAAGTGCTTTCAAGTACCCTGGTGTCCAATACGGCCAGTAAATAAGGATGCTAAACAAGTTTCAGTAAATATGCAATAAATAGTGGATATGTAGTCACAGCTCTTGACATATTATGCACTTTTTCATTAAAATTTTTACGCTTTGCACGTAACTTTTATATTTATTTCAGTAAGTACAAAATGCTTACTGCCACGCTTTTCTAGAATAAATGTATTTATTTATTTCATAAACTGTGACAGACCATGTCGTTATTATATTGACTTTTGTTACAAAGTTACCACACAATCCTTAATTGCAATACTTTTAGAAAATGAGCCTGAGTTCGCTCAAATGTGTGAAACAATAATAAGGTGTGTCTTTGTTTCACTGCAACTTCATAATGTTTCTTATATGGGTGGATGAAATTACAGTTACTAGAAACATAGTGGTTATATATATCTCCTGAAGAGTCTGTATAGTAGGTATTGTAAGAAATAATGTGCGCTCGTACTAAGTTCCAAAACTAAGTGTATCAAATTGAATTCCTTTATTCGACTATTTTAATACGAACAACAATAACGTTATAAGCCTAATAATATTTTTCCCTAAGGCACAGTGCAAAGAGAAGGATAAAAGTGTAGACTGGCGCTCTGTGGCGTCGTAAAACGAGAGTGATAAACGCGCTTTTAACTTGACTATTCCTCTCAGAGAAATGGTTATATTTAGTTACCAACTTCCTATACGTACATACCTGTGGAAGTAAAACTTCTGAACTGTAAGCTTTTTGCAAGCTCAATTAAAAACAAAATCCTGACTTTGAATCCACAGAGAACCAAAAATGTTAGCAAGACTCCAGAAGTTGTATAATGTGAATTGTAACGTTATATACAAATCAATTAAATTTCACTTAGAAGCGGTCTTAATCCATGGATTAAATCCATTACATTGGACTTCAAACAAACAGCGCATCTCCGGGCTTAGAGTAACAAGCATACGTAACTCCCATGATTTTACAAACGCTTTAAACTTAAATACGGCCTTGTACTTACAAAACGGCAAAATAATGAGAAGTTTCACTTTTAAAAACCAAATAATGATCGCATTAATTAGAGGCGCACCACAAGGTATATGCTTAATTTTTTTTTATGTTCACTTTCGAATCAAAGTAAAGCAAGAAAGTTCATCTTACCCAACATACAGAAGTATTGATGAGAAGTGTGGGGAGAGTGTCACAATAATTTCGTTTTGATATGATAGGTTTATAGTTTTAGAGGTATAGCAACAGAAAGCATTGTTCCTCCCAGACCAGACTGGTCTTTTGTATGTTAATCGTGTGATGCTGCTGGTGAGCTGTTGTGACTGAGGTTTTGCGATACGTCAGGTGTATATCGTATCCTGACGGGGCTGCGGGTTGTTGTAAGAGATACCGCGGCCTCGACATAAAGGGCTAAGAAGGAACATGGGTGGTTTTTAGTCAGTGGAAGTCTGACACTCCCTTTCGCTCTGCCCAAGAGCGGGAGAAGTTATTAGATGATTTCCCACCCCCCAAAAAAAAAAGGTGTAGGTATATCGTATAGAATGTGAACGATATCACCACAACCAAATGGTGCTCAGTTTTGTTGATTGATGCAACAAAACTAAGCACATATTTGGCTATGATCTATTAATTAAATATTTCCAAACATTGTAATAGAAATCGTTTCACTTTTTTGCTTCAAAAGAAAATACGTGATTTACACATCAACCTTTTGGAAAGTGTAGGCTCTATCCAAACATGAGACAAATATTTGTAGGGGCCTATTTGTTCTGACGCTAGATGTTTGAGCGAGTTTGTTTTTACTTCCTTCGGGCACTCGTGACGAATATAGAACACCTACTGTGTTGTGTTTAACTGGCTCGTTGGCCCACTGCTCGCGACTACTCGTGCTGGCCAAGAGATCTTGGGTTCAGATCCGAGTTCCAGCAAAGTATTGGTAGGATTGGAGATTCTCAATAGCAGCCCGGAGTTTGGATGCGAGCGTGGATGATGATGTTGACCATAGTCTGGCATCCTATTATTTCGAACAAACTGGTAAAATGGAAGTCTACTCTACCCCGAAGCTGCCATCACCTTATGGAATACTTTATTTGGTTCCTTATTTAATTAATTTGTGTTGTCCAGCTACGCATAGCTCAGTGGTTCTTCTGTTAGTACTTTTGCATTAAATGCATGTACGAGTAAAGCATTTCGTTCACCGGAGAACAATCCGAGCGCCTCCGAGGCGGATATAAGCCTTTAATATTAAAACCAATCTCTCTGCGACACGTTCAAACTACACGATTGTGACATGGGTTTACAAGTATTTCTGGAAACTATGAGCGTTTAGCGGTTTCCAGGAAACCTCGACGAATATGGCGTATGGAAAGATAAAAAAAAACTAAAATTTGAATCCGTCTATGTTTCTGTGACCTGTTCATGGCTGAATGAATTTGATTCTCACGTTCGGAAAGGCACAAGTAAAATAAAGCTAAGCTATAATCTGGTTTAGGACATGTTCAATACTGTGTATGTTCCCGTGAGATAATTGTCAACCTCCTCTGAATTAGATTCTTACAAATCAGTACCACAAGCTGCAAGAACAAAATAACAGCTGTCCCATTTACAGTTACCGAACTAAACTTCGTATATCATTTAATAATTTGTAATAGTTCTTCCAAGACCACTGATAATGAACTCTTGAAATCTATCTCCTTAGTCCGCGCTCCCGCCTCCGCCTGCAGTTTGAGCCACCGCCACACTATCACGCACACGACATGACTCTCCGCCGACACCTACTTTATATACTAATGCACATGCAGATTGTCTCGCGGCTTGTAATGCCAATATGTATTACCGCCACATCTTTTATTCACGTGTCCACGATTCCGCACTCATGTGTTACGAATTATTTATATCCAATATCGATTTGCTTTAGAACTTTTGAATAGAAGTTCGAAATTTTATGGAGTCGAGTTTGTGATAATTATCTTTTTGAACATTAGGTACGCTTCGGTTGATAATGGTTTAAAATATTCACCATTTTCATGGTAGTTATAGAATTTTATTTCTATGCCCCTGTTAAACTGACCAAACCACAAGCCCTTTTGAGAGATTTTCAATATGTTTAATCTTAGACACATCATTGTATAGAATGGCGCTGCGATACCTATTTCTAACATATCGGATTCATAAATAGCTGACGCTATAATATTATGTAATGGCCTGTAGTAGTAAATTGATTTTAAAATAGGAGATTTAACTAGAGATAGGTATAAAGTTCAATATTATAGTCGTTACTCATAGTATGGTATTTTAGTACGTCTGCATTGCAGTTAAACAGAACGTGACATAAAGCCCTAAAAATAAATTCACAGTACCGAGTTATTTTATTTGAAGTACCTATTTAACGTATAATCTCTTCGTTACAGATCTCATAGACGCGAGCTGAAGCAGCACTCAAAACTTTAACATCCAGTGTTATGTAAATGGGATGACCAGATCATTGTGATAGCGATTACAAAAGGATATGTAAATCGCTTCGTTGACAATATTCCGCCTAACTCTGCGTCCATTACTAACTGAATTATCAAAAACAATTCCAAGTTATTACAATATGAATACGCTGTTTTAATAGCTGCAATAACACCCTAACACTGTAAATCGAACCATATCAGCATCCTCTTAAAGCTCTTATTTCGTTGTCGATGATACAGCAAACTCATTCATGCCGTCGCATTCGTTTTTATTGTTTGAAATTAAGGTTGATTACTGTTTGTGGCAGTGTTCGTAGAAGTTTGTTTAGCAAAGCGTGTCCAACTATAAATCAGGATTGATGAATGAAATCGTTGGATGCAGTGGAAATGTGATGTTATGTGTTTGTGACCGTTTCACGAAAATGGAAGCTGAGAGGTTGATAGCGACATGTTACGATATTAAACAGCTAAACGTTTCTAGATTAATTTTGTATTTATTTTCAACAGTAAAAACTATTAACACCCGACATAAAGTTAAATTACTTTCAGAACTAGTAAATGATCAAGATGATTAGATAAATTTTATAAGATTTCAAGTATCTAAGAATTAACTGTATTTATTATTGTAAACTGTCATTTACTCAGTGTCCTCCAGCTCCCAGCGCCCACAAGTGTTTGCGTTACAAAATATAAGGCCAGCACTTAATTGCCATCAACCGATGAACTAATCAACTTAACTCAAAAGACCACTCGAAGCTCTCGACAAGCCCGCTGCCCACACAGCGTACCTTCATCCCATTTAGTCATAGTATGGAGAGCAGCCATCGAGGCGATGACACGTGCTGATGGTAACTAGCCCAGTTGAAGAGCAGGACTACATAACAACCTCACAAGGGTTTGTATCCGCAGTTTAGAAAATAATGTGTCTTACTTATCACGAATAAATGAGCTGGTGGTGTCAACTGCCATTCTGCGGTCAATTTTGTATTTCAAATTAATATCGTAGTTTTAATTTTTTTTTTGCACATTATATTTTTAAAAGTAATTTAAAGGAATGTATGAAGGAGGTTGTGCGTTGTTTTGTAGTGAATACTAGCTGTCTGCGTCACAATAATACACACATCAAAAGTGTCTAGGGATCAACATATATTTTTACAATAACTTTTCTCCTGATTGATATTAATTAAAATTTTCTTTAAGGATTCATCAAATAAAGTGTTTTCGTTTGTCACAGTAACGATAAACCAAGTCACCTTTGCATTAATAAAGAAATTTTCCATTTTCCTAATAAAGGGATTTTTGACATTTGAACCACTAACATTAAAGTTCGAAAAAAAGACTGAAATAACAGTTTTCTTTAAAATTTTATTGGGTAACTTAAACAATTAATAATCCGTGTTTCTACCGCGAACACTAACAACACAAGAACATCGGTTTGGCATACTCAAAATGAGTTCATCCAAATCACGCTGTGGAATGGCCGCCCATGTTCGTTGCAACAACAAAAAAAGGTCTTCTTGCGACTGGATACCCTCCATGTTCGGCAGAGCTCTTCTCTGTAGCATATCCCATGCATGTTCAATCGGGTTCAAGTCTGGCGACTGAGCAGGCCAGGGCAGGACATTGATGTTAGCTGCGGCGAGAGTCTGTCTTACAACTCTTGCGGTGTGCGGTCGTGCATTATCATGCATTAACTGAAATAAGGGACCGATTTGCACTTGTAGAGGAACGATGACGTCTGATACAATCGTCTCAGCATAAATTTGAGCGTTGAGGTTGCCTCTGATCCAAATCAACTCAGTTCTTCCGCCGATCCAAATACCCGCCCATACCATGATGGTTCCACCACTATAAGGATGGACTTCCTGGCAGGATTTTAATCGCTGTTGGCGTCCAGGGGTTCTCCAGTGTCGTATACGTCTTGTATCCGGTCTCATACCAAAACGAGACTCATCAGAAAAGCACACGAAACGCCATTGTTCTTCTGCCCAATTTCGGTGTTCAAGAGCCCATTGATATCGAATCCTACGATTGTGCATTGCTATAGGTGGTACCCGTAGCGGTCTTCGGGAATGAAGGTTCACTTCATGCAAGCGGTTTCTGACGTGGTCGCTAATTAAGTTCCCTGAAGAGTGATGAAGCCTCACGGCTAACATCATGGCGGTTATTGTTGGAGCTCTTCGAGTTAAGATTTGAATGTATCGGTCTTGTCTCCGTGTGGTGCAGCGATACCGTCCTCCATGGCGCTCAGCCACGGTACCAGTGCTTCGGTAACGTGTCCAAAGTCGACTGATAACACTCTGACTTGTATTCAGAGCTAAAGCCACAGTACGTTGCCGGGAACCAGCTTCTATCATTCCCACGGCTCTGAGCATTTCTTCCCTGCTTAAATGACGTCGCCGCTCCATAATAACGTTGGTTTTAATCAGTAGTAGGGAAACAGTAGCACTAATAATGTCTTCAATGCGTTGTATGTTTTTATAGGGAAAATATTGACAGCTGATTTTCATCTTTTACTCGAATTTGATTCACAGTTCCTGATTCAAATTATGAAATGCACCAAAAAGGATCCATATAAATTTATAAAATCATAAATTTATTACAAAGCCACATCTCAATCTCAAGAAATCCGCATAAAAATGCTTGATCCCTAGACACTTTTGATGTGTGTATATAACTTACAACCTTCCTCGATAGATCGACTATCCAACATAGTAATATTTTTTCAATTAGCTTTCTAATGTTTAAAGAATATTCAAAGTCGTCTGAGTAATTTTTGAGTTAAATCCACAACCAACTGTTCGTAAGTCGGGGCCGCCACCACTGCTGGCAAAACAATATACAATAACACCTTGTAAATATTATGGTGCAATAAATAATTTGAATTTGAATTTCCCGGAGGCCAGAATCTCCACGTATCTACATCGGGACGCGATTGCCGGCGGACCGCGTAATTATTTTGTCGCGCGGACATTTTAACATTGCAATATCTTCTAAGATATTTGTTTAAACTACATAAAAAGAAACACATATTCTATATTAGATTTTCGTTCTAACAAACACATTTGTTTAGATATAGATCAATACCATATGGGTTAAATAAGCTTCGCAAAAAATAATTCTATTTAACCTAACATTTCAATAGTAAAAAATGGTTACAGTGAGTCAATCTTAATAGATAGATATGTGCTGTCGTGGACTTTTTTGTAAAACTTTTAAAGAGAAACATTTCTTTTGTACATAATATTTGCATAACTTAAACCATTTTTGCAGCGCACGCAACGGAAGCTCTCAAAAAGGATTATCGTTTCCCGTTTTTGCAACATTTTTCATTTGTGCTCCACTCCTATTGGTTGTAGCGTGATGTTATAAAGCCTTCCTCGATAAATGGACTATCCAACACAAAAATAATTTTTCAATTCCAACCAGTAGACCCTGAGATCTTAGCGTTCAAACAAACAAACAAACTCTCAGATTTATAATACTGTATTAGTATAGATTTTCATGGAATTTTGTTTTAAATAAACTTACAATTTAGAATTTTCACAATCTTATTCATATCATAGAATAACAAATTAAATATTCTTATACTGTTTATTTAACATAAAACTTTTTACCAAGAATAATATTTTATCGAGTGACCGTTTCTCAACATTTCAAGTCATAAAATTGCTAAAAATTTTTTAATCTCATTTTTTATAGATTTCGAAAGTGGTGCATTGGTTTAACGCTAATAATTTGCTTCTTAATGAAAAAAAAACCAAATGCATTAGGTTTACACTACCTCACGTCAGGCAGGTGAAAACTCGTGTGTTGGTAAAGGGCGAAGAGTTGAATCCTGAAGATAGCACGGTGTTCTTGGGCTTAACTTTAGACGCTAAGCTTCAGTGGGGGCCTCATATAGATAAATTGTCGAAAAAGCTGAGCTCTGCAGCATACGCAGTTAGAAAAATTCGTAATTTAACCGATGTAGAGACAGCCCGTTTAGTGTACTTTAGTTATTTTGATAGCGTAATGTCGTACGGCATTCTATTGTGGGGGAATGCTGCTGATATTCAGACCATTTTTGTTTTACAAAAACGGGCGGTTAGATCTATTTATAAATTGAGTCCGAGACACTCTCTGAGAGAAAAATTTAAGGAAATTAATGTAATGACTGTTCCCTCTCAGTATTTTTATGAAAATCTTTTGTATGCTCACAAAAATATAAAGCTGTTTAAGAAATATAGTGATATTCACAATATAAATACAAGAAATAGACATAAATATATTGTACCCACAACAAGGCTCAAGAAAATAGGTGGATCATTTAGATGCCAATGGATTCGCTTTTATAATAAACTACCAAGCCACATTCAAAATTTAAGCCTTAATAAATTCAAATCCTTTATAAAACGTAAACTTTGCCAGAAAGGAATTTATACTGTTAAAGATTATATAGAGGACAAAAAAGCTTGGGATTGAACTGGTCCAATTTGAATTGACTTAAACATATTATTTTTTTACAATTTGACATTATTTTATGATTATTTTTATACACTGACATTGTTTACTTTTTCAAGTATGTTTTTTTTTTTGACCAGTATTTACTTGCTAAATATTTTATTTTATATTTTTTTTTGTGTTTTTTTCTTATTTTGACATTTAATAATGTAAAATGATTATTCAATATGATAAATATTTAAAAAATTGATATTGTGAGTGTGAGGACCATGTGGGTCTTTCTTAAATTTTAATTGTTGTGATTGTCTGGCAGTTTGAGTACTTTAAGTGACCCACCCAAATGTAAAGGACATTTGCAAATGCTTTGGTATTGTTCGTCGTGACGTTGAGCTCCTTGAGTTATAAGTCGAGCTCCACGATAACTGACAAATGCTTGCACTGACTGGACGGGTCCACTCAAATCTGTGTGGTGCTTTCTTCAAAAGACCATCTCATACATTAATCTGCATGGTCTTCATGTGTGTATTATACCTTATTGTTAACCCAAACGATTTTAAAAGATTAAAAGAGTAACCTTTGGAGTTTCTTGCCGGTTCTTCTCCTTAGGAATCGACCAATGCACCGAACCGTGCCCCTTTTTACCGACGACGTTTTATAAGTGCCCATATATGCTTATGTGAAATAAAAAATATTTAGATTTTAGATTTTGATTTTGTATTAAAAACAGACATATGTATAGCATGCGAGCGGTTCATAACTGTCGGTATGTTGTAATACTGCGACAAATTTCGATGAAGCGTAGCTGATCACAGTTCTGACCTAACCTAACCTATTCGGTTGGAGTGACCTAGAACGTGGCAGTATTACATTGACGTTAAAATATGTACTCATATTTATTTATAAAATTATGAATAGCATACCATATATACTTACAATATAATTGAAATAAATACCATGAAAAAATACACCGAACAAAAAATATTCGTTAAAAATTAATTCTACGGTTTAATAAGTTTGTGAAAAAAAAAAATAGATTATAAAATTCTTTGAATAGTATTTCTGTGTAATATATTTCATTCAAATAAATAGTATTTAAAACAATAATTTAATTATAATTAACAAAAATTACAAGAACCAAACATTATACGAAATAATTTCTGAGAAACGAAATTCTTTGAAATTTCTGTCTGCGAAACAAGGGGATACCGGATGAAGGACGTTTTCATAGTTTAAAAGAAAATGTTTTATTTTTGCAGAATGTATAATTATTATAAATCTGTATTCCACGAAAACGTAATGTGGCAATATTATCCTTACTTACAATTTCACGGAGACTGCACATTAATGAGATCGTTTAATACTATACGTTCCTAGAAAAGCAACATAAATACGCTATAGACATAACTTCTCCGAATAAATGAAGATATAAACTAATAAATAAATCTGAGTTTGTATGTAGGTACTTACCGGTCACGACAATCAGAAGCAACGCTGGGAGCGTGTTGGACCACATGTTGGGCGAACGTTGAGCCAACCTGCCAACCAATTGGATAAACTTTAGTTAACGTAGATAATGCAGTTATCTAACATATTCCACGTACCTACGGCTGAAGGTAAAACTTGTGCATGTGGCGACACATCCAATCATTGTTATCCCAGCCTGTTGGTTGATAGTTGTAGATACTTATATGACAATTTACTTAAATGGCATTAGAGCCGACTTTCTATCTTACCGGATGCATCTACCAGTATTTTACACGAATTGACTGCCTATCTGACCTTCACAACCCAGTGAGCACTAGGTAATACAACACCCCTTGGTAAGACTGGTTGTTGAGACTTTTCGAGCCACTCACTACCTGTCAAAGATTTACTAATAACGGCCACGATAATGGGTGGTCACCCATCTATGGACCCATCTTGGCAAATGCAGCTTTATCCGAAGATCAAACCAAGTGTCTGTTTATTATTTAGACACAAGCTTGACATTTATTATATGAGGCTTTAAACATACGAGTATAATTATGGCGATTATGTAGGTGCACTAGAGTTACACATCTGGTTAATCCTTCGGGGCAATACAGTCGTATTGTCATGTGAACAAAAATCAAGTAACAAAGTTCGAGCGCTTAGGTAGATAAAACACTCCAGTTAAAATAACTACTAAAATTGACCTTCAATATTGTTACGACTAATGTGTGAGCTTCTTTAAACTGAAGATTATTAAATTTTTCAGTTTCTTACACAAAACTGCCCTAGAAAGAGGTATTGATATGATCTGACCGCGCATAACGAAGGCTGGTTCAAGGTGGCACTGAATAACAGTACTGGAAGGCTTATAGGGGAGGCATTTGCCCAGCAGTGGGACACACTAGACTAATAACGAAATAAGGATTAAGATGCACTAACCTAAGCGACATCTGGAATTTAGGCGATAATGCCTAGTGAAGTGGTTATCACTTGCACAATAATCACTATGTAAGAACTCACTTGCTTACTTCAAAATGACACGGCACATTGTAGGTACTTACCTATTTTTAAAAGTTTGTAAATATTTTAATAGACTGATTTTAAAGTTTTTCAAGTAAGTGCTGCTCCTCTTTTATTGTAACTAGTTCAACAGCCATTTCGTTACTTTTGAATACCCTCTGTATCATAGCCCGTATTTCACTTAGGAAAGTAATACTGCTGAAAATCCAAATAGGATATGAAACTCATATCATCTACCTGGCTTTTTTCAAATGACAGCCGGGACCAGCGGCTTAACGTGTTTTCCGATGCACAGAAGAAACTCGGTATGTTATGGGGGTCACCCATCCACGGATAAACCTCGAAAAGCACGGTTGAACTAAATATCAAGCCGAGCAGCTGTTGTTACTTAGTCACAGGGTCGTCAAATATAAAACACTTAATAAATAAGATAATTAATGAAATTTTCTGTCAACAAGGCATGTTTCAAAAATAAACATTCGCATAATTACAAGTTTAACGTCTCGAATACCGCGCAGATGGAATCAACTTCAATGAATGTCCCATTAAGTTCCAAGTGACGCGTATTCATTGTTAAATTAAACGACGTTTAATACGAATATGTCAAGTGCCATGACTCATGTGACGCGAGTACACGACACGATAGGAATTGTTGGTGTGCTATGTATTCGGCACCAGATTGATACGAGTATAGTTTGGGACGGCCGACATCCCAGTGCGTGGAGTTGCTACAGTTTGGTAACTGTGTCGATTTGTAGATTCAGTAGTTTATGCATGAAAAAATAACTGTTTTAGCCGTATCACTACTGATACTGGTGTTATATGGTTTGTAGTATTTGAACAAAATTATAACATCTGTACAAAAAAAATAAAATTGATGTGTATGTTTGTAGTTTCTAAGGAACAAGCTTTTTACTGAAAGTGAAATGACTGATTCGTTGGTTTAGTGCTCGCAACCGCGACTGCTAAGCATGACGTGCTAGGTTTGGTTCCCGGATTTGGCAAAGTGTTATTGGGTTCTTCCATCGGGAATTTCATAGTAACAGCCACAGGGTCTGGATTTCTAATGGCAATAGGCTCGATCCCTATTACACAGGACTTCAACGTATCTGGCGATATTAGGGGAATTTAATGGCGACACGTCTGACTAAACCCTTAGGGGATTACAGGCGTGATGTTGTGTTAAGCATATGATAGTATGTATGGCTCTAATAAAAAAATATTTGTTTGTCTGTCTGTTTGTTCGGGCTAATTTCCGAAACGACGAGATCGATTTTAACGGGACTAACTGGCAACTATCTGATGTTATAATGAGAAACTTAAGCTTATTATGTTATTTTAGTAAAAGGTTTAGAGTTCGTGCAAAAAAAAAATCCTTAAAATTGTCGACATCACTTAATTTAAATAGGGAAGTTATATTTCATAATAATTTCACTTGGAGGACGCGTGTATCAATTAGATAGAATAAAATATATACTAAAATTTCACGAATCTTTTTGGTAATGCTAAGAGGCAATCTAGGCACAAAATACTAAACTTTCAATGTACTTAGTGTTGCTACTTAAAAGTTATTTAGGAAGTTCGAAAATAAATCACATATGAACACTCAAACGTTCAGGCATCATCACACCTGTATAACTATTAAGTAACAGTTGAATAATAAAATTAAATAAATGGTTCAATAAAACGCGGCGAAAAAGCGAAAAAAGACGGGAAACCATTGTTTTACACTATGCCTTAATCATCGATAAATGACTCATCATCACTAAAAGTAGGTTCTTTAAAGAACGCGGTGCAGCGGCCCCACTTATGGCGTTACTTAGAACATGGGCGTACAGATTATGATTCAAACTTCTAATTACACTAGACATAACTGTTGTTTAAAAATCAAGATTTCTCAGTTCCTCCGTCATTATAACCCGGCAACAATAAAGCGCGGCAAGTGACCGCGCTAACATCGCTTTACTTTATTTTGTGGACTTTTGTGCCGCCGCGGAAGTGGTCGCGTTAACTCAACGCGACTTAACCACCCAACTACTTTGTACACAAAGCCTTTGTACTTCATTTTTGGCCTTTAATCGTGGATTATAGTTATGTTTTGTCTTTTTCAGGAAGTTGTTAAAGTAACGTTTTGTTCGTTTTATGTGAGAAATAAACGTTACCGTTACCGTAAACAAAAACAGTTACGAGTTTTATCAATAATGGTAAATTGTGTTTATGGGCTGAAAAAACTTTAATGTTACAGTTGCTACATTGTTTTAATATCTTATAACAGCAAAAAGTAGATACAGAATTTGTTTATTGTTCAAAAAATAATGTCACATTCATCTACTGTCTAGGCAGTATCGTACAAAAAACAGAACTGCCCACAAAATCTTTTTGCCTCGAGGACCGGTCAGCGGTCAGCCTCTGTCAATACAAACATAACAATACACTTACGGTTGTCGTGTTGATATCGGCGCCACTGACTCAATGTTCAAGTTCCCCCAACATCCCGGAGCACACGCTCATAATAAACTATTCAACACAAAAGTTCACCCGCGAAATACTTTTCGATGGCGTAGCTCCGTAGCGGGTCTACGGCGTAGCAGAGGACCGCGCGCCTACACACCGCACTCGCGAATGGCGGGAGATGTCGTCCGCCGCACGCCGCGCCGCTACGCGACACAGACTAAAATATTCACGCCACAGATGTTCCCATAAACCAGTAGACCAATTGATTCTCTGCTGCTCAACGTTCCTGTTAAACTTTTATAGGCACACTCGTATAGGTAAGCGCCTCATTTCGAATTCGCTTGTTTCGGACATAATTGAATATGAGACCGTGTTTTGCACAGATTAACGTGGCTTTGTTTCAGTCCTATTGTGCGAATTTCGATTAATAATTAAATTAGGTAGCCGGGCTGTAGGTGCTTATACATGTTTGAAATTAGTTTTCGGTTGTTTCACGAATATCGTTGCTGAATACTTTTGATTAGCAGTTTTTGGAATTGTAAACCTTAGTACATTACGATAAGGGCAAATATTAATTGCAGGAATAAACTACCGCCATAAGTAGAACAGTAGCGTTTAAATAGTGTTCCTTTTATAACAAGTTTAGTTTGCAAATTGAATTCTGTGTAGTCATCACATGCAGGTATTTATTTTAATATTTGTTCATTTCATTATTTGAAGTTATACTCTCCGTTTTGTAATTTTTACGTGATAATCCAAGCATTGCTTTTCTTAGTTTATTTCTCAGTCTTAGTTTATTCTCTACAAAGAGTAAGACGTGACGTGATAGATAGATTTTTCCATAATAATCGTAATCAAACAACGCCGTATATAATTTAAAACTCAATTGAAACCCTTCAAAACACAACGACGTCTCTTTCAAATAAATTAAAATGTAAATCCGTGGAGTCGTCGGCGTCGATAACTTATAATCCAATAGAATCATAATCGTTGCGAACTGGATCAAACTGGAAGTAGAATTCGGGAGCTTTTCACAGGAATGCGCTTCAACTTCCACGAGTTTTACTGACTAGCGCTCGTCCGCGAAATTTGTATGGAGAAATATTTTATATTGAATGGAACGGTTCATATTCTATAACATCCGTTTGCTAGGTATTGGGGCTCAATGTTCTTTTTATCTTATTAAATAATTAAAAATAATTTATAATTTATTTATTTCTTTCACAATAGTAAGTACTTTTTATAAAATTAAATACCAAATAAAATGCTATATGTAGCTGTGGTTGTACACAAAAGTTTTAGCTATCTAAGTACTTATTCGCGCTTATATATTACTTTAGTATGTATTACGTTAACATTTTTTCGAAACAAAACACAGCGACGTGTCACGTGCCAATGTAATTTAAAGAAATTTCACAAACACAATAAAACTTTGTTCACTCCAGTAATAGTTGGTAACTTGTTAAACAAGCTTACAGAAAGCAATAAAATGAAAATCGTCGATGGCAGCGACATCTGACTAACAGTAGCGCAAACACTCCTGTTTCCCGCCGACCTTCCCGCGGGAACCATCTAATATTCACGTACAGATATCTAAGGAAAAGTATGCGCTTTAGAAATAATCGTTTTTCTTCGCAAAAAATAATGCTCTATGATTAAAATCCTTTAATAGATCATATAAAACTTGCATTTGCACTTTGCAATAAAAAAAAAATCTCTAGAGCGATAGATGGCGACCGCTGGCGAAGCATTGTCCTTGTAATGGTTAGACCTTAGTATCGCTCTACTGAGTGAGCCTCCACAATTTTAATGCTACTTCGATAGCACGAAAATCAAAAAAGCGCATGCCTTATCTGGTTTAACTGTACTTTAAGGTTGATATTATTCTTTAAGTGGGCACTCCACAGCTTTCGCTATAACATTCACGGTCTTTAAACTGTACATTATTGTGAAATTGGACCTATTTGTATTGTAAATATTAATTTTACATGAACGGTAAGCTTTGTCAAAGCAGAATGAATGTAATGCTCTTACAGGCTTATAAAGGTTCATTTGATATTTTATTAACAAATGTTCATAAGTTTGTTTCGTGGCTCTTTGTCTCCTTTTGTGAATATCAGATTAGTATACAGAGTATTTTTATAACATACTAGCTATTGCCAGCGGCTTGGCCCGCTACAACTCGAAAATTATCCCACGGGAAGATAAAATCGGGATAAAACTATCTTATGTGTTAATTTAAGGTATCAACTAACTCCATACCAAACTTTATTAAAGTCGCTCCAGCCGTTTAGACGTGAAGAAGTAACAAACATACACACTCACAAACTTTCGCCTTTATAATATTAGTGTGATAGTGTGATTAGCGGTTGTATCGTGAAAACTTACAACCCTATTTTAATGGTAAACATATTTTTATTATGAGATAAATAATAAAAAATCTATTCCCCGTTCTTGAACCATTTAGTGGTAGCAGAAGCAGCAGGTTACAAGTTTATTACACGACTACCCCAAAAAAGTGTGTTATGTTCACGTATGTATGTATGTTTGTGAGTTTCTTTATTCCACCATAACTTCTAAACGCCTGAAACGATTTTGATGTATGTGATATTGTTAGATTCTTTGCGTTATCCCGGGTAACATAGGCCGGAAAAAATCATAAAACATAATAGGGTGGCCATGGTTTGGAAATAAAAATAACTTTTTTTACTATGGTCTTTCGATTTTTTTTTTGTATCATAAAAACCAAAATCAAAAGTTAATTATTCAAACTAGGCTGATAATCAGCACTTTTCCCATCTTTCGAAACTTCCTAGTATTTTAGCTGGAAAAAAGAAGTGGCGGAACAAACTCCCCAGCAACACATCTGTCTGACAGGTTAGAAGAACCAGACCCGAAACAATAGTAAGATGCAATTTAATATTACGATTGTCTTCAGACACAAATCAATAATAAAAAAGTATAATATAATAATAAAAAATATAAAAAAGACATAAATTATTATAATCCGGAAAACAAAACAATGATGAGTATCACATACATGAGCTACGAGTTTAATCTACCAACTTAACTTCGTACCCAGACTCTCAGAAGCTCGAACACAAAATCCAGTAAACTCTGTGTGAGCTTAACTCGCGCCGTCTACTGGTTGACTAGCGAGTCTTCCAGTGTTAACACCAAAAGCACATGAACAGAAGAACCACTCGATCTCATTCATGGTAAATGCTAATCCATATGACAAAGTCAAGAGACACGCGCGTGTCACTTGTTTCCTTCGCGAGAGTACAGTCGCGTCGCGTCGTGGCGTCTCCATGTATGTACTTTGCAAGACACGTATGTAGTATAGCAAGCGGTTGATTTGTGGAGTGGGTCTTCTGAGTTTACCTGTGTGATGGTTTTTATCAGTGGCTGACAGTGGCTGGCGGCCGCAGATACCGCGCCAACCGAGCGGATTCAAAGATATTTCAACTTTCAACAGTTATTTTATACGCTGAAGGATTCACGCGCTCATTCTAACTGACGACCCGGTGAAGCGATTAACTACATCCATTATGAGAAGATTTTTAAATGGCTGACGTTGGGATGTTTTATGGGTAGTACTTATCGTTTTAAAGATAGAATGTAAGAAGGATGTTAAACAGTTTGTACCGAACAAAGTTCGATAATGCGGGCAGTGCTTATTCTTTATACTTCAACTAAATATACAACTTTCTGATAGTATGTTAGAATGGGCAGAGGTATATAGCAAATATTTCAATAGTTGTATATACGTAATGTTCAAGCCGCAGACAATAAAGACAAAAACTAACTTTAGAAAAGCCATGATTACTGAAAAGGCATGATTTGCATCAAATATTTGCGATTAATCGTAGTTTTTGATGGAACAACCCGCATTGGACCCGCGTGAGGAATTATAGCCCATTTCTCTCCTAGAGAGGAGGCCTGAATCCCTGCAATGGGAACAATATAGGCTGATGATGATTATCGATGAAAAAGATTGGCATCTGAAATTGTTTATCGTTTATATCTCGGTTCTCACTCGCCACCACATCGGGTATCCGGGTGGCAGCGCGAGGCGCGGCATTTGGCGGCTTAGCGCGAATTATGTTCAATTTAAAGTTCCGCGCGATACAGCGCTGTGGGGGGGAGGGGATACTTCGCACCTCCACTCTGCTCGGATACCAGCACTAATGCAGCTAATCGTATTTTTGTAACAACCTATAATTAAATGTTTATATCGCAGACTGGAGTAGTATTAGGTCATTATATAGTAATAAATTCACTAGAAAAATAAAAGCTCACTTGCGCCCTAATGCTCAATAATATTTTAATAATTAAACTATCATTCTATTAACTCTGTCATTTTCAGACAATTGACAGAAGTAGAACAATGTTTTAAATTCGTTTAGACCGTAATGTGCTTAGTGGTTGGGAATGCAATACCGCTTTGGACTAAATAATAAAAAGCTACTTATTACGTGCTTAATGATAATCTTTTGAAATGCAAATATCTGTTGGTACAATATACGAAAACCTTTTATGAATAAATGGGAATGATTTACCTCATAGAACAGACCATAACTAATACCAATAACGTTATTGGATCCGCTTCGACACCGAAAGCGTGTATTAGAGTCGTGGGTACGTACTCCACACATTTTACACTTGAACCAAATCACGTCACGACGTGGCCGTAAATACGCAAGTAAATAAAATGCTGTGGGCTTAAGGCCTAAGCCGCAATCGGGAAAGTGCCTACATTCAAATTTACTTATACGTGGGGCACTCACCGTAAAGCTGTGCTCACATTGGAGACCTCGTGTTGGGAATTCGGTATACAGATAGCACTTGTGAAAGGCCACCTGTACGTATACCTACTACATACTTAGTCTCCTTTCAGCATTCAGACCTGTCTTTATCATCAATTTTTGCTTTTAAAATAGTCTCAGCTAGAATTAGTACTAGTGAAAACAAAAAGTCCATTACTCTTAAAGTGGATTTATATAATAGAACTGGTAGAATAAATGGGAATTCATGGTTCCACCATTTTCATGGATTTTGCTCTACCAGAATACTGTGAGTGGGAAAAAATCGGGAAATATATTCCTATTAGTTCTACTGTAGAACTGTTTTAAACAAACCCGTTATCTATTCAATTCACAACAAGCCATCATAGAAGACGTATAAAGAATTAATTATTATAAGTATTTTTTTTGTAAGTATTGAAAAACAATTTAAGCTAGTTTGGTTAGTTCCGATGTAGACCACGCGCCCAAAGATTCATGTTTAGCCATCAATAGAGACTAGGTTAGGGTACTGCGCTTACTTCGATCTTCGCCTGGCTGTATGGGTTCATGCGGCGACTTGTGTATGTCTAATGTTATAGTGAGTCGCGTATTGTTGGAACACACGCAGTGTCGCGCCGCTCTGAGTTAATTCTGAATATTCATGTTTTGGGCCGGTTGCACCGCCAGGAGGCGCGGTGGTGACAGCGGGGATATCTGAAGATTCATGAGTCCCACCATCCAAATAAAACCGCCATCATAAAAAGTTAGAATCCAAGCATGTATGATGTCTGGTTTCCATGAAAGAAATGAAAGATTTGATGAATCACAGGCGAAACGAGAGAGGTAATGTTGATTTCAACCACCGTGGTAGTTATCCACGCTTCCTCGGAGGCTCCCGCGACGGACGATACTCTAAACACTTATTTAATTTATTATTTTGTTTTGTCCGGGCAGTTATAATTTGTAGATTAATCGGCAACACACCAAGCCTTTATATACACTCCACTATAGTTTTATTTACCACCACAAGCAAGTCGAACATTGGTCCTTCAAAGTCTACGACGTCGGACCGGGACCGGGCGGTGCGCCTGAAATGGACCTGGGCAGGAAATATAGTTAGACGCGGAGATGGCTAATCGAGCAAGGTTTGACCGACTGGTGGCCTAGTTTAGGCCAAAGAAACCAGGGCCATCGTAAAGCTCAGTAGGCCGACAATATTGATGGAAAATCTTGAATAAGGGACGCACAGAACCGGGAACTAAAAGTGTCGCAGAAAACAGAGGTCTATACCCAGCAGTAGATGATTTCGGGTCGATATGGTGATGAGCACTTTCCCTCTCCACACTGCTCATTTTCGCTTTAGTGGAAATCAGGCCTTATCACAATTTAAATAAAATAATTACCAGTAATGAAACAGCTCAACGCCCACGTTTAATCGCTATATACACACTTACTGATCCAAATATAGGTACACCATTCAAAACGACAAATTTTATTGTAACATCTGGCTAATCCAATACTGCGCAATCCGCTATCACTGGCGCCACCCCGCTCGGTAGGAGTTTGAATAATAGAGCGAGCGGTTGTAATCCGCGGCGATTCGTGTCGTGGGTTTCAATCTAACCGACCGCGACATTCGATCCGACCACTCCGATCGATCTGATCGGTCTGATCCGCAGTGATTGGACCACTGGACAACCGTGCTAATCACTATTGTATACCGTTGTTGGGATCAAGTCCACACAGCTCATGTTATAGAAATAAATTGATGCGGTCGGAACAGCGACCGCTTCACTGATATAACACTAACCCGTAAATGTTGATACTGCTGAAAATTACATAGCCTTGAATAACCTGAGGTTATAGTGGCGCTATGTTATTATTTTTACAATGAGAAAATCCTCATAGATATTTTTTCATATGATTGAATTGCGAGTTTAACTGAAGTACAATGTTTGTGATAATCAGAGATTCCAGTAATCAGTGCACAGTGTACAGTACACCGTGTACATATGATTGTGCCCCGAGTGCGATTGTAGCAACACTCGCTCACAGCGCTCGCTCACTTGGCATCACGCAGCCAACGCTCTGCGTATTGTTTAAAACGAGAACATTTAACCATCATTGCGATTGTAAAGCCGATAGGGTTGGCTCGCACGGCTTACTATTTCTGATGAAATATTTTAAACAGAAAGAGTTTAACCAAATTTTACGGTTGATAGTTCTAAGTGTTGACATGTTTTTCTTTTTGGCATAAACATTGCTGATGAAGTTGTTTTCCTGAAGGCTCAAGGTATAGTATTTTGATAGAGAATTATAAAACAAGCGAAAAAAAAAACCTTAACGTCTGCTGATGAGATTCTGTTTTATTAACCTGAGCGGTATGAATTTGAGTAAGCGAAAAAATTACTAATCTAACGACCAATACTGATTCATAATAAAATCCAGAACGAGCTTACAAAAAGTGACTTGTGATTAATCCATTTCAGGTATGAAAATTACTAAATGAGCGACTAGAAATACAGAAAGGGCGACCTAGCATAGTTTTACATAACGATATTTACATAAGTTCAATTCAAAATTCCTTGTGTTTTATTTTTACACACACAATTTCAATCACACACACAAACAGGGCGGTTAGGGAAGTGAGGGAACTGAAAACTTGGATGCAAGAGCGAGCGAAGCGAACTCGGGATTTGATTCACTCCGACTCGCACAGTTTAGGATAGAAGAGCGAGCAAATAGACCCCGCCAACCCCTTCTTGGTTATTTTTTTTTAAACCACCTGCTCCTTCGACTATGCCTAAAGAAGTTAATTGGTTTTCCTATTCGAAACACTTCATTTAAGATAAAATGCCTCTCAGTATAAATAAATCATTTGTTAAATATTGAAAAAAAATAAAAAGAGGACGTACCGTTGGCACTCAAACCAATATTAGGTGGCTTAAATATTATGAAGCTACTCATTTTGAATTTTAAGTAACGCAAATTTTTGTTTGTTAGTTGCCGTTCTGTTGATTTCTCGTCGCAGTCAGTTGCTCTCTTAGTAACTCTATGAAACAAATTAATTATTTTTGTAACTCAAAACTTTAATTTACAGTCACTCGTTAAAATATTACCCTATTTTGAATACTATAGGTTGGATTAGTCGTGGACAATCGGTTTAGCTGGACTTTTCACGTTGACTGAGTCTGCGATAAGTTGCGGGCTGTATAACTGGCAAAGTTCTACACCTTAAAATATAAAATTCCCTTAAAAATATTGCTCAATATGTACAATGCCTTAGCGAAATCAATTACAGCCTACGAAATTACTAGTTATGAGTGAAAATTTAATTCATGCACTGAAAGAATTTCTAAACTGGAAGTTAGACTATTAAAACTCATCGTACCAAGAAAAAAACCGGCCAAGTGCATGTCGGACCACGCACAATGTAGGGTTCCGCAGTTTCCCATCAAAATATGTAAACTTACTAAACTGATTAACCACCTTGCCTAGCTGCCTCCGAGCGATGATTTTTATTGTAAAAATAAAACTAACTTACATTTGCAGTTTTGAGACTTGCGCTCCCATACATTATGTATATGACGACAGATGAGACATGTCTTCGTTGATTTGTTGGTCGGTCATGATAGCACGTGGAGTCCGACGTTAAATAATTCACAGGCACTGTTCGGTACACTAAACTTTAATGACCAAAACACTTTACAATGAAAAGTAACAAAGGATTTAAAATCTATTTTCAGATTAAAATAAAATAAAATGGAATGTAGTGAGGTTAGCCAAGTTAACCGTTTCTTACCACGATTTCAATTCGAATGTGTCAACTGCTCAAGTCTACCGTCTTTTTATTAACATCAAAAATTACCAACGATAACTTTATTCGACTAAACACACTCAAGCATTGCCAGATAAAAAATTAAACTGGATTAAAATTATGACAAATGCTTGACATTCCATTAAGCGATCTGCGACTTATACGAAAATATTTCATAAAACTACATTTTATAAGTTGTTCGACTATTACTCGTAAACTTGTAAAGCCTATTTAGCTGTGATAGTTTTTATCCTATTTTCGTTATATATTAATATTATATGCTACTACCATGAATTTTTTCACACGCCCAAACACAACCCGTATGAGTGGTTTAGGTTGGCACACTTGAGTCTAACATAAATTTGCACTTTAAAGCTTAATATTTCACATACGAATCCCTTAATCGAAAAACTGTTTCAGTAAACTCCCAGTATTTTTTAAAGACCTATCCGACGACATCTCACATAATGGACTTTGCAAGAAAAAAAATCATCCCCACTTTAATGTGTAGGTACTGGGGATACCCTAAAAATAATCAATATTTTACTTTAGCACTTCGTCGGCGTTACTCATTTGTATATTCATCCCAAATTACAGCTTCCTAGTACTAAGAGTCTTTGAGACATAGTGCGGACGGACGGACGGACAGACAGACAGACATGGCGAAACTATGAGGGTTCCATATTGACTACGGAACCCTAATTAACCTCCAATGTAAAGATAATGACTGTCATCGAATTATTTCAACACTGTAATTTTTTTTTTTTTTGGGAGGGTGATAAATCATCTAATAACCCCTCCCGCTCTTGGGCAGAGCGAAAGGGAGTGTCAGACTTCTACTGAATAAAAACCACCCATGTTCCTTCTTGGCCCTTTATGTCGAGGCCGCGGTATCTCTTCCCGCAGCCCCGACGGGGAACTTATAGTGCCTTAGACAAGAAATTATTAAGTCAAGTGAACAGTAAAAAACCAAATTCCTACAATAATGAAAGAAATACCAAAAATCATAAAAGACGAAATCAATCAGAAAAACTTTGAGCAAAAATACAAAAAATACTACTATAACGTCCATAACTGCATAAACAACTTAGTACCTATCAAAAAGAAGCGACCTGTTTGTGATAAGCAAGCACTTACTTACGGATAAATGTTTACGGGAAGTTGCGTGCAAAATATTATTCATGTACCTACAATTTTACTTATATTTTCTTTTTAAAAACTTAGCAGTGTTGTTAAAGCGAATGCGAGTACCAATACAAACCATCTATGGTTTAATGGTACGAAATTAATATAAAATTGTTAAGACTGTATGTTTCAATAAATAAAAATAATAATTATACATTGTACTTATTTAGTATTGTTGATAACAGTACCTTCGGCTTAGTGCATCGTGGATCACCAAATGTTCCTTAGTAACCAATATTGCGTTCAAAACACATTGCAGAATAAATGTTTATTGTGCCCAGCCACAGCTCGCAGCCCTAGTCCGGCAAGCAACGCATTAATAACTCACGCGTGCTATAACTCGCCGCTCAATATTGAGCCACACTCTTGTTGGAATGTATAATATCATTGTGCCATTGATTACGTACTGCGGTGTGGGCAGACTCGTCTGCTGCCAACATTGCTGCTTTTACATACACTTTGCTCAACTTTCTTACTTGCTTAGCTGAAACAACAGGCCTTCCTTTGAGGGGAATTTTGAGGCGCGAGTGGATCATAACGCGCCGTCGACACGGCTTGTCGTCGTCGTAAGACGGACGGACGGCGAGCTAGCGTATTACGTACATGGTGTTAGAATTTCAACGACAATTTGTAGAGCTTTGAACATTTCCCACCAAGAAGAAGCTAAGTAATTGTAAAATACCGGCCAAGTGCATGTCGGACCATGCACAAAGTAGGGTTCCGTTGTTGCCCATGAAAATACTAAACTGATTAACCACCCTACCTACCAGCCTCCGAACGATGATTTTTATTGTAAAAATAAAACAAACTTACATTTGCAGTTTTGAGACCTGCGCTCCCATACATTATTAGGAAAATATTTCATACAAGTACATTTTATAAGTTGGTCGACTATTACTCGTAAACTTGTAAAGCCTACTTAACTGTGATAGTTTTCCTTTTATTTTTGCTATATATGCGACTACCAGGAATTTTTTCACACGCCCAAACACAACCCATACGGGTGGTTTAGGTTGCCACACTTGAGTCTAACAAAAATATGCACATTGAAGCTTATTATTTCACAAACGAATAACTTTATCGAAAAACTCGCATTGTTTTGTAAAGACCTATTCAACGACATTCCAAACACTGGACTTAAAAAAAATCATCCCCACTTTAATGTGTGCTGGAGATACCCTAAAAAATATTTTACTTTAGCACTATGTCGGCGTAACTCATTTTCCTATATATTCATGCCAAATTACAGCTTTCTAGTACTAAGAGTCTTTGAGATATAGTGCGGACGGACGGACAGACAGACAGACAGACGGACATGGCGAAACTGTAAGGGTTCCATATCGACTGCGGAACCCTAAAAAAGTGGACATTCGAAAGTGGTTCCTTTGTACCTATCCCGGCGATATTCCTTTTGGTTTATATTTCCCTCTACCTAGATCTACTTGATTAAAAGTCGAACTTAACTTATAACATTAAAGTTTTACTTCAAACTTACTGCAGTTTGATGGTTTAGGATTAGTTCGGTTTGTGTTAGGGAGTGAAACGACCTCATTAACATAAAGGATGCTGAACAAATAATCTACTAACGTTATGGTAGGTACTTGCTAAATGTAGCAAGCAGCAAAGGAAATCTGAATTTAATATTCGAAGGAATTTTTGGAGCGCCTTCTTGTAGTTCCTATTTCTCGTTTCTGGTTTTTAAAATTCACACAAGCCGATTTTATAACTAGTTACCGCTCCAATTATAAGATAATATCGACTTAAAATATTAGCTCTTCTAACTTAAACAACCCGTTAAGAAGTTCACTTTAATTCTATTTATTTCAACTCAACAGAAACTTGAAACAATCTTTGGGAATAATCGTCTAACTTCGTTGGTATGGTGAGAATTTTAACCGAAAGTCTACTGCACCTGTTCGGGTGAGACGTAATAGAAAGGCGGAAAGAGCCGAAGTTTGCCGAATAAACAGCCCTGTTATGAGGTGAACAGCAACGCAAACAGTCGCGACTCTTGCACGATAACCAGTTAAAGTTTTTTGTTAGGCGATGCCTTAGGTGAGGAGCGAGTTGCGTTTAAATAAAATGATTGGCTTAACCGCTCAACGCTCAAAGAATCATTGAAAGGACAAGTTTTTATTTTAAATTTACAGCGTGACGAATATAATTGATAGAATAGGATAAATAGAAGATAAGGGCTGCGACCAAGCCATGGGCACAGTATAGGCCAGTTATGCAAGAAAATTAACTTTTGCAAGTTATCCTATGCGACACACCTAAAGAATTTATGAAATAGGACCACTGCGATCCTTATGTGTAGACTAAAGTGGTCAAAGGCTTCACGGCTTTAGCGTTGGGAGTACCTTGTCTATATTTTCATTTATAGGCGAAATAGAAATACACCACTTAAAACACTATGCAAAGCGATGCGAACCGCTATCCGCCTCGAAGGCACAACAAATGGCGCAATGTGCAGTATCCACAAGCTGTGGATACTGCACATTGCGCCACAGAGATTACAAGTAGTCAGTGGCTCACGCCTGCCGCGACTCAGACATCCACCAGCCCCATAATTGTGTCTGGCATGGGGCAGACGTGTCCTGCCCAGTCGTTTAAGTTGGACAGCCTTTTCAGCCACACTAGCTATATTAGAATTACAATTAGATTATAATTATTTTTTCTCTTAATTAGATTGTCCTTTCACAAAATCAATCATATCAGGAATTTCAGCCAATTTAAATTTACGTAAATCTCATTTTGGTAAATGTTTTACAAACGTAAATGATTGGGCATTGAATGCACATTAAATCCTCTATTGAACCCGCGCAGACCTTTATGGAACACGGAGTTAATTCCTCTGTCTGTGGGATACGCGGTAATACCCACCTATGTGTGCACATACGTACATAGGCACGTCTATCGGTTCATAAATAGCGACGTGCTGTAAATAGGTAAATTCCGCGAGTTCAGTAATCCTCTCATGACTAATTAAATGATTAGCTGATAGCTAGCCTACTGTTCAGGTAGTTTATGATCAACATTATAATATAAAGTTCTATCTATCGATCTCAGCTTATGTAATTTTTTTAATTAGTGAGTATTTCAATACTGCCTGGTTCCAAAAAAAAAGCGCATTGGTAAATTAAGGTATTACTGTATCACGATAAAGTGTGTATAAGGTATCACCGATTTATACGATACATAGGCTTTACAATGTTTTAACATTTTACTTTTTAAAGGAATCCCAATAAAAACAAAACTTGTAAAAAAAGCCAAGTCGCGCAACTCAGTTCTTTTACCATAAAAAGTAGTGAGATCCATGTAATAACAAGTCACAAGTCAGTTAATATATTCGGTCCCTACTTAAAAACCTTTGATGTTTTAAATAAGTAGATTGACTTGGCCATCGCATCGCATTCGCCAATGTTAAACAGGCCATTGTAATAGCTAATCGCTATCGCATTGGCCAATGTGATGCAGTGGCCAAGTCAATCTATTTATACATATAATAAATAAATAAATAAATTTTATTTTTATTCCTATCGCCACCTTTAAGCTCCATCAAAATACCTTGGAGAGCATCTAAAGACAAAGTACTTGTTATAATAATAATAATAATATTCCACAACTATCACACAACGCCATCTAGTCCCAAGCTAAGCAGAGCTTGTGTTATGGGTACTAGACAACTGATAAACATACTTATATATTTCTAAATACATACATATTATAGATAAATTACACCCAGACACAGAACAAATGTTCGTGCTCATCACACAAACATTTGTCCTGGGTGGGAATCGAACCCACGACCTCCGGCATAGCCGTTAGGGTCACTAACCACTAGACCAACAGGCCAGTCTAAGTTTTATCCGCAACGAAGTTACAGGAGGTCGAAAATGGCCTGAACTGGTTAGAGAAAAGGATGGTACGGCCGTGCCGCTTTATTGGTCGACTTAGCGGGGGCACTGCCATGCTGTGACCCTAGATACTCTATTAATAGGTTTTCCCAATTGAATTGGGATATGGGCAAGAGAGTGATGATACATTTTGTACCTTACTCAATGGTACAGTCGAACAAGTTAATAATAATAGTTATTAATACAGGTAATTATAAAGATCTCTTCTTTATGATATTTTGGGTATTTCACCAAAACAATCTAATTAGTCCGTCTGTTAAATTATCGAAAAATATTGGAAACGTGTTTTTTGTTTTATCAAATTGTTGAAAATTGACGAAAATAAAACGTGTCCTCACGGCATTTTTTTTTGGAGGTCCTCCCGCTCTTGGGTAGAGCGAAAGGGAGAGTCAGACTTGTACTGACTAAAAACCACCCATGTTCCTTCTTAGCCCTTTATTTCGAGGCCGCGGTATCTTTTAAAACAACCCGCAGCCACGTCACACGAATTGATGCGACTTTTCGAAGCACTGTATTGTCTTCATCTTTTTTTTAAGTGAAAAAAGAAAAAATGATGTGTCCATTTTTTTTAAATCTATTTGACGGAATAATTACATTTTTTTTTGTAAAATACCCTATTCTTGTACAGTGAAAATATTGATTGCAATTTTGTTCTATAGCCTTTCACATTAAGCGACTGATGTCAAACGCTGTATCATTTCACATTAGTGTTTAAATGTATCTGTATAATTCTTAAAAGTAAATGCAAGTTAGCTGGCTGTATACTTATTAGCATGTTGTTTGTTTGTGTAGCGGACGCTCGCACGGTGAGCCACTGTTCAACCGCGTCGTCTGTGTTAAGCCGCTCTGTCTGTGCCACGTGCCCTAATGTGGAATTAGCGCGCTACGCAAATGAGTGCCTGATGAAAACTAACACGATGTGAACAGGTGATACAACGTTTGAAAATAACTAGAAGTATTTAGTCGTTTGTTCATCACCTCGTTCACCACCTCCAACAAGGGAAGAAGATTAAAGAAATGGTAGATAGAATTCCGCTTTGCACAGAGCGGGAGAAGTCATTTGATGATTTCCCACACCACCAAAAAAAGGGGATAAAGTGATGATGATGATTCTCCGATGAGTCGTTTAGAAATCTGCAACACGGTGAACTGTATGAAGTTTTAATTAGATAAAAAAAAATAACTTGACTATATCCTGACTTATTAGGAGAGGACGATCCAGTTTATTAGTACTCCGCATAATACAGGGCTACAATATTTTGATACTTATAATTAATGTTACACGGGCAACACAGTGTTTTTAATGCGCTTAGATGTTCGCAGTTCAATGTTGCATATAACAATGTTTGCAGTTACGATCTCATTGAGCGCGTTAGAGCCGCTCAGCATCGACTGGAACCGCACTATTTACATAATGTTCGCGCGTTCAACTGTAACATTTGCTTTACACAAAACAGCATTCAGTTATTTGCCCAATGTTATGAACTAATCCATAATGAACGATTATTATTTTAAACGATAACTGCGATATTTAGGAATTCTGAACGAAAATACCGACTCTAATCTTTACTAATATTATAAAGCTGAAGAGTTTGTTTGTTTGTTTGTTGGTTTGAACGCTAAGATCTCAGGATCTACTGGTTGGACTTGAAAAAATATTTTTGTGTTGGATAGTCCATTTATTGAGGAAGGCTTTAGGCTATAAAACATCACGCTACGACCAACAGGAGTGGAGCATAAATGAAAAATGTTGCAAAAACGGGAAACGATATTCCTTATTGAGAGCTTCCGTTGCGTGCACTGCAAAAATGGTTTAAGTTATGCAAATATCAAGTATGAAAGAAATGTTCCTCTTTAAAAGTTCTACAAAAAAGTCCGCGACAGCATATATCTATCTTTCAAGATTGACTCACTGTAACCGTTTTTTACTATTGAAATGTTAGGTTAAAAATAATTATTTATTGCGATGCTTATTTAACACATATGGTATTAATATATATCTAAAAAAATGTGTTTGTTAGAACGGAATTTTATTATAGAATATTTGTTTCTTTTACTCTATATAGTTAAAACAAATGTCTTATAAGATATCGCAATGTTAAAATGTCCGCGCGACAAAATAATTACGCGGTCCACTGGCCCTCGCGTCCGGATGTAGATACGAGTACGTGGAGATTCTGGCCTCCGGGAAATTCAAATTCAAAATATTTATGGCACCATAATATTTACAAGGTGTTATTGTATATTGTTTCGTGAGCACTAGCGGCCCAGTGGTGGCGGCTCCGACTTACGAACAGTTGGTCGTGGGTTCGAACCCAGGCAGGCGCAAATAAATAAATAAATCTACCAATCCGCACTGGGCCCGCGTGGGTCCCTGCAGTGAGAACAATATAGGCTGATGATGATGATGATGATCGTATATTTAACAGTGAGAGATAGGCACCTATAGTAATTCTCACTTTAATAATGTAATCTAAGGTTCTATCAAATACTATAGAGAGGAAAGATAAGTTTTTTGTTTGTTACGATTTAACTCAAAAATTACTCAGACGACTTGGAAAATTATTTCCACATTTGAAAGCTAATTGAAAAAATATTACTATGTTGGATAGTCGATCTATCGAGGAAGGTTGTAAGCTAAATATTATTGTGACGCAGACGAAGTTGCGTGGGTCAGCTAGTGGTAGTATAATTTAGAAGGCTCAGGTATCTACTATGTGGGCACGCCACGATAGTGGCGGTAAGTCCCCTCTTTGAGGAGTGGCTTGAGAGGCGCCACGGCGCCCTCACCTTTCGTCTGACGCAGGTCCTCACCGGACACGGTTGTTTCGGGAGGTACCTGCACCGAATCAGGCGGGAGGAAACGCCCGGATGCCACCATTGTGAGGATCGGCCGGAGGAAACGGTGGAGCACACAGTGGAGGTGTGCCCCGCTTGGGCGGAGCCCCGCCGTGTTCTCGTAGCGGCGATCGGCGGCGGCGACCTCTCGCGCCCGGCCCTGGTGCAAGCCATGGTCCGGGGCGAGGAGGAATGGGACGCCGTCGCCTCCTTCTGCGAAGCAGTGATGCTAGCGAAGGAGGTGGCGGAACGCGAGAGGGAGAGAACCTCTCGTCCCAGCCGCCGCGGGAGGCGCTCCGGGCGTCGGGGGTCCCGCGATGACCTCCGGCCACCGTAGACGCGGGCCTGTGGACGGTGAGTGATGGGCTAACTCGCCGTCCGTCCGTCTCACGACGAAAACAGGCCGTGTCGACGGCGCGTTCGTGTTCCACGCGCGCCTCAAAGAGATGTCAGCAACATGGGAGGGGCCCGAAAGGGCCGACGCCTGTCGGGGCTGCGGGTAGTCCTCTGGTTCTTGCGGCCTCGACATAGAGGGCGAAGAAGGAACATGGGTGGTTTTTAGTCAGTAGAAGTCTGACACTCCCTTTCGCTCTGCCCAAGAGCGGGAGGGGTTATTCGATGATTTTACACCCACCAAAAAAAAAAAAAAAAGGTATCTACTATGTATTCACATAGTGTGTGTTGACATACATTCAGTAGCCCGAAAGTCTGTCAGCCAGGATTACCAGTAGGTATCCTTCTACCCAGTACTAACTGGGCTGCGGAGATCAAGAGGCAATTGCTCCGTTAAAATGCCAAAGGTTGTAAAAGTACTCTTCACGCAAACGAAAGGCATTTGTTCTCCCCACCACTGCGATAATTTTTTGGTTTTAGACCATACCTGGGAACCCCCTAGTTACGAAGATATTGGGGGTCAAAGTTCCAAATTTTGCACAGCTGTTTTTTTTTTTGTAAATACTAGTTTTTCAGGTTATAACTTTACTTAAATTACCTCCATGAGTGTCCATGACCCGTTTACTATTCAAAGCATCCACTAGCACAATATTTTAAGAGTGCTACATTGGGTTTTACCGTAAAATGTGATTTTTGACCCCAAATAAAAAGTCGTTTCCCAGCAAACATTTTTGCGTAGGGGTACTTAGTTTGATGTACAGAATGCTTGGTTGACGTATGTGTGAAGGGTTAAGGGTTTACACCCTGTATATCCGGTTAGACTGGAAGCTTTAACTACTGTATACTACAACTTCTGAGTTACATGTTGTTATTATTGTTAAATGTTGTAAATCTTTAATCTGTTTATGCGAAACAAAAAAATATTATTATTATTATTCTTTTATTTAACTATTTACATATAAATTACATTTTTAAATATTCGTATATAAAATTATACAAAAAAAATATTTAAAATAAAAAAAATAGTAGCCTTTTTTCTCATCAAAAATTGATGAGATTTGATTACGGAGGTTATGATCAACTGAATTCAAACTATCGAGAAATGTGTAAACTCTGCGTGTCATGCGCCAAATTGGTTATTGTACTTACATCATTCTGTTTAAGTACGTAGCATGGTCATTTCCCTGAAATATGATGTTATAAAGTGTGCATACTATAAAATCCCTTCTAGACCTTCCAACATTCAGGTTATTTAATATCGCTTTACCAAAATGTGTCAAAACGGGAGAATCTGAAACGCTTTGCAATAAAGACATTCCATGAAATATTCGTTCATACACAAAGGCGCAGTTACCTGATGTCACGACACGCGACCTCCGCAACATCTCTTTTGCTGAACTATTCATACAATTGACTTAATACGGTAAAACGTTTTGTAACATTTTATTCTTTGAAATGAATCGCAGTCACTATATTATATAGTGGAACCGCTTTTGTGACAGCTGGTATGTATATACTTGCTGTAATATCGTTTGGTCATAATCTGAAGGAACTTTTTCAGAGGAAGGTAAAACACATATTATATTTTGTAATAAATATAGTTTTATAAAGTCTTACCTCTATGAATATAGTATCATTGTGTTGTCAAATGTGTGTCTTTGCTACGAACGCTACGACGACGGGTACCAAATTCTGTAGCAGTTGTAGCAATTCGGTTGGCGTCGTAGACGCTTCTTAAAACTTCTATAAAAGAACATTTTGTAAATTCTCTTACAGAAGTTGGTAATTATTTCAAATTCCCAAAGTTTCCTCATTTATATTAGTAAAGTCAAACTCAAACCGTGACTTCCCCTAATTTGAGTCACTTTAAATCCATCCACAAGTCGCAGCTCCCCGTAATCCTCACGAAGCGACACATCTCTTCAAACAAGCCTTGTCTTATTAACAAACTTGTTAATTCCAGCCAACTGCCACTCGATGAGTAAACAATACCACCCCCCCCCCCGCCCCGCGCGTCCTCTCACCCCTCACGTATGTTAATTTAACCTAGTTTCACAAATTAGACCACTTCGAAAGCTCGGAGTACGCCGGAGCGTTCTTGCTATAGTATTTTCTGTGAAAACAGACAGACAGGCTGCAAGCTCCAGTCTTAGCAGAATGATACGAGGCGCTTAGTGCAGCTGCACCGGAGACGAGTCTAATCGTTGTATGCTAATGACTTGAGTGAGCGCTTATGAGGCATCGCTGCATAGTGATGAGCGATTAATGCGACAAAAGTTTAGGACTTGTGTCGTGAAATTGGAGTAAGAAGGATGTTAAAGTAAATTAGAATTGTTCACGTACCGCTCCACATTGTGAAGATGCTGGCGATATGCTGCAACTTAGTGAAATCTCAGAAACTATGAGGTGATATCTATACTGCTACATGTGAACTACACGAATTAACACGATTGACTTATGTTCAGCAGCCCGACATCAACCCTCGAAAATTACCCAACAGTGGATAATGGATATACACCCTGTTCCTCATATCTTTATAACAACAGATTCTCTGTCGATATCTGTCAGAAAGACTAACGCTACAAAACTACTAACTAGGCATATATCAGCCATATGTATGTCTCCAGGTGCCAACGAACTGGAGTGTGTGCCAATTATTTGAGTAGCATCAGTACAATCAGCTACAGATGTGCACCTACGGCGACTTGTGTGACGTCACAATTATTTTGCTCCAATGCTCACAATGGGAGGATCTTTCCAATTCCCTGGGATGCTTGCAAACGTTCCGTAGATGTAACTTAGATTTTGAGATCCTGGATAAGAAAACAAAATAGATTATTCGTTCTACCATGAAAAATTTAAGTTTTTATTTAAAGTATTTCTCATCCATTCAATCCCAACCTTCTTCCTTCCTGATTAGAATATTGTTTATAGTAAACTAAAACAGTTACTAAAATAAATATCCCCAAAAAATTATGAATGGTGGTACTAACAATTTGACAAATTGGACAAATTTCGCAGATAAGACATGGTGTTTTGGGATGAATTAACACCCACATCAAATTTTCTCATCCAGCCTGCTCATAATCTAAGTTCCAAGTAAACCTCTTTGAATATCACAAGTATTCCGCCAGCTTTCAGCCGCCGATGTCCGAGAGCAGCGGGGGTGAGAGGTAAAGAGCAGGGGGGGGGGGCTTCAAATGTGGAGTCCGTAGTGTCTGATCACACATCCGGACTATGCATGCTTCAGCAAGGCGACTCTACTGGCCACCTGGAAATGCAATATAGTGAAACTGGAAATGCAATAGCACCAGCCGAAGTGCCAACGTTAATTAAACTCCATATTCAAACCTCTCGATGCGTAAGGCTTGTAGGCAGCAGAACATGGTGTGGTTATTCCGTCGCGGTCTTTTTCCGTTACAGCCGGAGTCAAGAATTGTTTCTGGTTTATGAGAAACCGTTGTCCGCTCTCTCATGGTAATTAAACATATACTTATAGGTACACCTCTTACCCTTCCGGATGGGCGTGGTGTTATTTAAAGCCTAAATTTTCGCTATTTAATGACGTAAGCGGTTGATCTCTAATGTAACAAGTATGTTAAAGTCTATGTTTTATTGAAATTGATCATTCATCGGCCACTGGTTAGCGAAGTAACCGGACACTTTCATCGTCAACCGTGTGTGATATTTTACTCCTCTTTTGATCTCACTTTTTTTCAGTAGTAGTTAAATCAAACTCGAAAACCAAGCAAAGCATTTATTCAATTAAACCTTAAAATGCACTTTTGAATGTCAGAAAAACAATTCATAAAACAAAGCTGACAGTCACAGTCATAAGGCAAAATAACTTATGATAGTACTGTAGTTGCCCATTTCCTAGCGTAGATCTCTATGTAGAAGAAACTCCATGGACACTCTTTTCAATCAGAATATTGTTACAAAATCTTGGTACATTTCACCATTTATGTTGAGATGGTATATTATGTGAGAAATGTATTATGTAACAAGACGTGCAAATTAAAAGCATCCGGAGTTAAAGGAAATAATAAAAAGATATAAAAAACTGCTGGTTAAAGCTGCAGTCAAACAAGGAACCTAAGACATCTCCCTGAAAGCACTATTAACAATCAATAATAACGTACCTGTGCACGCTTTAAGCACGACGCAGCACTAAGTTCAGTTATTTCACGAGTGACGTCACAAGTGAACGCAAGCTTAGCGCACAGCTCATTTGCATTAAAGTCCTCAACAAACAAGGCACGCTATTGATCTCGGACACAGCTCGAAGGTCGCTGTCTAATCTTACGTAAATTGGATCGTGTGCGGCGAGCCTGTCCAAGGATCGGAGGCTTCTCTGTAGGCTGACGTCCACGACAGCGGCGTAGTACCTCCCAGTAAGCTTGATACTTAACATTGTTATAATCTTTTTGATTTCTCATTTGGTGTCTTCAATAAAAAGGGAAGTATTGCGGACAATTTTGCGTTACGAGAACGCCCATTGTACCGCACTTAAAATTAATTACATTACAGGGGTCAAGGAGAACGGACGTCGTGGAAGTATTTAAAGTAAATTCAAAGTATTAAAAAACGTATGAAAATTATGAAGAAACTTTGATCTTCAATATCACTGTAACTAGAAGGTTACCAAATATTGAGATGGCCAGAAAAACAAGTAACTGTCAGTGTCGTTACAGGTGTATTTACACCCTTTCGAATAAAACATAGTATACAGGGTACACATAGCCTTTAACGTTCTTGTTGGACGTTCAACTCTTAATATAATTGTCGGGTTTTGATTAAATATTCAAATAACGTGTCTGAAAATATTCCCATTTATCCCAAATACGCCTACAACATTTTTACTGTTTCGAATTTATACACGGAACATGGAACATTTTAACGAATTTAAATCTGAAGGTACAATGTTTTTTGTTCCACAGTTAGTAGGTAAAATAGATTTTATATCGGGTGTGCATTTTACACCACTAATAATAAAATAACAAAACGCCAGTTTCTCCCGAAGGATTTAGCAGAGATTACATACTTTTCATGAGTTATGATTGAGTACCATGTAACAAGGGCCTATTGCCATCAACCGGGCACACATCCAGACTCTTCGAAAAATTTCTGAGGGAAAAACCCAATAACGCTTTTTCATGACCCGGGAATCCAACCCAAAACCTCATGTTCGGCAGTAGTGCTAACGACCACTAGACCAACGTGCAACGTAGCAATAATATTAATATCATATGAAGTAGTTTAACGGGGGAGGAGCTCGTGGCTTAACAAGAACTGCCACTCGGGTCGATCTTTAGGTTAAGCTGCGCTTGCCTAGGTCGATCTGTGGATGGGTGACCGCCCATTACATACCGAATTTCCTCCGTGCCTCGGAAAGCACGTTAAGCTGTTGGTCCCGGGTGCCATATATAGATCTTTGGCAGTCGTTACGGGTAATCAGTGACCTGAAAGCCTGACATCCAGTCTTACCAAAGGGTATCGTATTACCTAGTATTAACTGGGTTGTGGAGGTCAGATAGGCAGTCGCTCCATGTAAAATACTGGTATTCAGCTGCATCCGGTTAGACTGGAAGCCGACCCCAATATAGTTGGGAAAAGGCTAGGCAGATGATGATGATGTAGTTTAAAACGTAAAGAAACATTTTTTTGCAAAAATAAAACCGGCTTCGGAACCACAAAAATGTGAGGTATTATACAAATATTTACTATGCATTTAACATTCAACCAAGGAAACCAAACCCTTGACCTTCAAGATTCCCTTATAACCGATCCGACCGTTTCTCCTAAGCGTTGAGGAGTAGTACCTTCCATAATTAGCTCACCTATATAACCTGAAAGAATACAACCACGTCCCTATAATATTTTATTAAAGAATTATCCTCCAAATCTTAACCGTTAAGGAGTTGCACCTACCATTATCAGCTCGTCCACATGAAGTGAAAACTGCTAGATGCAAACACTTGAAAAGTTTTAATCGCAAAGCACGAAACACTTGATACGTGCCTATAAAATTTGAAGGTTGCTCTAGATTTCTCTGGGATACCATCATCATTAGATTAACATAAAAGCCTCAAAGAATACAATTATTGATCTATAAGTACGTATAATATTGTAAGAATTTTCATTCAACTCCTAACCGTTGAAGAGTTGTACCTTCCATCATCTGCGCATCCACAAAAGGTTAAGATTATCAGACGCAAATACATAAACAACTTTAAAAAACATATAGTAGAAAGCGTAACAAGTGCCTATAAAATTTGAGAGTTGCCCTCGACTTCCCTGGGATCCTATCATTAGATCCTGAATTGGTGACAATGGGACCACCTCGGGAGTATGCTGTTACGAAAACAAAAATAATTTTGAAAATCGATTCATTTAAGAGGGAAATACTTATAAGATAACATACATACAACAACAAAAAACATAAAGACAATTTGAGAGCCTCCTCCTTTTTGGAAGTCGTTAAAAAGGTATACAATGTGGATCTGGAACTACGACATTAAATTAAAACTAGCACTGTACTAGTCCATCGAAACATTTTAAAACACGAAGATTAGTAGTTAGTGGAAAATTTAAAAATTGCAATTTTCAAACAAAATAAATAGCAGAATCAACTGCATAAAAAGTAAACACGCTTTAACTACGAAAAGTCACTGACCTAGTGCGCGGGGTGCAGCGAGCGGCGGCGATGTCAAATCAGCGGCATAAACTCACTAAGTTGCGAGTTGTTAATTAATAAAAGATCACTGATTGAATAATTAATCACTTAAAACCTTATTTGAGGCATAATTAAACTAAAAAACTTACTAACTTAACCTAAATCACAAAACTAGCTACCTAATAAATGCCTAAATAACTAATATTACACTAACACCAATAAGTCACAGTAACCTATGCACTAATCCAAATATCATAAATCGTCTTTAATCACAATAACAACAAACTTTTCATAAAATCACGACAATGCGCGCGCGGCTCGTCTTGTGATAAAAAAGTAGGCGTGTGCTCTCCTCAAAGGGCGCCGCTATGCACTGACTGACATAGTTACCGAGTCAAGGACTTTTTGCCAAAAAAAATTCCGCTCACACACACACTCGCAATTTTCTATGCACCACTAATGCATTATTTGCGTAAGTAATATTACTTTTTCTTTATAATTGTAGTATTTTGTGGGAGTGTGCGGGGCGCGTCAGAGTGGGATCGTATGACACCTTTCTCTGTCTTTCAAGCGTATTGAGACGTTGAGAATAGAATCGTAGGTTTTTGCACAGGTTCCTGACCTTACAATGTTTACCTATTATTACGGACTCCGATCTACATCATGTTGAAAAATAAGAAAATGAAAAATAATTTCCTGTGGCTAAAGTAGTCATTGGATTTGATTGATTTTTTGTATACGGGTCAAGAGCATGCCTTTCTTTACGTGGTTTAGAGGAATGTCAATCGTCCTGCTCCACATTGTTTAACGAAGGTACACGCAATCAAGCCAAAATCTTAACTAAGCTACATCGTAACAAATTGTTTGTGTCGTGACTTCGCTGCAGCTAGTCGGTGTAATGTGATCTGCGACGGTCTACTTAGGTTACCGCTACACACATATGATATGGGATATTCTCCAAGGGATTTATAGATTTTGTGTGATCTTCACAATATTTCTTTACTTTTTGCATAAATATAATTAAAACAATATTATGGCCAAGTTCACAGCAGTCTTCGTTCTAAACTGCTATAAATTTGACTATAATATTGTTTTTGGTGCAAGACCAAATGTGTTACACCTAATGTATTAATTAATAGGTATCAATTTATACAATCTTTCGTACTTATACCCCCTTTATGTATTTTTCTCCTGTGGCTTACAATAAAATTAAACCGACAATGTCGTGTCCATTGATGATGATTGATTTTTTTTTTTATGTGTATTGTGGCGAGAAATAAATCTTATTATTATTGAACAGATTACTTTATTCCGGATGTCATCCCTCATAGAGACTCCAAGCATAGCCCACTTCATAGTTCCCAAAGAAAGATAGAGAAAAGACATTAAATTTAAATAACACAGCAGTGCCTGTACCGTCAGTATTCCATCGTATATTATGGTGGCGTAATCTTAACAAGGTTTGTATCCGGTCTCAAAGCCCGCATCGCCGACGTCGGCACTAAACCAATTTGGCGATTTTAATACGGTTTGCTGCAGGGTGAGCCTTTGAACGAATACACCTTCGGTTATTGTGTTACGGAACATCTTACGGTGTCCTCAGAAACGGCTTGTTTGCGAGCCTTAGGAAAATATTGTTAGCAGAACATTTGAGTTTTCGTTTGAGATAGGCAGTCGCTCCATGTAAAATACTGGTATTCAGCTACATCCGGTTAGACTGGAAGCCGACCCCAATATAGTTGGGAAAAGGCTAGGCAGATGATGAAAACGTTTGAGTTCAGCTCAGAGACAGCGTGATTTCATCAGGAGTGGTCTAAAATATGTACAAGCCTTGTGCTGAGCGGTAGGTGTAGCTAGCTATTGCGTTAATATATTGAAAATTAGGTACCTGAAATACTTGCGTTGCGAAAATAAAATAATACCAATTTATAACCCATTATAATTGCGCAAACACATGACGATTAATTCATGGTGACTCACTGCCGCACGCAGAGAGCTTTAATGATTACTTAGGCCATCACTTAGTAAAGGTTTGACAGTTTTGTCATACAAAAGTATGTCACATCATTACTAAGTGACGGCTTAAGTAATCATTAAATATCTCTGAGTACCGCAGTAAGACTCAAATTGCTAGCATTTTGAATCAACTTCAGCAAACCCATCGAATGTTTCCAATCCAGCTTGTTTGCTCGAACACTGAATATTCCCGGTAAAAACACACAGGTATTTAATGTATTTAGTCTAAACAAATAAATACATATTCGTTTGGAAGCTGGTATCGGCACGAAGCATTAATTCCGTATAACGTTATTTGCATTGTACTGATAATAAGCACCTACGTTAATATTGATGTATCGAATTATAACGTGGCTCGCAAAATGAGGTGATTTGACCTGTATTTGGGGGAAAAACACTGCCACCACAAACCACACTGGCTGGCCGACCGGCCCGCTCGGCCGGTCCGATCACGACCTCGTGGCTTGCGTCTAGCGACACATGGGTGTGTCACTTACACTTAGGTCCTCACCTAAATGTCGCGATGACTCGTGGCATGCCCTATGCATTTTATTTTATTTGTTTAACCCGCCGACGCAACACGCGCGTCGCGTAGTTCATGGCTGGGCGGATAAAGAATCTAGACAGAAAATATAGTAAAAGCAAGCTGATTCTCAGTCTCCGAGACACTTATGAGTATTTGGTACACTGTCATATCATTTTCCGCGTAAACTGAGTCGGCCTTATTACAAAAGTGGATAGACCTGGTTTTAAATTAGACTTGGTTTATCTCGCATGTTGTCACTTTCTTTTCAATATTATCGAAGTGAGACGGCATGCGAGTTAAACCAAGTCTAAGTTAAACCCAGGTTTAACCACTTTTGTAATAAGGCCGAGTAAGTTAAATAAATTACGATACCAAGAAGTCGCTGTCTGTTGACGTATGTCTGTGTTTCACTAAATTGCTTGTCAAGTGAAGCTAATGGCATGTCTACTTCGTGGAACGGTTTGTTGTAACTTTATGCACGATTATTACCTATAAGTACAGGCTCTGAACAAACCCTTCACGAAGCTGTCAACCACATTGAGGAAAAACCACTGTTGTTTGGGGTGAATATTTATTTAGGTTAGCCTACCGGTACATTTAATTAAGAAGCACATGATTTACATTTATGGGTGTAACAATTTTATTAATCAAGTTTTACTGTAAAACTTAATGTTACACACTCAAAACATTTTGCTAATGGGTGCTTATATAGATAGTAAATGGATCATGGAGGTAATTAAACTTAGGTTATATCTTCAAAAATATTTTTTTTTCTTGTAAAACGTTTTGAACTTTGACATCCAATCTCCGTAACGAGAAGGTTCCCGGAAAAAAATACCGCCATGACGGGGAGAACAAGACAAGTGTCTGTCTGTAGGTTCAGCTTGACCAGCACAGACAATTCGCGGCCGCACGTTCTGACACTGAACACAAACAGATACTGTATCAATGTTCGGTGTCTGGTCGCAGTTTGTCTATGTGAATTTCATTGTTTCATTAATAAATGGATGTCAACTAATTGTTACAAACATTGGCTTTAATTACATACTGCAAGTAAGTTAAATTTTGTACTCAACATTTTGGCAAAACATAGTGCACATTCATTCTAGACCAAATACTATCTGTAACCATACATTCACTTAAGTTTAACAATATAAATAATTGATTGATTAACTATTTTACGGAAACATGCTCGCACAAAGGCCCAACAGCCAGGCCCAGGTTCCTCAACATTTGTACCGCGGTAGCTGATAGTGTAAATCCCGCGGCGAGCAAACATAGCCGATGCAGGATAAATAATTATAAACCGCCACGAAATAATAATAATTCCACATTTGCATGATTACTTGTTGTTTTCATTTAGCTGCAGGTATTGTTTATAAAGAACGATTAAATAGGTCACTGTTTTCACATTTTCACATAATTTGTTAAAATATATAATAATATATCCAGTCTATTCAAATATTCTGTTACAGAGTTACAGAGGTAACTGGGACTGGGTGTGGAGGGAGGGGGGGAGAAGATTCTAACAATGCGTATTGTTTACAACACCTCACTATCATTTCACTTCCATATTGTTGTAATAATTAGTTCAATATTCTATGTCAGATCTTGACGGTTCTTTAATGTGCATTAATATGACCACTGTTTTACTAGTAGCTTTTTGCATTATCAGACACCTGAATAAATCTGCATAGCGTACAGACTAGTATCAGTATAAATCCTTGGTAACAAGCAAACTATTGCGACTTAGTGTATATGCATAGATAGAACATAGCTTAGGGATCAAACAGTAATTAATTAGTGAATTATATTTTTAATATTAATAAAAAAACGTAAATTGGTACATAAGCAATGCAATGAAAGTTAATTATGTTCACCACGTTAACGGGCCCCAACAAACGAAACGCGTGGTTATCTCCGCCAGGCGGCGCCCGCATCGACTCTTTATGTCACTCACGACGCACTGCGCGTAATCGACAGCCTTTGTTTGCTCTGCAAAATTAATTATTTCATTGTTTTCACATTTTACTAATATAGAAAACATAACCGTTTCCTAGCAGTTGGGTAAATAGTTGATTCAATCGTAACGGATCTACTAATCACAAGGAATAAGGTTTTAGTGCAAACTGTTACTTCTGTAATGACAGTGGCAGCAAAAATGGGATAGTCATTTTTGGCTAGGCTATAGAATTTCTCCGTACCACGCCAGGCCAGCTCAAGTTCAAAATGTTATCATCTAGAATGTTCCAAGTTGATGCATTCTCCCTGATTATCATCAGTGTCTCCTAAGCGACAAGTCACTGTATCCTTCTTCAGCCATTACCGTCTCAAACGACGAAACAAAATTAAGACAAACTGCATCATACGATAAAGTTGATAAGGTTTACAATATCTCTCTAAACCGAAGCAAAGTATGTATTCAATTAGTGCCGTCTCTTTTTCACCAGTACTTTTCAATTGTAAATAAATATTTATCCTATAGTCCTATGCCCAATAATGTGATCATCAGAATCGCCTCTTTCATCATCAGTTTGAGGCTGCTGTGTATTTCCCTACTGTTCACGTCTCACGTGCGCGTGTGTATGTGTGGAGGCTCACGTCATGTCGGCGTCATCGATCCACTCGCATCCAATTATTCATGTATGTACGTAGTTATGTGCAGTACTGCTGCCATGCAATTGTTCCAACTGAGACAGATCTGCAGGCTCTGAATATTGACTTCACCTGATTGTTCAATTTAATTTATTTTTGTTCTTGCAAGACCGATGTTGCAAGAATAATATAATGAGATGCGCTCTTGTCTGTTGGACTGCCCAGATGTTAAAAAATCAGATGCAACCCACCACAGACACTCTAAATCCACAATATGTAAGACCTGTTTGATTCATTCCCAAAACACAGTCATAAATCATCATCTGTGTTAGATAATGCTAGTGTAATGGAACCTGTCCTCGACGGCATCCGTAACGACTAAAAACTAATCTTTGGAAATTCTTGTTTTGGGATAATTCCATCAAGGGTTGAAACTTCCACCAGGTCTTTTCATTCGTTTATGGGCGGCTGGTCAAGACATGGCTGGAGGTGGACCACTTTGTTGCCCATTTTCTCACCATGAGTGGTGAGAAAATGTTAACTTTAAGAGTTAATTAATCTCCTTAAAGTTTGTTACCTCACATGTTTGACAGTATGCACATTATATTTTATGGCTGTGTAGTCTTTGGTAGACAGAACGCAATATTATCATGAACTAGCTGCTGTTGTTGCACTTGAAATTATTATACAAATATTAGTGCCTTATTTGAAATAGTTTTTGAATGGAAATATACTTTTTCTAAAATTAAAGATGTAAAGGTCACTTTACGGACCTTGTAGAATGAATTTCCGTGCTTCCAAGCATTTTTGCCATACCTATTTTATAAAAGTTCCTCCCAGACGTCAGTCTGTTACTTAAACCACAGACTGACGTCTGGGAGGAACTTTTGTCTGAATGGCATCCATCAAAGGCCGACACCTCCACCAGTTCTTTCCATCCGTTCGTGAGCGGCTGGCCAGGACATGGCTGGAGGTGGATCACTGTGTTGCCCAATTTCTCACAGGTCATGGTAACTTTAAGAGTAAATTATTTTCCTTCAAGCTTGTTGCCTCGCCTTTCTGTCAATGTTCTACATCTGACTGCGAATATGAACAATCTGCACATCACATCTTATGGGAGTGTAGTCTTTGGGAGAATGAACGTAATATTATGTTAAATAGTGTACAGGTTACTTCCGGAGTTATTTATTATACGGACCTTGTAGAAACTAGAACAAATTTCCGTGCGTTCAAGCATTTTTGTCATACCTATTATTGGAATCAAATATAACAGCTCACAACTTAGGACCCAGTAATATTAATGACAATAATATCCGTGGTGCTAGGCAACTGGGCTTATCCCAGTTGTATACGTTCCAGTGTGCCTATTGGCCTTGTTCAGTTCTGTCTCCTGCTGATATGGAGGGAAGTGAAAATTATGTTTTTCCTACTCCTCCGCTATTCTTTTCTGATTAATTTCGTTGCGGGATCCAAGACAGTTAAATCATTTCTCTGGGACTTCGTCGGGCTTCATTGTCTCGGCGCTTTTCTTGTGGTCGCCACTGTTGATTCTGGCTTACAGGAGTTACAGTGGTTTGGGAATAGTGCGGCGGGATGGCCCCTTTTAAAAAAAAATACCTATTTTATTAAAATCAAATATACCATTAACATTAATGTACCGAGTAAGATTTGACGGTGATAAGAATAGATGTTATGAATTCAGGGGCCTTTTGAGCTGTAAACGCTCTACGGATTAAGGCAGACCCTGAGTAGTATAACTATTTAGTGTGCCATGTGTACAGTATTACGTTTGCAAGTAATGGAGATACGTGGTGCTATACAACTGCGCTTATTCTAGATGTAAACCTGCCTTTTTGACGAGCCTTGTGTTGTTATGTCTCCTGCTGGTATTATGGACAGAAGTGGAACTTATCATTTATTTATTTCCACGATTTTGTTTTCGTTGCTGAATTCAAGACAGTAAAGGCGCGTGCACCGTGGTGGCCTCACCACGGTGCACGGAGAGGCTACGCAGGTGTATTTAGCTTCGCTTTGTAAGAAAATGTATGTGGTTGTGTCCACTGCAACCCATGGAGAGGCTACGCATGAATTGACGTCATTGATACATGCGTGGCTTGCTCGAATAGGCGGTTATATACCTCAACGCTGTCGACGTGGGTCTACGTTTCCACTGAAGTACACTAATATGACCCACGATTATTTACAGCTCGCTTATCAATGTACAATCGCTTATTGTGTTATATCGTAGCCCCTCCGTGCGCCGTGCCACGCTATACGTAGGTAGTCGTGGGTCTTCGTGTACTCCAGTGGACCCATGTTATCAATCAAATTTAAACACGCAGCTAAAATGCGCCGCGTGCTCGTGCACAGCATGAACCGCGGTGAGCCCGCGCCTTTACATCGTTTTCCCGGACTTCGTCAAGAAATTGCAGTGGTTTGGGAACAATGAGATCGACTTGCCCCAAAAATAAGAATGAATGAATACTTGGGAAACACTATTTTATTAATTTCGAAAATCTAAATTGTAAGTATTGTTTAAGTCTAGGAAAACGAGACGTTTATTTTTTCTAGATATACTATGCAGATACCCAGTAAAAACGATAATTTTAAAAATACCACGGAAGAGGCTACACAATTTAAACACACTTGCACACTGCTATACTCGTGTGTATCACCCTACCGTTTGAGATAATTAAATTCTGTTTAATTAAATACGTGCACCGGTCACGTGGTCACCATACATGCAGTTTGGGAGCAGCACACCAACATATTATACAAACGTATGTGGAACAGTGTGCGGCCAATACACTATCTTCAAGCCTGACGCGAAGGAGCCGGGCAGCTGGACCAGAGACCGCTTTGTTTGTGTTTCACTCACTTATGTGGGTCAGGTATCATGCCCACCATTTATTGACGGGGAGAATAATATTTACACTTAAAAATTGCTTTCTGAGCGACTCGTCTCGAAGCAATACCATGGCAAGGGCAACATATAGTGGATTGGTATGTAAAGTGTGTAAGGGTAAGCACTCATTAAATAAGGGCACCTCTGAGTGCTTCGGCAACAGTTAGTAGATCTGGACTACCATTTGTAGATCTTTGAGTCTTCTACGGGTAATAAAGAAAAAGTTGACAAAACATCTAATTAGTCCATCAGATGATCGCGACAGCATATATCTATCTATTAAGATTAACTAACTGTAACCATTTTTTACCATTGAAATGTTAGGTTCAATTATGTTATTTTGGCGAAGCTTCATCATTTCAGCCGAAAGACGTCCACTGCTGGACATAGGCCTCCCCTAAGTGTCGCCACATTGACCGGTCCCGTGCGTCTCGCAACCAGCGGGTCCCCGCAACCTTCACCAGGTCATCGGTCCACCTAGTGGGAGGCCTTCCAACGCAACGTCTTCCGGTTCGCGGTCGCCACTCCAGAACTCTCCGGCCCCATCGGCCATCCGTTCTGCGAGCAATGTGCCCAAAATTAATATAAAATATTTGTGCTTTTTACTCTATATAGTTTAAACAAATATTTTAGAAGATATCGCAATGTAAAAATGTACGACTTACGAACAGTTGGTTGTGGGTTCGAACCCAGGCAGGAGCATTACTTAGTGTAATTTATTTCATCACGTGCCACTGCTTCTGAAACGGTGAAGGAAAACATTGTCAAGAAACCGGCATGGCTTAGAACCAAAAATTCGAAGATATGTGACGTCTACCAATCCGCACTGGGCCCGCGTGGTGGATTATAGCCCATCCCTCTCCTAGCGAGGAGGCCTGAGTCCCTGCAGTGGGACCAATACAAGGCTGATGATGACGATGATGATGATATGTACCTATAGTAATTCTCACTTTAGTAATATATTCTAAGGTAATCTAAACTAATATTTTAAAGAGAAAAGATTACATTTTTGTTTGTTACGAGTCAACTCAAAAATTACTCTGACGACTTTGAAAATTCTTTCAACATTAGAAAGCTAATTGAAAAAATATTACTATGTTGGATAGTCGACCTATCGAGGAAGGTTGTAAGCTATATATTATTGTGATGCAGGCGAAGTTGCGTGGGTCAGCTAGCTAATAATAATTTTTAATTAATTACTTAATTTGAAAACAACGAAGGCAAATTAGCAGCACTCGATAGACAAGATGATGAATCATCTCAGTTCGCCGAGGTCCGTCCATCTTAGTATCGTTTCTCATCTCGTAGACCAATAAATCCAATCCCGCATCGACCTTGCGGGGACCGTTCGTTAGGAACATTGCAAATTACTTCAGACCATTTATCTATCCTTTGTCTGGTGGCACAGTTATGCTACGGGCAGGCCTAACTAATAGGTTTATGTAGGTAGTGTCAAATGTGTGCAAATGTATTATTTTGTCTTTGCTACCGGCGACTTATGGTAGATTATTTCCATTTCATTGCATCGTTGATTTCTGCATAATAATCATCATCAACACTTTTATCAGACTTTCTGCCTTTTGCAATCAATAATTCACGTAACTGACGTTAAATATATCTCATGTACCCTTGTGGCTGAGCTTGATCTTTATGACAGGAGTGAGTTTCATAGCAATTCGTAGTGAAACGGGCAGAGTGTAAAGATGGCGATCACTGTTGAGCTTTTGCCCAGGCTATAAAGTTCCGTTTACATAATGCATATACCTACATTTAGTATTTAACTGCTGTAGATAATATGCTGGTAGTTATATATTAGTGTGTAATTACATCGCGGCGGCTTTGACAAGCGAGCCGCGTAATTGTGTGCCGCTCAGTGCGAATTATTCCGGATCATATCCCCGCAAATATTGGCCGCACTCGTTTATGTTCGATATCTACGCGCATGAAACTACTCGACCGATGTCGACGCCATTTCCTGTATGGGAGTGGAGGAAATATCTATCATTTGTATGAACTAAGATTTTTCCAGATTTTTGTACCTGTGAGTAATATATCAGAATTATGTTCGCTCCAATTCGCTCGACCTTTGGCTTAGTAAAGCGAAAAATTGAAGTCATGACGTGGTCCCTTTGATCGCATATTTGGTTCCCTTTCACGAGATGTAATACTGCTTCCGCCGCATGTGGCCGGTCCCTCGGGAAACTTCGTTACTTCAAGAACAAGAGGTATGACGGTCAGGAGACCACACAATGCAAAAAACTGAGTGATAATAAAAAGAGTGTTATTTCAATATCTGTGTTAAACCGGCCATAGACATGTGCATGTAGAAGTTTTATGCGAGTTCCATAGAGGACACATGCGTAAAGTATGGGTTCTTTGGAGGGTATGAGGTAAAGTTCCTCATCCCCCATAGAAAAGGGAGGATCCTCAGACCAGACGGGTGTTGTGTCTGGTGGGCTAACTGCGTGGCATAATATGTAAGTCGGGATTTTCTATATAGGCCAATATCGCGGATAACTTTTGATAGCGCAATGTAGGACTTGCCAAGCAGTTTGCATGCGTTGCGATAGATGTTTTTGTCGCCACAGGTACAATACAATAGTCTCGTGGTTGTATTCACAGGCCAGAAACTGTACAGCTATCAACTATATACATTGCTTGAGATTCTTACTTATTATTCAAATTATTGGGGAAAAAACAACGGATTACTGGTAAACAAAGACAAATAAGACACATAGAAACTCGTTACCGGTTTACGTAACCCCAAAAGAAAATCAAATCCAATTTTCTTGCTCACAAATTCCGTTGGCATTCGTATTGAAATTACGTATTACGTTGTTTAATACAATTCAATAAGTAAGAACTTAATACCGGTCTTGTATCGAAATAACAAACGAAGGACCACAAACTAAAAGAAGGGGGTATTAATGTGTGCACTGGTTGTCACAGACTGAGCAAAGCTTGTAATTCCATCAGCACAGGTTAGTTATTTAACAGGTAAGTATAAGTGAACTGTGTAGTGTTAATGAAAACGAACATACGTAAGTAACTGTTGAACATTCTCCTCAATGATTATGATAATTAGTAGGTTTTTGATGTTCGTGATGTCATTACACGACTCATCACATAATGTCACGGGTTACTAAATATTTATTGCAATTTTCTAACGAAATCTTATTGAAACTACGGTCGAACTTCGATTCGGCGGAACTTCTGCCATCTTCCTGGTGAGTTGTCTCCCTCGTGTTGGTAATCTTCAAACGCACATAATGTAGCAAAATATTTCTTTTTGATTATGTGACACGTTCGCGCACTGAATACTAATCCGCAGCCCTCCGCTGATAGCTTTCACTGAGGGAGCGCCTCCCTGTACACTGTGTACTTAGGTAAATAATACTTGTAATGTAAATGTTAGCTACACTTAGTTTGATATAGTTTTTATCGGAACAAGCTTGTTAACTGCGTTTTTATCAAAGCAGCCCCCCCCCCCCGATACTACTTTTATTGTGACAAAGGTATCCAATCCAACATGTCTATATTCCGAGAAGCAACGACGTTTTACTCGACGGATTATGAATTACTTAGTCTAAAATACTCGTAAAGGTTTTAACGTCAAAGCTGGCTGAGAGTAAATAAATACTGAAAGAGAAAAAGAGGGATACATGTTTCATACTGAGAAAATAAAAATTAAGTATTCACACTTGTATGTTACTAATCGTCCCGTAGGTACTAGATCAGATATAAGGATACTTACCACGTAGAGGGTAGAACCCGGTGAAGTAGTTGTAGGGAGTTCACTAGTACTTACCTCTGGTGAACTACTAGCACCCTTGAACTCAACATGTTGGTGTGCCTACTGCATCGCTGTGGAGTAACTAAACTACTCTGCTGACTTAGAAGTGCAGTTAAGAGCCAAACAGAAGTTAGACAATAAAGTGAAGCAACCTATAGATAGTGTCTATACTTCAAAATCAAAATCTCTTCTTTCAATGATAAGCTTTCGTGTCGTGACGAGTCACCTCCGTACGGTAAACATATTATAAAAATATAATTTTTAATATTTATTTTAAAAAAAAGACAGAGGGGAAGGCTTCAGAGAGAGGATCTTCCTAATAATACGAGGTATACGCAGGTATTGATATTATCAAGAACTGGATCGGCCACATACCCGTAGTACCTACAGCATTTCTTATTCCACAAGACTTTATTTCAGAAGAAGCAGTAACTTGCAGGATTGAAGTTGTTCCTGTTTTTAGTTGAAAAGACGTATTACTCGATTGAAGACTATTTAAATGACAAATTATGACTAAATTTAATTTTCTTTGACATTCTTAATAATTAATAATATAATTCAATTACTTTATTTTATGCGGCTCATGACATTTTTCAATTGCTTCATTTCTTTTATCCTAGACTTTATTCATTATGATAGTAAAAATAACCTGCTTACTAATATTATATTTGTATGCCGATTATTGGCCGAACATACAGATCAGCTAAAATGTATAAATAACATCTTTTTGTACTTATGTTCACAAATAAAGATTTGATTTGATTTGATTTGATTATTCATAAATAGATGAATAATCCTGCTTACTAGGTTGAGTCTATGCAAGTACTCTGCATTAAATAGACGAGAACACCGGAAGATAATGTACCTAACGGATTAATTCGGCCAGTCGATGGGACTCGAGAAAGTGTTCTTCAAGTTCTTTAGTAGTCAAGTAAAAGCCGCCTACCCAACATAAAGCTTGAGTTTACTTCACACGGATTATTCCGACGTGGCACTTGTAATCCAGTGCCGAACCCTAATCATATTCAAATTGAAGTAAAAACATGTATTCCTAATGAATCCCATTTGCAAATTGGATATGAGTGTCGGAGTGTGGGCTGTGGGTATCAAATCGTAATGTATTCACTAATCACAGCGGCGCGCGGTAGCGGATCGCGTCAAATTGTTAATTAGCCCCCGATCTACTTGTTATTCGTTGATTTTTTACCAAAATTGCGGAATTCAAATACATCGACAACTATCCCAAGGGATCATCCGGAATACAAGTGGGTATCATAAATCACTATACTCAGCCAGTGCGAGTGATTGTGTTACAATGTGTTAAACTCCAATGAAATCCGTTCAGCCATTAGGCTTGAAAAGGGAACGAAAAGACAGATTGGCAGCGTTGCTTTCGCATTTACAGTACCTGTTGGTAATATCGTAAATTACCGAAGACCCTTTTCGTAAGGTAATGCCCTGATCAAGAAGACACTGGTTCTATTCGATAAATTCATTGCAACTCAGAGGCAGATTCTGATGAGTAGGTAGGTACTCGTCAGTGGAATACGCTGCAATTACCGGTGCAAAATGAAAACCTTTAGCGAAGCATTCACATCGTTGATTGACACGCGATTATTATCCTTATTACTGGCAGTTGAACCGTTATTTACGAAAACGTTTATTTTTTTATTTACATTTTGTGAAATTTTAAACCGAGCATTTCAGGTTGAGGCACAGCAAGTACAAATAAAAAAAAATAGGGTTGAACTAAGGGCATTGGAACAATTTCCACACGATGGGTGAACCTGTGAAGGTCGCGGGAAACTGCTGAATGTGAGAAGTACAAATTCAATATGGTGATACTTGAGGAGGCTTATGTCCAGCAGTTTGTCGTACTTAATTCCCAAGACTAACTTCAGCGTTACATGCGACATTGCACGGAGAAAGTGAGCACCCTGTTACTAATCTTCTACGAATGTAAAAGAAACAAAACTAAATTTTATTATGGATCAAACGAGACACATACATGAAAATTTGGTTTTAGTGAACTTCTATGTAGATAAATAAAAAGTTATACAACCAAACAGAAGTAAGCGGCGTTCATCCAACACCCGCAGAACTAGGTCAGTCGTAATGTAGTAATTAGTCTTGGATTGACTTAACGATTCACCGTGAAAGGTGATGATTAAAAGACAGCGAAGTTAGACCGAGAGCTATCCGAAGTAAAAGCTTTTCGGATAAGTTTTTGTAGTGCTTAAACTAAACTTAACTTTGATGTTTAGAATTTTGATCTTTAACGGTAGTTCAACTTATTCCTTAGTATTCCTTTATCGTGTGGTTAGTGCCTACCCTGGCGTCTGAGTTGCGCTCATGGGCCTCCGACTTGGATTTACATGCCGTGAAGAAGTATTTTTTTTTTTTTTTTTTTAAATGGGACAAGCCCGCCGCACTATTCCCAAACCACTGTAACTCCTGTAAGCCAGAATCAACAGTGGCGACCACAAGAAAAGCGCCGAGACAATGAAGCCCGACGAAGTCCCAGAGAAATGATTTAACTGTCTTGGATCCCGCAACGAAATTAATCAGAAAAGAATAGCGGAGGAGTAGGAAAAACATAATTTTCACTTCCCTCCATATCAGCAGGAGACAGAACTGAACAAGGCCAATAGGCACACTGGGACGTATACAACTGGGATAAGCCCAGTTGCCTAGCACCACGGATATTATTGTCATTAATATTACTGGGTCAATTGACTGGTCGTGAAGAAGTATGTGATCTCTCAGCCATGCTGGTTTCCTTACGATGTATTCTCTCACCGAAGATAGTGATTATCCAATGCGCACGTACGTGTTTTGTACCGGAGGTACACGTACCACCGTACGTTCCACCGTTCGAACTTGAGACCTATTTCTTGGCGGTCTGACGGTCACACCACTAGTGAGTTCTGTGCCAAAGAGTGTGGTCTTTGACACAGAACTCATTCCTCCGTTGTCCGCATCCACACTTCCCCTGCTGTCACTTGTCCTACTTTTTGCGTCAATAAAGGCAATCAGCCAATAATGCTCCCACATTTTAAATATAAGACCTCCGAGTGAAAGGCACTTGGTGCCGTTTGTGCTGGTTGTGTGGCGGATGTTACAAGTCTCAAAAGTTATATTTTTGTTGTGATAGCTGATAATTATACAAAATGACTTACTAAAACCCGGTCACAGTACATATCTTTAAATAGTTAAACTCTAACCAACAGAATTGCAATAGAACCAGGTCTCCAGGGTCACACAAGCCCGGCTATACTGTATGATTTCGTCTAGAATGGCAAAGTAATCTGATGGCTTAGTCCTGGTTGCGACCAGGCAAAGTCCATGCAAAGTTCGCGTCACCTGTGCAAACAGGCCAGCTCGCCCGAACCACGAACTACTCGACAATGCTGTTTCACTACTAGTTCGTTACTGCGCTAAAGCTAACATTTAAGTTAACTGCGTCTAAGGGATTGTCTGACAATTAGAAATTCATTTTAGTCTGCATATTTTGTATGAGTTTTAGCCATCACTTTAGATATTATGTAGAATTATTAATGATCTTTATAATTTGTAAGTATGTATTTCTAACAACAAACCCCTCCACGAAGTAAGCTCCTACAGACCAATAAGCCTGCTCCCTGTACTGGGTAAACTCCTCGAAAAAATATTGCTGAACAGGATGCGCCCCCATCTACCAGAAGTTATTCCTCTTCACCAGTTTGGCTTCCGAGAGCAACATGGAACCATCGAGCAGATTCACCGTATTACGGATACTATAGGTCGTGCGCTAGAATGCAAAAAATTCTGCTCTGCTGTCTTCCTGGATATCAGCCAGGCGTTCGACAGAGTGTGGCATGAAGGACTTCTCTTCAAACTTAAAAAGCTGCTGCCTCACTCCTTCTTTCCGATTCTTCGCTCATACCTATACGGTAGATGCTTTCAGGTGAAATTTAATAGCGAAGTTACTCATTTAAATGAAATACTCTCAGGAGTACCACAAGGGAGTATATTGGGGCCACCCCTGTACTTGCTTTATACCGCGGACCTTCCAACACATGCTAATACCATAACTGCCACCTATGCAGATGATACAGCCATTCTGTCGGTTCACGAGGATCCCGACATGGCGTCAGCCAACATACAAACCCACATCCATGGGGTAGAAAACTGGCTGGATAAATGGCGTATTAGGGTCAACCAAGGAAAATCCGTCCATGTAACCTTCACCCTAAGAAGGCAGACTTGTCCCCCAGTAAGACTCTACAATGAGAAAATTCCTCAGGCCGAAGATGCCAGATATTTGGGTATGCATCTGGATAAAAGACTCACCTGGAGAAAGCATATCTGGACCAAGCGTAAACAGCTGGATATGAAAGTCAGATCAATGTACTGGCTAATAGGTCGCAGATCGAACCTCTCACATGAAAGCAAAATAGCTATCTACAAGACCATCCTTAAACCAATCTGGGCTTACGGAATCCAGTTGTGGGGTACTGCTAGCAATAGCAACATAGAGATTCTCGAAAGATTTCAAAGCAAAACATTGAGAGCCATGCTAGATATACCCTACTATGTGAGCAACAAATATATACACGAGGATCTGAAGATCGCCACCGTCAAACAAGAGATCTCTAGATACAGCGAAAGCTATCAGACGAGAATATCGACTCACGTCAATGAACTGGCGTCGAATCTAGTGGGCACAGGAAGTATTACACACTCCAGATTGAAACGGCATAGTGTCCCTACACTTACCGTGAGATTTGGTGATACCAGATGAAAGGGATTCATGGGAATTCCTTCTGCTGACAATGCAAGGATCAAGAATCATCATAATGGCTTATTGTGTTGACACAGATCGCCAAGTTGCAGAACTCAATAAAAAAAAAAAAAAAAAAAAAAAAGTATGTATTTCTAATCTCGTCTTCGACTAGGCCAACTCGAAATCTAACTCCACATCTAGGATATTATTATTATAATAGTGGTCACTCGGGGACATTCGGCGACACTCGGGCACCTCCGGACGCGGCACGACCGCGGCCCGTCTGTCACAGACAGAGCTCGGGGCTAGCAGTCGGCACAGCCACTCGTGCGGTATAACAGGATACTGATGTAGACCTTCACAAATGAATTAAGGATTTAGTTCAAACTTTTTGGAATGTTATTTTTGGGTTAAATATTGGATAAACTTTTAAGTTAAATCTTTAATAATTAAATGATGACTTTTATGCCATTATGAGGAAAAAGACCGTATTCTTAATAGGCAGAATGAGGGCTAGCCGCAACAGTATTTTGAAAACCCTAGCGGAACAGCACGATGCACCTATTTTGAGACACTTTGTCCGGTTGCTCGTGCGGCAGGGATAAAAAATAAAAGTGTAGCTACTAAGTTAATAATTATTAACACTTAGTTGAAAAGTTTGTTTGTGTACTAACCAACCAGTGGACCAATGTTGTCAATTTAATTAAAGATATAATCAGAAGCTGTCCCATGGGAATTACCGGGATAAAAAGTTTCCTATCTATATCCTATTCATGGCCATGAAGCTATGATCTATCTGTATTTCAAACATCTAAAATCGGGGAAAACGATAACAGACAGACAGATGCAAAATAAAACTTGAGCACGTGAAAGTCCGAAAGTGAAATCTTCTACCAGGTGAAAACCGCTCGCTAAGTTGCAAACCTGCTCCTATGGCCTTAATAAAGAAATAAACAGTTCAAACGGGCATACGTGTACTGCAGAAAATGTTGGGGAATGTAAAACAGAAGGTTTCAGCACAAACGGGAATGGTGACTGAATGCTAACGCTGAACAAAACGCCACTTGCTCGGTACAACTGCCGAGCGGTGCTACGAGTAAACGACCGGTATACGTGGCATACGTAGTGGACGTTCCTAGACCGAATATTATAAAATATTGTTTTCTCAAATGCATTTTTCATTTAAAACTAACTTGATGAACTTTTACGGTCATGATTTGTCTGAGGCTCCATTGCATTATTGTACAAGAGTTTAACTGAAGCCCCAACAGTTGCTAAAAGAAGATCCATAAATCTGCTTTTCTTTGTGTTTTAAAACTAAACTCATTACCATTTTGTAATTTTTTTTTATAAAGCGTAAAAAAAAGTTGATTGTTGCTCCTAAAGCGACAAAGTAAAGCATTCAATTGAATCGCGTGACGTCATCCAACATCCAGCGTCCAGCGCTCTGGTCTCGCTCGTTTGTCAGCGTCGCGCGTCGCTGTCACAGCGGACGCGCCATAATTAAAATTTATTCATTTCACTTACACCAGCATTTAACTTTACTTTTTCACATGACGCTTCCGAAGGCTTTATGTGACGTCATGACGATAAAACTAGTGAAGTTATAGCGGAGTCGACACCACACGTTTTACTTATCTGAATTATATAAGTTGAGGTGAAACGGTTCGCTCCTGGCTGCTACTAGGGGGGTTTAAACTTAAAAATTAAATGAACTATGATTTAGTTTCATTTTTAACCGACTTCAAAAAGGAGGAGTTTATGCTCCACGATAACTTCAAGATGCCTGAACCGATTTGGATTTTTTTTTGTATGAAAGTATTTACTTCCCAAGTGGTACCATGGTCATCAAATCAGGATCTGATGATGTCATCCTGGACAAATAGAGAGAAATCTTCCAATTTTAATAGGCTCACTTGAACCGATTTATGTAGTTTGGAAGAGTACTTTCTCGGAGTTGGTCCCATTTCAATTTTGTAAAGATCTGACGAAGAACTTCGGAGATGAACGGATCTCCTCAATAAATGATAGCAAAAGGACTAGGATTGCTCAAATCTCATGTCTGTCTATTGTTTACACCAGTTTAGAACATAAGTTAAAAAGTGAAAATTTAAAACGTTTTAACAAAAAATAAAACCAACTTCAACAAATAATAAGACACAAAAAAGTGAAAAATAAAGTTTAGAAGACAAATCAGCTTCTGACGTCGCGTCGGTGGCAAAAATAGGATATCAAACAAAAAAAGTCACCGACGATCAAAAAACTAGCTTGTGCCAGCGGCTTCGACCGCGTGGAGTTCGATAAATTATTGTCCCACGGAATCATACTAAGTACTGGGATAAAAAGTATTCAAGGTATTCATCCAGGTTATAAACTATCTGTGTACCAAATTAGATCCAAATCTGTTTTGTAGTTTTTGCGTGAAATAGTAACAAATAAACACACTCACAAACTTTTTCCTTTATAGTGTGAAAAAACGATGTTTCGATGTTGAGTGTACTTTGACCAGTCATGTGTGAGGTGAAAAGAATTTTTTATCAAACTGTTTGTTGTTACGGAACCCATTACGCGAATCCGACTCGCTCTTGACCGTTTTCTTAGATAGAAATTATAGCATCTGGTATGAATTGCAAATCTTCTGTTGAGTTTAAGCGGAATAAGCGGATAAGCGCATCCCTCTGATGAGAGAAGATATCGTGAGTTTTCATAGGATATTTAATTTCTAACGGAATTTAAATCCAGCAGTACCTAATTCTCTGAGTTGGTGCCGCCGCGCCGTGTGCGCGGCATATTGTCTGCCTGTCCGGTAGTCCGGTAGTCCGGCCGGCTGACACCGGGCCAGTTTCGCCCCGGGCTATCCCGCGCTTAACAAGTATTCTACCTGAACACATATCACGTTTCCATTGGTAGGTACACCACAAGTAAATGATTCCAAAATATTTTTTTGTTGTCTTTGCGCACACACTAGCACATCGACTAATTATGAAGTTATCCCTGAAAAATAAGGTATGAAAAACATTCTAAACGCAGAGAGAATGTACATAGCTTTTTGGGGGGGGGGGGGATATCATCAAATCACTCCTCCCTCTCTGGGCAGAGCGATACTGCTGGTCAGACTTTTACTGACCAAACCATGTTCCTTCTTAGCCCTTGTGCCGAGACCGCGGTATCTCTCTCGAACAACCCGCAACCCTGACGGGGAGAATGTACATAGCTTAAAACATGTTCTGAGCTATATTCAAACATAGGTACAACAATATAACTTGTTCTGAACAAAAATTCTCGGAACGGGAACGTATCAATCGTCCATTCTATTCAACTATCACGTGCTGGTAACATTCCAATTCGAATTTTCCATTTTGGTACTCGCCGCCGGGATATTATACCTTGTAAACATATTGTTCATATTAAATTGTTCCAAGAATTCGGGCTATGCTAAGTGAAGCGTAGGTATGTACGAACGCGTACTACGTAGGTAGGCTGTGTGAGTTATGTATCAGCTATGTTACAGTGTGAATCTGTCATGCACGTTACATTAAAATTCTCGGTAAGCCGGGCATTGCTAAATCCAACTGAGCGCTTTCATTTGGGATCAATTTAGTTTTCGCTTTGTTCTAGTGTTAGTGAAAATGAGCATAAAAGTACGTATGTCATGCTACTAGAATACAAAACAGCAATATTATTAATACTGAACACTATATGTACAGTCACGAGCACAAATATGCTGCTTAGCAAAACTGGCCAAATGCAAGTCGTACTTGCACATGAAGGGTTCCCTATGGCTGCGGGTTGTTCACAAGTTACCGCTTCATCGACATATAGGGCTAAGAAGGAACATGGGTGGTTTTTAGTCATTAGAAGTCTGACACTCCATTTAGCTATGCCCAAGAGCGGGAGGGGTCCCGCTCTTGGGCATAGCTAAAGGGATTTGATTTGATGATTTTCCACCTGCCAAAAAAAAACGGTTCCCTATCATTGTAGTAAGGAAGAGCCCTTTAATTTGTATTATTTCTTGTTAAAGCGGCCACAGAAAAACATATTTTGTGATAAGTTTGTTTTTCATAGTGTTTGTATGAATGACAAAGTTATATTTATACACACACACACATACGTACTCATACACACACATGCATAGGTACATAAAAAATACATCATAGTTTTATTAATATATGTATTGCGATTTAATGATTATGTACTGTGCTTATCTTACAACTACTGTCGCAAGTTCAATTCATAGGCGAGGACGCTGGCATCCTAAACACAAGTTAAATCTTACATTGGGTGCCAGAGTACATCGAAAAACACTCTTTTCCTTGTTGTACAGCTCCTTAGTGTTAAAATAAGTGTTTTTATGTACAATTTAACGAAAATAAACATATTTTATATGTATTTTTTTTTTATATTTGTGATTTTTTTAAATGTGCTCTAACTCCAAATCTTCCAAACGTATGCATTTGAGAAAAAATGGTTTTAGGAACTTCAATGTCATTTTTAAAGACCCATTTAAAGGTGCCCACACGTATAGGTTTGATGAAAAAAGATTTTTTTATTTTGTACCTTTTTCTTGTATAAAAATCGTAAAGCAGTTCACAGACTACATCTACCTACCAAGTTTCAACTGTGTGGTCTTAATAGTTTCCGAATAAAGTAACTGTGACATACGGACGGACAGACAGACAGGGTTCCGTTTTTTGCCAATCGGCTGCGGAACCAAAACGGTATTCTTGGGAAATTACGGTATCTACTTCGAGATAAGACCTATTTCGTAACAGCATGGCTTACAAAATGTTATGTTCGCAAGAACGTTAATAAAACAATATGATAAAACCATGTATTAGTTGCTTCGAGTTGATATTGGTGCTTGTGAATGCACAACAGATTCGATCATGAAAACATTTATTATTATTTTTTGTATGTGTTTTGTGTCTAAATGGTATACGTAGTTGCTCACAATATTACACAACACACATTCAGTTAATTTGCAGGTGTCAAAAGTTTGGCAACTTCGTCGTCTTCATCAGCGTGCAGTTCATCACCCTCCACAGGCGTTTCAGCGGGTTGCCTTTATTATCAAAATGCAGTTTGTTTACTTCTCGATAACATCATCTACACCTTTTTAAAAAATCCTTCAAATACACATATCAGGACAGGTGAAAATAAATAAATGCTTTTAATTAAATGATGTCTATTTTTCTCATAACCGCTTTCCTTTGGTGTAGCGCCACCTACCGGTTGTTCGTAAAGTTACCGTAGCACCAAGTCCTGCTTGTCTCACAGGTTTGAAAGTGAACGGAACTAGAACATCGCCCTCTGGCGAGGGGTAGTCAAACCGCATCCCTAACCGTAGATCGTTTCATGTTGAATTTCAAGTACCTGTGTACAGATGGCGTTTCACACCACAGAATTGTTTCAAAAGGCTTGTTTGCAAGTTGTGCAAAGCCAAATGTCTTGTAATCGCAAAATAGGCAGTGAAGTAGTTGACAAGAATTGTCAGAAGATGGAGTTTTCGGGAGCGTTTTGGAGAATTTAGTTGTCTCTGGATAGACCACTTCTTGGATTTTTATGATTAGTCAATTCTGTAATGTACTATATATTTCTTTATTTATTTACTTACATCTACAATTACAGGATAACCCAATGCTGATAAATTTGAATTAATTATTTCAAACTTAGTTGTAGGTGCCCACGTGTAACTTTTTGTTAAAAAACTTTTAGACACAACTCAACCACTGAATTAGGTGAGTAGGTACTTAGCGTGGTGGAGAAGGGGAATGCGTAGTGGTTTAATGATCTAGGGTGAATCTGTTTGTTACATAAGAAGGAACTATATTGATATGTTTGTATATATAGACGTGTTCATATTTGATGGATAAACATGATTTCTATCGTGAAGTAGTCCAGCAGACCATCACCTCAAAAAGAAAATCCTCAACGGTTAACAGCACGGATACGAAAAAAGTGTGATAATATGCTTTAGCAGAAAAAAATTAAACTAGCTAAATGCTTTTTTTTTATTAATTTGAATTTTGCGATCAGTTTTTCAGACTATGACCAGAGGAGATGGTTCAGATGGCGTGTTAGGAGACTCTCTAGAGTGCCCTATGTTTCTTAAGTCATTCTGCTCACTGACTATTCTGGTCGAAAATGTCCCGTCGATTTTTCAATCGACGGATGCTTTCTGGGATGGCTAGCGGCCCCGCAAGGTTATTTGGATGCTTCAGCAGTCGGGATTTGTAGTTGTCGCCATGCGAGTTTATCTCCTCGTTAAACAAAGGTATATTTAGGATTTGTGTCTTAATAAACCATAGTGCGTTTGATATTTGTTTAAGTATATAGTTTTGTACCCCTTGCATTTTCATTATGTTGGAGGCACTGGCTGATCCCCAAAGTTGGTTGTAGTTGTGTTTTGTGTGCAAGTAATATGTATTATTTATGCATGTCGCAAATAGTTTTTTTTTATATAATCACGCACAAACTTTTATAAATTAACTTCGAAGTTTATTTTTTTCTTATGTGACTATTTTTTGTTTTAAATCCAGTTCATGCAAATAAAGATTTAGTTAATTATTAAGACTGAAATAAACGCGAGTACATTAAAGTAGTATTACAGTACTTAGCTATCTGCTTCCATTCGTATTTATTACATCTCTATGATTAAGGACAAAGGTCATTGGGCACCTTAGTATGGAAACCATACCCATGGCGGACACAAACGAAATATAGCAGAATATATTGTTATATGGCTTTGATTTACTATGGAATTAGTCGCATTAATGTGAGCCACGGGAATCTCGAAAAATTCAAGTGTTAGAAACTGGTAAAGGGAAGATGAATAAAACGCTAATATTCATGTATTTTTTATTCAATTTGATCCAAATCAAGCATCAAATCATTTAAAAAAGCAGCAGGTGCGTCTGTTGCTTCCTGATGTCTGGCCCAAGACAGATAATAAACTATGCTAGCGATATGGGCGCAGCTCCCGACAGTGCGGCGGCCGTGTATACATGAGCAGTAGTATTCTTCTATTCTTTGTCTTCCGTGTTGTGTTGGGTTTAACAAAATATATGTATAGTACTGTTTCATTCGAATATGACGTGACTGGATTCGCCCTCTGATCAATATTTTATTATCAATTAAATGTTGGTGTCGATACATTTCTATGATATAATCCCCGTTTGGTCGTATGTGCTCGTGACAATAAGACCTTGCGATTCTCAAATGGTATGAGCCCAACGTGAATAAGATTAAATCTTCAAAGCTCAGCTGTGGAAAATCCTCAAAGTCTGGACTGTTTCCATCTAGAGGCACAAATGCTACTCTTTGTCTGTTCAAGTTATTTGTTGATACGTATTCTGCCAACTCATTTTCTCTGTTTATATTTTGATTTATAATATCCACAAACTGCTCGGCGTATATATTGTCTTCGTATGGCCGCCGAGTAGCGTTGATAATTGCCGCGGTTATTTTAAAATCAGTCATCATATTTCGCATCGCAACATTAAAATATGTATGTCGAAATATTTTAAAATCTTTCTTAAATCGTCCATTAATTGTTTCAATCACCCAACGGCACATTGTAATTAACCGAGATTTATTAGCGTCAGGTGTAGATAACTGTTCTCCTCTTCCTCTAGTTGGCGGCATGTAGGGATTATATCCACGTTCTTCAATAGCAGGGATAGAATCCCGAAAGCCACGGTCCAGTAGAAACACGTCGTTAGGTCTAAGATACCAATGCCAAGCTGAGCTTTCTTGCATCAGGCTGCGCATAATAGTTGCATCCGAAGTAGTTGCTGAATACGGTCCTACGACTTCTATTATATAGCCGTCTGTACATACGATTAGAAAAGGTTTTACCAGGTTGCGGAATTTGTGAAGGCTGTAGGTTTTTCTTTGGAATAGGAAATTCGCACTCTTCTGAAGGTAAATATATGTTCCGTCGAATACCAGAATGGCTGCCGGTTCATTTTGGCTACCACCAAAAATATGGGTTGGGATACGAAGATTTCTTGCCACCACTTCTTCTCTGGTTATATGATTTAAACCCAGGTAACGTGGAACAAAATCTGCAGTTAAGCATTCTCTCGCTATTTTTAACTTCCTCTCTAATGTTCTTCTAGATATTTGGAATTTCGTAGCTAAGCGCTCATCAGATTGACCAGTTCTTACTTTAGTCAAATAAATTCCTAAAGTGGTAGCAGGACGATCAGACCTGTTACGAAGAGACGGTGTTTGTTCTAAAATAGTCATAAACTGATTTTTAGTTAAAGCTGTCCAAAAATGGAAGTGGTTGTCATCAATTGCTTCAATATTTTCAAAATCCATTTCAGACCTGCTTTCTAATCCCCATTTATACAAGTTGATTATGTCAAGTACATGAGCATTATTAAAGCTTTCATGTGTCGTCGGGGCATTCACAAGTTCTTCCCAATCATTTTGAACTAAATGAGGGTGGCAAACTCTAGCAAGTTCCGGTATATACAAATTGTGATTGTGCAACAGGTAGAACTTGGCGTAGGTTGGCACACGATGAGTAGTCATACCTCTGCAGTTTAGAAATAAACAGCGTCTCGCTGTATTTGATACACGTCTATATCCAGTAACAGAAATAAAACCAGGACTTTGTTGATCCCCGACTTCTATTTGTTGGACCGCCACCGCCTCTCCAACTTCTTCTTGATTTGCACCTTCTTGTACTGGCTGGGGTGGCATATCATCTGATAGCTGGTTATGCAATGCTCGATCATATCTTTGCCAGCAAGGGTGGCATATAGATCTTGTGCCGTCAAAAGAAATCTGAAACAAGATATAACATTCTGTACATTTGTATAAAAACATAAAATATCTAATAAATATTTTATAGTAGTTTCGAAAAATAATCTTTTATTTCACTGAAATCCTTTATGGCTGTTCTTTATGCATAAACAATAAGTTCTCAAAACATCTCTAAGGTTAACTGATACAGGTAAAATGCTTAGCATTACGGTTGCTTTTGTACAATAATAGTTAAGATTGTGTAAAATAAAACATAAATAAAAACAATAGATTGGTCGACAAAGACTCGCTTCTTGCGCTTTGTTTTCTTAGTAAATAGATAGATAGATGGTGTACAGACAGAGTACCTACTTACCTCGCGTGGTATGATTTCTTGTAATAACAACACTACGAGATCCCGGTACCTTTCGAGAAAGATTGCATTAAGACTGTGTTTTCTTCGACGTAACACAGATCGATTGCACGACACACAACTGTTTTGTCTTTCCATATCGACGAAAATCCAATCCAAAAGCAAATAACCAGAGTCCATGAAACACGCTAATAGTAGTCGTTAAAACAATAGATAAAACAAACCAGGTAAACGTACAGATCGCAACGGTAGCTAACGAAGGACTGCGCGGGGGGCGGTGAGTCAGTGCGCGAGCGCAACGAAACCTTTTCTACTAAACTTGTTTAATGTGCGAAAGAGACAGCGTATACATGCTTCTGAACATTGGCTCAACCGTGCAAAATGCTGTATGGTTATAAGATGAAAAAAAATCGTCTGAAACTGTTTTTTTTTTTTTTTTAAACGGTCCTGTACATTTTTCTCCATCGATTTTTAATAAAATAATTAAATGCAGTGAAAGGTCATATTATTACCCTTAGTTTAAAACTATTTTGGTTAATGTCCGCCACTCTTCGCAAAGCGGGTCAGATATGCCCAATGACCTTAAACACAACAAATATGGCGTGCACTTCATGGTCACTTTAAAGTCAATTGCAAAAAGGTCATTTGTGAGTGCAAATATTGTTCAAAAATATAGTTTGCACACCGTTTTGCTACTGCTTTTGGAAACAAAATACTCTAGGGAAATGTTCATACTCGTAAATATTTATGAGTATATAAGTGCAGCTTAAAGTGCCACAAACTCTTGTGTATATTCCAATTTCAGCTGAAACTTTAAATCGAGTGTAGAACTGTGACCTACCATCGTATCGTAGTATTGGCTTCAATTCGATATCTTTTGTATAAAATGGAGTATTTACCGCGACATACCCGAAGAGCCACGAGAAATCCAAAAGCTATTAAACTGAGACATTTCATAATAAAATTGGTTCCAGAATACCTACTAAGTTTGAGAAACTTGAAACCAGTGTGAATACCGTCGGAGAAAACCCGGCTTAAAACTTTCTGCGTGTTCACTCATTGGCACTCGTAAGACTTTACTATCTCAAATAAAGTGAAGTATTTGTCGCGACTTCCTACATCCTGTGTATAAGGCACCACTCGAGATTCCGGCTGCGAGCCATCTGTGTCGTCTGATGTCCATTGAGGCGGACGAAGCCATCGGAGTCTGCCTGCGACTTCAAACAGTGATTTGTTGGTTATATACCACTTGTAGCGTAACCTGACACGAATAAAGTAAACACAGCTTTATTCGTGTCAGGTGGTGTATCAATTTTAGGCCAGCGCTATATTTAATGGACAAATCACAAAAATAATATCATTTCAGTACAATTACTTGGCACAAGTTTTTCTTTGTAAGTTAGACAAGTATACTCTAAGAAAAAAAAAGTTAAAAACTAAAACTCGACAACGACAAAAAGAAACGACGCTGAAAAAGTATACAACAAATTTTCAGGATGCTGAAAAAGAAAAGCCGCAGTCACTAGTTTATAGGTACCAACCTAAACACTTTAATAAGGTGTGACTGCGGCTTTTATTTTTCAGCATCCTGAAACTTTTTTTTATTTAAACATTTTTGGTGTTAAATATTTTTTTTAACACATGGCTTTTTCTCCGCTAGAGGGCGTTACTTTTGATTTGAGCAATATTTTGGAGAAATTTACATGTGAGGGACATATTTATTTTTAACACAATACGTTTTGTCCGCTATAGGGCGCCATATCAATTTTTGTGACACGTCACGTAGGTTATATTCACTGGACAATTAAGACGGTTCTAATGATTCCGATTCCGGTAAGAAGATTAGGAGCTATGAGGGAACAGTTGAACATACTCACATACATACATACAAGGGTGTAAAGTAACCCTTCACACAGCCGTCAACCAAGCATTCTGTACATCAAACTAAGTACGCAATTTTTTTTGCTAGGAAACGACTTTTATTATTTTTTACATTTTACAGTAAAACTCAATGTAGCACTCTAAAACCATTGTGCTAGTGGATGCTTTGAATAGTAAACGGGTCATGGAGGTAATTTAAGTAAAGTTACCTGAAAAACTAGTATTTACAAAAACAGCTGTGTGGAACTTTGACCAATACCTCCGTAACTAGGGGGTGCCCAGGTATGGTCTAGAACAAAAAAAATATTGCAGTTGTGGGGAGAACAAATGCCCTTCGTTTACGTTAAGGTTACTTTTACACCCTTTATATAGCCAGATAAAATAATAATACTCCTTTGGGTTTCGCCGTAGCCGGGTAATAAAGTAGACATTCGAGTCAAAACCAACAGTAGAGTAATTCACCAAAATATATTTTTTAACCTCTTCCAATTAGTACGACGTTCACCTTATCCTAAGGAAGCGTACCGTAGCTGTTGCTACAGATACGCACACACCATTATAATAAAGTCGTGGAGGTTCGTACATTGTGTTTCTTGTTTACTTGTATTAGGTTAGTGCGAGCACAGTCTCGACCCAAACTTAGTTAGATAATGAGAGCCGACACTGCTCCGGCGGCGCTGCAGCGCTGCAACAGCGGCGGCGTTCTTAGCAATAACAGCACTTTGCAGCGGTGTAGCGCTTCAACTTAGTTATTGTAAATTTTCTTGAAGTTAAAACTCGGCTACAACTAAACACAAGTCTTTGTTGTAACGTATTTTAAATGCTTCAGAAGGTTTAAAACGTTTTAGCTAGATGTATTGGTGATGTCTGATATGAAATTCGACTTGCTTAGTTAGAACATGAATTTTGTAGAGAGCCCAAAGTGGTTGTTAAAAATACAAAATATCAACTTAAATGACAAAGCAAATCTCTGTCTCTCCGGACACACTTCACAGATTATAAAGATAACATGATAAAGTCGATTCCGAAATAGATACCTTTTTCATCTTTTGAGTGAAAGCAAACATGTCAGGTATAAAAGACGTCACGATCGTCACAAAGTGGACATCTGCCAGCTTGATGCTGATACCATGAAATATTGAGTGGCTTCAAGGGACGACACCCTTCGAGCCTAAAGTCTGTTATTTATATCTACCTGGACCATATTTTATTGATAAATCTATAGCTGGCGTAAAATAAAACATTTCATTGCCCGCGCCTTTGTGGATATCGGAAATTATGAATTCCTACTAATATTATAAATGCGAAAGTTTGTGAGGATGTACGTATGGATGTTTGTTTCTATTTCACGCAAAAACGACTGAACGTATGTGAATAAAATTTAGAACACAGATAGTTTATAATCTGGATAAGAAGTATACTATGTGTTAAACATAGGATACACCTCATCCAGGTAGTATGATCCCGTGGGACAATTATTGAACACCACACAGACGAAGCCGCTGGCACAAGCTAGTGGGAGCTAATTATGTTCTAAACACTTTGCCTGGTGGACACCAAACAAAGTTTCAATGTTATCAAATCATCATTCTTTTAGTCGTACGGCTTACAAAAGGTAAAAAAAACAGAGTTTCTATGGAAGGTAAACATGTTTACAGTACCTAAACTACCTTGATGGTGTAGTGATCGCAAGCGCGACTTCTGAAATGTTATATAATGTACATGAACTCAATAGGTATAGCTTAATGTTGATAACAGATGGTAGATAACATAATTATTATGTGCAGAGTAATACATGTACTATTGTGATACACAGACCATTTACAGCTTACCTCCGGCACATAATTACTGAGAGGACAATAGAACAGTTGCTTACCTAAATACGTATAGTATAGTAAGAGCAATATCGATGGAACGTGTCCTCAAAGCGGGTATCGTCATGGCCGCCGGCTATTCTACCTGACTGGCCACAGACGACGTGTTTTGCCGCAGACCCCGACAGAGGCTAAAGTTTCTCAGCCAATGTCTCACGTAGTTGTGTACAAAATACTGAAACTTTTCAAAACTGTAAATAGTAGTTATGGCTTTGGACAGTTTCAAAGTGTTGAGAGTTACTTTTCACTGAGTGAAAACAAGATAGAAAATATTTACTGTAGAATATTAAAATTAATACTTTTGTTTTATTTTTACTAAGATTGATTAACAGGAGTATTATAATTATAGTCTCTAGATGTCCATAAAGAGCTTCCCATCGGATATTACAGCCATGATATGTTTCAATTTTGCTCAGAATTAAAACTTCAGTAAGGGGCTACATGTAAGTAGATAGTTACCTATATAGGTACAAAAAATATAAAAGGTATTATAGCGTACACTTTTCCGCTCAATGACACGTCACCGCCGGCGGCTATGCCCCGGATATAGCCGATCACAGAAGACCGTTCAATTTGGACACGGGACAGGGTCGGGTCGGGCTTAAAGCTCGAGAGCTGTAGTGCCTACTGTTGTTGTTCACAAAGAACGTCAAGTTTTTAACGTCGTTTGTAGCAATGAAAAGTTTTTGTACTCTGAATACTATGTCAGTGGATACGTACTGGTTAGTGAGGTGTACATGATGGGATGTTGTGTTCATATTGTGTCTGTAATTTATGCATATTTGTTATGCATATATGTAATGTATGCAGGATGCACCGATGATTCATGTTCTCAGATACAATATCAGTTATGTGTTTTATCTATAACTAGATAATGTCTGTCAGTTATGTTCGATTTAATACTGCTTACTTTTGGATTCACCTACGTGTTGAGAATGAGCCCACGGGAGCCACGGGCCAGGTCACCGAGATAAAAGATTATTATGTCCTAACACAGGTCACAGTATACATGTGTTTTAAAACTCATCAGAGTCCATTCTGCAGTAAAAACTATGAAGGCGTGAAAAGACAGACAGTCGAATCTTAATTTCGCATTTATAATATCATTATGAATATTTATTTAATGGTTTGCTGAAGATTTACTTTTGGATAAGAATGTTTTGTACCCTATAATAATATTCCACAAATGACAAAAAGCCATCTACGTACATGAAAAAGAAAATGATACTCCATAATACATAGTAGGTACGAGTATGTGCTCATTTGTCGAAATGATCCTTTCTCAGAATATATTCTGATAGAGCAAAAAAATATTACATTATATTTCGTAAACAAGCTCGTCGTGAAGAACTCTCGACAGATCTCGTGGACGTGTCCGCGGACCGCCACGTCCGGACATCAAACGGAAATCATTCGCAGCCACTCGCCCGTCATGCGACATCCTGCTCCCTTGCGCCCCCATCTACACCGCTGTGCCCCCCCTGGCCCCATGTGTGCGTCTTATGAACAGACAATAGATAAGGCAAGAACTGCTGACGATTGCGACACTAGGGTGTCGTAGAAACTGAATAAAATTTCTATATAAAACAATATCAGTGGTGAAAGCATTATTCATAAGCATTAAACGTAATCAGCCAACACTCAGACTTTCAACAAAGGTCTGTTACCACGCGGTTTCAATGTGGGTTTTTGGAAGGGATTCATTTCCTCTAACAGAAATATCTATTTGAATAGATAGCCCAACTACTAACAGCAAAGCTCGGAATTAAGTCAAAAAGTTAGACGAAAAGGGACACATTACAGTAACGGACGGACGGACGTAACGAAATTATAAGGGTCCCCTTGACTACAGACCCCTTGAAACATTTCTGTATTAAGAGCTCACAATCTGTCGTCAACAACCCTCTATCCAAGGGTTGTATCGATAACAGCTAGATCTCCGTGTATCGCACCACAACGATATTAGTTTAGCAAACAGCCGCGATATCACGATCTCCTGCGGGAAATATTTATGCAAACAGCTGCGAGCCGCGCGACTCTCACTAAATTAATTTGTACGCTCTAAAGCAATATTTGCGAAATGTATTCATGAAACAGGTATTAAACACGGTCGGTTTAACTGTTCGCTGCGAATACCTTCCTCGTATGTAATATGAGCGAACCGTTTTATCTGATAAAACTATCTTTGATCCTTCACAGCGGTACACGTGTCAAATTCGTATTCACTGGGAGTAAACATTTAATTTTCTATTTGCTAAGTCATGTTGTCGAACTACGCCTTTCTATGTCTTCAACCAAGTAAGCCTGTATTATTATACAACTGATAGCGTTAACTTAGGCTGTCCGCCAAAATCAAGGGGATTATTTCTATATTCATTAATATGTTTACGAAGTCTGCTTGATGTTCGCACACAGCTCCTGTCTATATTATGTTTCGGTACACAATCCCGTCTGCTGAAAGTGCAGTATAATGCATTTGCGGGAAGTAGGCTAAACGAATTTGGTGAAGACGTGCATGTCACTTGACAGCGCGCGGCGCGCGGCGTTTCGCGGTCGCGAGTCGCGCTTCTACTAAGGTTTGTTACACGTGGGACTAGTCCCTAACAATGACTTGTTGTTGTTCTCAAATACCGCGCGTTATTAGTTCAAGTTATATCATCAAACTGGTATCCAACACGCACTGAAAATGCATACGGACTTACATTTAGCCGGTTGCATGTTAATATTATGTAAAACTGTGGGGTTGTGAACTGCAATCATGCTATATTATTCAAAATACCATCAACATCAATGCAATCGCAAAACAGTGGATAATGCAGAAAGTCTCACGTGTGTAATAGCCCTTACAGCACCCAAGCGGGCGCCAGCGACGGAATCCAATTATATTGTTCTCCAGTGCGATATTAGCGTCCGTGCCGTCCCGGTGCCGTGCCAATGTCGAACCAATGCCGAGCCAATGTCGCTCCGATATCGTGCTGCTGTTTATTGCGGAACTCGTTGAATGATTCGCGGCGACAATGAGCCGAGATTGAAAATGAAATGTTTTGTGCTTCTTGCTGCTCGCAGTCGCACTCCGGGCGACGGAACGACGAGCTCGCTGTAATGAGCGGCGGCTATTGGGACTCTGTCACTATCACTTATTGTTGTACATTGTACTGCGATTTGTTATCAACTAGTGGCACGGTATTGTGTTGGTATTAATCATTTGTTGCAAGGAGTTATATTGGTGGCAGATGGAGGCAGATTTTCAGATGTAACATTCTGTCGTCTCATAGAAATGATAATTAATTTTCTATTTCTGTTTTTACAATCATTAATAAACTCGTTTTTGTTTACTAGATGTGTGCTGTGTTTTGCACCTTGACTACTCTCTAGTCTAGTCTCTCATAAGGTTCAGACATAATCTTAGTCAACTCTTAAGTGGACAGCAGATGCAGATTAGTGTCTGCGACAATGACGTATTATGTATAGACACGTCATGAACTAACATGGCGGCGCCGGCGCTTCAAAACGGCGAAAATATTATATAACTACTTTTACGCGTTAAGAAAGGGAAAGAAAATATGAAACCGTACATCGGGTTGCCTGTTGATGCCTGTTGTCTTTATGTTTCGCGCAGGTTTACACACACGATTTAAATTAAGAACAAACGTAGCATCGCGCGAGAGGTTAGTGCGTAACTAAGCGCGATGTGGCCAATTGGCTTCATTTCATGTCGTCATTTTTGAGGGCGGACAACGTATCTATAGTTTTAATATACGTTCGTATAATTGGTCTGCGATGGTCTTTTTAAGAACAGATTTGAGTTTATCGTGTAGCTTGACTTATACGGCTGATCGACGGCTCATCGTCAGGACGAACAATACCAAGAAAAAGACGTTGTCAATGGTTAAAACCAAAGATTAAAAAAAAAAACCAACAAAAAAATTACTGATGCGGTCCATAAAGGAAAAATAGTTGATAAAAATCATTAAATGTCACCATGACGTTAAAGCAGTGAATAAAGGTTATGCATCCATTTGCACACGATTGTGATGTGTTACAATAACTGTTATAACATAATTATTTCCCGTGGCTCGCTACATTTATATAAAACACAAAGCTTTATGTAAAAGCCAAATAGCGAGGAGGGGGTGAAGAATAATGGTATTTAATTAACAAAAATAAATTCACAACTCGTGAAATATTTTACAACGTAAATGATTATTTTAATTTTTCGTCCGAATGAATTATACTTGAGTGTTTCGCTGCGTTTCTCTTGATGGAGATAATTTCCTCGCGCTTGCTGTGCACATTACTTACACTCATGAACACCCTGCCGCCTACATCTCACTCCACACACAGCGGTACGTGTGTATACGTCTGAGCGACGTACATTCGTACTACACAATGGTTTGACGGGCGGTTGTAAATTTCACTTTACTGCGCTCAATGTTATTTACTGCAGATGCTCTGTCTCGTAAAATAACACGGTTTTTCGTTTTTCCTAACATTATTGTTTGTAACTAAAATCTTCAATCGTAAAATTCATGAGTTACGCTGGCTCGTGGCTGGAACTCACTGAAAATGAAATAGTCGCTTTTTATAGTCCAGTGCGATCAAATGGAAAATGTTTTATTTTAAATTAAATTCTGCTTCTTCTAATACTTCTTGGCTTATTCGTGGTATTCTCTCAAACAGTACTCTCATAGAATTAAAAAAAAATATAGGATTTGACTTTTTGTGCAGTGCTAGTAAATATAGCATATAGATCAATGTTCTTGAAGGTCGTTGTAGTGAAAAGAAAGACTGAAAATTATTGTTATTCTAGACACTCAGATTTTACATAATTAAGGAAGGAAGACGATAAAATTGGCAAAAATTAATAAAATTAAAAATATTTTGGTTATATAAATTGGCAATTATAATCAATTTTCATGTTTTTTTGGCTTGGAACAGTAATTTAAAGATAGATCGTATCGAATCTTAAAAAGATTTAAAAATATGTTCTCTTAGCGCTAACAAGTCCTATTAGTTTTGAAATGGCTGTGAGCAGTTTCCACTCACTGCATTCCTTGAAGCTGGTGCACATAACACTACAATAGCGCAATCAGAAGACGCTGCATTACGTTACAGAAGATGTCGCTGCTCCGGCATTACGCCGCGCGGTGCACTACCATCCCGCTATTATCGTAAGCGAGAGGCAGCACACACTCACTACATCAACACAATCACAGAAAAACAAGTTTTTTACTATCAATAATAAGTAATCTTAAGGTTATGTCCTCAAGGCGAATATAAAGCGTCTCACCGTGATCTTACTAGCTATAACCGGTGAACCAGTAAACTCAATGTCGAGTGAGCTGCCGACTGCATCAGTCAGCATACAGTCAGCTGCTCACTATTCACCGAGTTATGTTTTTGAATCTAATACAATGTGTTGCCCACCATTCTTACCGCTGACAGAATAACACTTTATCCAGGCCCTTCGATGTCTGTTCCAGAGTCTGAACACTATGTTCGTCGTCTTCTAGTCAACCTGGGTTATATGAAACAAAACTTTCTCTGGTTAACAGACTCTTTTCTGTCTCAGTTCGAGTGGTGCTTTTGTGTATGCCATTGTCGCAAGACGTTGGATGGCAATACACGCTCCGGGACAAGACTGGAGGCGCGGGGTGCGGGAGGGGCGGCGTGTGCCCGCGTCGCATCCCGCTTTAATTGAATTCGTTGCAGCTCCAAAATGTGGCGCGTGGTATAAAGTAACTACCATTTCTGTGCAAATTCCATGTAATGCACTAACAGTCCTCTAAGGGACTCAATTGATTCGTTTTCATCGGAAACACTAGGTAACATAAATATTTTCAAAGGCTGTCTTAATTTTGACCTCTTTTAAATATTTATACAACCACTGAATCCCCGCTTTCAACATGTGACTTATCTCTGCCCGCCCGGATCAGGGTGCACGTGCCACTAAAACCTTTATCCAGTTTGTGTGCAGTTATTTAGTGCGTGGACGATCATGAAACGTCCTCCCTAACGCTCTGTATTTTGGGCAGAGCGGTTCTACTGACTAAAAACCACCCATGTTCCTACTTAACCCTTTGTGTCGAAATCACGGTATCTCTTTCGATCAGCACGCAGCCCCGACGCTGACATTTCTTTGAGGCGCGGAATACGAACGCACCGTACCTTATAGACCATTACGTAGATTTTTTTATTTGGCTTGGTTTTGTCCAGAGACAACTTACTGTGCCGTTTTGTCCAGAGACAACTTACTGTGCCGTTTCTCTGCTATAGCCATTACCTACAGCCCCCGACAACCGACACCGAATGTTAAGCGAGTCTCTCTTGATTCTAATGTGGTCTTTCCAAGACTTCGTAAGATCATCATAAACTGAGAGACTGGTTACGGCTATAATAATACATAAACTACACTAATAAAACAGCTATTAAGCTATGAATATGTCCCGTAAAAGCGTTGAAAGCGGGGATTAAGAAAAATTTAATTAAAAACCTGACAAATTGTATGATACAAGTGCAATAAAGTAAGTGCCTACGTTACGTGGTCTGGACGTGAGCTCGCTAAGCTTTTTATCGTGGCTTGCAACGAGGCAGCTTAAGTCCTACTAGACAAATGCTTTTAAGTAATAACTTTGAATATTTAGCCTACTTTGAACATCATGGTATTAATTCTCAAAGTACCCAACAAACAGAATTCAACCACGATTCCATTATCGATGATTCCAATATGGATTCGAGTGCTGTATTTAATAATTCCGAGTAATATCGCTGTGCGTTGACAGTGGGTGTTGACGTTGCGACTGTGTGACTGTGCGACGATTATCCCATCATTTTTACCAATGTGTCGATATTTCGTGGATGAATAATAAAAGGCTTATTGCCGCCGGCGTGATGATTTAAACCCCGGATTAATGACGAAAATATTTTACTGCAAAAGCTGCCAAATACCGCCCGCGACTGTTGTAATGAATGCTGAAAAAAGGTATATTTAAAGCTTTTGACTTAAAAGTTGTATCCTTGGAGCACGAGTACCAATGCTTGGAGCATCAACGATAATCTCATTTGAGCACCCATCAATATTTTGAGCTAGGTGCTCAATTTATACAAATAAATAAAATTGTAGTGTCTGTTTGTAATTTATAAGTTTAGTATTCGTGCTATAAACCGTTGAGGAGTTCCCTCGTAACAAGATGATTGTGGCTGCAGAATGAAGTCATGATTAAAATCATCTTTATCTAGATAAACGCGAACTTTCGTGTACGCGCTATTAACCGATGAGGAGTGCTCTTTTGAGAAGACGATTAACGACCAAAACAAAATTACTTTACTTTCGGATGACGGTGGGAATGAAGCCAATGAAACAAAAAAAGTGTCTTTTTTTGAATGGTTTTATTTTTTCAAAAAGTTTTTTTATTGTGTCCTAATTTTTGGACAATATTATCAGTTCATTTGTAGTCGTACTAATGAATCCAAGCAAGAATATCGTGGTAATTTTATGAACCGATCACCACAGAACAGTAATGAAGGTATGAATATTAATGTGCAAGTGTAATTACCCTTCTAATAGCTACAATATCAAAGCGAGCTGAAACTCCTTCAACAGACCGTGAGTAATTCTGCTGAAACTCGTTAACAACTAAAATTAAAAAGTCGCGATTAAATCTCGCAAGGTCGGGATCTGTGACGTCACAAGTGCTCCAGTACGATACTGACACTCCGAACACAGTCACTTGCTGCAAAAGCTTCAATAGAGAAAGTATTGATTAAAACACACAATGATTCTAAGACAACTTGCGACATTATCTTCAAGACTAGAAGCATATAAAGGACGTAATCTACTTACACTCAGCACTGGGTGGACGGAGATTAAAGAAGGGAGAGACTGATTGAGAACTAGTTCCCTACATGACTCAAGTAGTTGTATGAAGTGAACCTTCTGCAGCTGACGTATGCGTTGTGGCGCGGAGCTGTAACTTTGTGGCGCTGAAAGTCCCAAGTTAATAAACAAATTAAACAAGTTAGCAAAAGTCTTTGATAAGGGCTTTTGTGTCATTAACGGTTTACAGATATATTTTAAACAAAGGAGCCATGTTTTGAAATAGCAATTATTAATATTGTGGATCTGAATTTATTATTTTTGTGTATGTTGTACGTTTTTGCGAAGAAGTGTTTTACCGTTTTAGTTTGGTATTGGGAACAAAACTTTGATGTCAAATTAAATTAAATGCTTTCATGGACAAAGCTGCTGTCGTTTTGTTTTATTACTTTTGTTTTTTTGAGTAAAAAATCATTTATTTTCTCGCTTCAGAAATATAATACTATTCAACTTTTAGAAATGTGGTTTCAAAAGCCTGTCATCAAAGTTAACATAATTATACCTACCAGTTGGTAGCTATATTCGTTTACTTTTAAAATGTTTGCGTAACATGATTTAAATAACCAGACGGGAGTTTAAATAATTTTACGTAACGTTTAATATTTTACTGAAAATATACGTCCAGCATCCATTTTCCAATATTCCTCGAGACACATTTAATGCTATTACAACATTATGATATAATCTCGTAAGTACAGTAATGCGATGAGCGCAGTTAGCGCGCAGATTACCGAGCGCCGCCGACGTCGCCCGACGCGCGACGTGGCCCAACGCGAAGCTAATCGGATTGCGTCCGCGTCGGTGGTTGCGCGAACAAACTCGCACGGTATTAATATAAAACTCACTTGCTTGGCAACGGTTTTATAAATTGAACTGAGCACTGGAGGTATAATTATTTTGTTGAACAATCAGTTAAATTATGTAATCCCACTAAAAACAAAACTTGTAAAAAATGCCAAGCCGTGAAACTCAGTTCTTCTACCGTGAAAAGTAGTGAGATCCTTAAAATACCAAGTCAGTTAATTTATTCAAAATCTGTGATTTTTTTAATAAATAGATTGATTTGGCCATTGCATCGCATTTGCCAATGTTAACCAGGCCATTCTAATGGCTAATCGCCATAGCATTGGCCAATGTGATGCAGTGGCCAAGTCAATCTATATTTTGTTTTTGTGGGATCTCATTTCTTTTTGTAGCGTCTCTCATTCTATCTATTTCGTATAATAAATCCACAATACATAGGTTTATTCGAACTTGAATCAGTCCTATTCAATTTGAAGATCTGCTCGACAGGGTCAAGTCGTTTTATAACGGAATTCCTATGGGCACCTTCAAGCTCATTCAACAGACCTTGGAGACCATCTAAAGACAAAGTACTCGTCAAGACAAATCACACAAGTCCAAACTCGATGGGGTTATGTGTTTTTATAACGGAATTCCTATGACCACCTTTCAGCTCCATCAACAGACCCTGGTTACCAACTAAAGACAAAATACTCGTCAAGATGAATCAAACGAGTCCAAAGACGCACATAAAACACGTTATGGCATTCTAAAATGGAGTTCCTATGGCCAACTTAAAGCTCCATCATCAGATCAGTTCCATGTCACCATAATATTGCAATGTTAGGCGAAATACATTTACGTGCAAAATTCAGATCAATCGGTAAATAGGAAGTGTGTTTTGAACTCGTAAAATTCATTCACTGAAATCGTGTTTCTACAATGCCTAATTGGTTACTGAAAATTCAGGTTTATAATTTTATCCACAACTTAGTTATAGGAGGTCGAAAATGGCCTGACCTGTTTCGAGAAAAGGGTGGTACGGCCGTGCCTTATCCTTATTGCTCGACTTGGCGGGGGCACTGCCATGCCCCCATTTAACCAAGTCTCGAGATTTGGAAACGAGTTCTGTAAACTTATGTATTTGCAGACAGTGAATATATAGTTTTGTTTTAACTTCCATGGTTGCCTATATGCGAACTTAGATACCTAATCGTGAGGATTATAATCCTTTTCTTTATCCGACTGAAGTCACTCTGCTCACTCATTGTGCAACTAAGTTAACGCTACACTATTGTTCCGCTTCAGATCATCAAAGAGCGTCGTTAAAACTTGGAGTATTAATAACTTTTAATGATAACAATGTAACAACACTCGACAACAATATCATGTTTCGTATAAATCTCTCGACCACACTTGGCTTAAATATAAAAAAGCAAGAAATAACCGTTTCTAATTCCCACATCGCGATCGGAACGTACAAGTGTACTCGTTTGATATTAAAACCAAGTAGTTCCCAAGAACTCGGCCTCGTTACCAATCGGGAAGAGGTTTCCCCTCGTGTTCGTGTTGCCGTGCATGGTGTACCAGCTATTCATAAAGACGCAGCGCCTGCTAACTGAAAAGTGGTAATTCACTGTTGTTCGTTATACATTGCGTCATTTTATGTCTGGGGCTTGGCGAACACAATGATCCCGGGGATAAGAGTTTCTTTTTTTATATTCCTTCGTTCTGAAAACTCATTACATTACTTATACAACAGTAATCCGTGTTCTCATTCAATTAAATCCGAGCCAACATATTCCGTTTCCCTATTCTGAGAGAATTGAAGGCGAGAGTCGTGTCGTGTTCGTGTCGCACGCCTGTCTCGCGGCGCACACGACATAATAAACATTAGCTCTCATTATTCGTCGCGAACAATGCGTCTCAGAGCTCATAATTTTTCCTTTGTGATATAACAACAGGTACGTCATTCACCTCGTCCTCCTCCGGCTCGGTATCCGTGGGACGTACTTTATTAAACATGTCGTAGATGTAAGCCTGAGATGATATTGTGTATTAAATCTATTATACACCAGTGGATATTGCGGTCCATTATGAAGGGGAGATTATCACAGTAATACCCAGAAAGGATCGCTACGAGTGATACGAGAACGTATTATATTATTGTTTGGAGAAAACGCCTATTTTGGACGCCGGGGAATTTTTATTTAAAGTTGTGCTAAGTTTAGATCATTTGTAACAGAGGCTGAATTATATGGTGGGACCTCCCTTTTCACTAAAATAATTCCATTGATTTTGGGTCACAACATTTTCACGTAACCGTAAATGTATCAGTAATCGCTACGGTACACATTATCACATGCTATTAAAGAGTGACCCGCAATAATGTCGTGACGTTTAGACTGATCGCGTCGCAGATAGTCGCACACAGTTGCATGTACAGTCGCACGTATCAGCGCGAACACGGTCGTAATTGCAGTTGCGCTGTTTGCATGCAACTCTTTGTTAGCGCGCATCCGAACGACACTTCAAATGACTTGCTCTATGTGAGAACTTGTTTGTTCTTATTTGGTGTCACGTCTTTGAACTGTAGTGCCGCCTTCTAGTAGATGGAGAAAGTCGTTTGACGTTTTTTTTTGTGTAAAAATACTTAAAAACTCATTTCGGCTAAGCGTCGAGTCGGGCAGTATACGGCCTTACCTTCTCTGTGTACATTACAGGTAAATATTGTGCAGAATTTTCTCTCAAAATGTTTTAAATATCGCGAATTAGTCTTCCTCTCTCGAGACATTTCCTAAGAATGCGGCGCTCGGCAGTGAAGCTCTCTGCTCCGGTACTCCGAGACATTTCGTGCGACGTATACTACAGCGCTGGAGCGCTGTAGCATTATCTTATGCGGTGGGACGCATACCATTAACTAGATTATATGTCGCTCATAGCGCGCTACTGTTTCGTACGGAAGCAAAACGCTTACCTTATTGTACCTACGTTTTAGAGGTGCGATTTAGACACAACATTATCTAAAAGTCAGTTCAAGTGTAAGGGTTAGGAAATTCCGATCGGCGGCGGCGGCGATCTCTCGCGCCCGGCCCTGGTGCAAGCCATGGTCCGGGGCGAGGAGGAATGGGACGCCGTCGCCTCCTTCTGCGAAGCAGTGATGCTAGCGAAGGAGGTGGCGGAACGCGAGAGGGAGAGAACCTCTCGTCCCAGCCGCCGCGGGAGGCGCTCCGGGCGTCGGGGGTCCCGCGATGACCTCCGGCCACCGTAGACGCGGGCCTGTGGACGGTGAGTGATGGGCTAACTCGCCGTCCGTCCGTCTCAAGACGAAAACAGGCCGTGTCGACGGCGCGTTCGTGTTCCACGCGCGCCTCAAAGAGATGTCAGCAACATGGGAGGGGCCCGAAAGGGCCGACGCCTGTCGGGGCTGCGGGTAGTCCTCTGGTTATCGCGGCCTCGACATAGAGGGCGAAGAAAGAACATGGGTGGTTTTTAGTCAGTAGAAGTCTGACACTCCCTTTCGCTCTGCCCAAGAGCGGGAGGGGTTATTCGATGATTTGACACCCACCAAAAAAAAAAAAAAAGGGTTAGGAAATTTACTCTCACCATTGACAGACATTGCACATTAAAAAATTGTGGTGTATCGACACTTTACATGTTGTATTATAGTCAAATTAAAAGTTTCCAATTTAAATTAAAAGGGTGTAAAAGTACCCTTATCGCAAACGAAGGGCACTTGTTCTCCTCACCACTGCGATATTTTTTTTGGTTTTAGACTATACCTTGGGACCCCCTAGTTCCAAATTTTTTACAGCTGTTTTTTTTGTAAATACTTGTTTTTAAGTTTATAACTTTACCGGTTATTGCCTCCATGACCCGTTTACTAACTAAGCATCCACTAGCACAATGTTTTAAGAGTGCTACATTGAGTTTTGCCGTAAAATGTGATTTTTGACCCCAAAAACAAATTTCATTTCACAGCCATTTTTTTTGCGCTGCAGGGTTACTTAGTTTGATGTACAGAATGCTTGGTTGACGGCTGTGTGATGGGTTAATTTACACCCTGTTAAGGATACCCTATATAAAAAGAAAGAAAGATCATAACTTTTGCCGTTATTTTCCATCCGACGTAAAACTTATAGCGCTAGAGTAAAGCCACGCGGTGCTAGGGTATAGACACACTTAGGTATTAACTTGTCTAGAGACACATCTCCTATTGTTCGGTAGCAGCCTCTCAGCCAGCAAATAACGGCAGTTAGCTCGGGTATCAAAAACAAAATCAAAACTCATTTATTCAAACTAGGCTGATAATCAGCACTTTTCGAACGTCAAAATTTACTTTACTTATTTACTAGAGACAATCCCCCAAAACGCCCCCCCTTCGACACTTCCTAGTGTTTTTTTGTATGCCAATCTTGTGCGCGTTACAACACAAATATAATTTGCGTCGTGTGATTGCGCACATTAACTTTTATTGCATACTACTCGGCTATCTGCTGGTCACATAGCTATATTGAACGAACTATGTCAGTTGAGCTTGAGTTGCACTGTTGGGAATTTAAACAAAGGGAAACTATGTATTTGTAGAGTTTTTGAATTGCATTCCTACTGAAAGTGGCTCCTACCAGAAATAAAATCGTATGTGACCAGTAGTGTATTTATAGAGCAAACAACCTTATGTTCAGTTTCATAAAGACACTTCCTTACGCTATGAGACATTCTCGTAGATTTCTTATTTATCGTTATAACTTTATAATTTCCTCAAAGTTTCTCACTTTAACTTTAACTTGCAAAAGAAATAGACGCCACAGAAACATTATAACACTAAGCGTGGAAAATTGTGCTCTAAATTTTACAGATTGCTTTCATAGTTTTACTTGAAAGCTGAACAAACAAACTGAGAAAATTGTCCGCATAATTCTGCTACACACACTTGCAAGACAAGCAAACTTCACGGGAGATGACCGCCCCCCCCCCTCTCGCACCCCGCGCACCGCACTCCCCGCTCGCACTGCAAGTACGAGTATCTTTTGAATTTATTTCACGATTATTTGTTTTGGTCTCTTATTCTTCGTTCGAGTTGAAAAGAACGTTAACATTGGAGGTTTCGCCCACTCCCAATACGATTATTGGAATTCAATTTTCGGACCAATTCTCGTGTGTCGTGGGGATCGCTGAGTTCTTCGTAATAATCTGAACGGAGTTACTGTAGAGAGGGAACAACACGAAAAGTATCTAATGTTTATTTTCTCACGCAAGTTGAATTGTCTGGGAAAAGTTGGGGTATAGCAGTTTGCAATCCCGTTTCTTGCTGCGAGCGGGTAAGAACACGATATATCGGTAAATAAATCTTTGTTTTTTGGATAAAATAAGTTTAGAAGTTGAAAGGACCTTGAATAAGGAAGAAGCAACGTTACCGTAAGCATAAATACATATTAACTGCGAGAATGCTACAAAGCTGTTTGGTTATGTATGAAGCAGTAATTACTTCCTGGTTCATCTGCATCACATTATTATGTGGTTTGGTTTGCAACATTTAAATCTTTACTAGTCGTATTTCACTCGTCACGTGATCACGTTAAAGCCCCCAGTGTGAATCAGTTTCAGGTCGGAGCGGGTCAGTAATCCGCTAAAGAGAATTCCTTGTTGTGGTGTGCCGGATTAGAGACTCGACGATGTTCTATAGCACGAGGTACTTTGTTTGGTTGGCTAAAACAAAAGGTAAGGACCACTGTTTATTTTGGTCAACGACAACTGAACTTTAAATTATTTATTCGCATACAAAAAACGGCTATTGTTTTGCCCTAGTTATTGCATTGGTGACAACAAAGATTTTTGGACTACACAGTGTAACTATGATAAGTTAATTATGCTGTGCCTACCTTTCACAATACATTCTATAAAATAATAGTATTCACGACCGTATCAAAATTCACTATTTGTAATTTAAGCAATCTAAGCGGTCACAACGACAGCGACAAGACAAGTTTGTATTTTATGATATAACTAACCTTGATCTAGAATTGTTTTGTGATTCGAATGCTTGACTACGAACTTATCTTAGTCCTTCCTATAACAAGTTCTGTAAAATGTGAAGTTAATAAACGTATTAGCTCGTGCGCATTGTGTCCACGTATATGGTTTAGTGCAAGTGAGTGATAGGGGCCGTGCCCAGTCGCGTTAAATTGTGATTATACACACATCAAAAGTGTCTAGGGATCAAGCATTTTTATGCGGATTTCTTGAGATTGAGATGTGGCTTTGTAATAAATTTATGATTTTATAAATTTATATGGATCCTTTTTGGTTCATTTCATAATTTGAATCAGGAACTGTGAATCAAATTCGAGTAAAAGATGAAAATCAGCTGTCAATATTTTCCCTATAAAAACATACAACGCATTGAAGACATTATTAGTGCTACTGTTTCCCTACTACTGATTAAAACCAACGTTATTATGGAGCGGCGACGTCATTTAAGCAGGGAAGAAATGCTCAGAGCCGTGGGAATGATAGAAGCTGGTTCCCGGCAACGTACTGTGGCTTTAGCTCTGAATACAAGTCAGAGTGTTATCAGTCGACTTTGGACACGTTACCGAAGCACTGGTACCGTGGCTGAGCGCCATGGAGGACGGTATCGCTGCACCACACGGAGACAAGACCGATACATTCAAATCTTAACTCAAAGAGCTCCAACAATAACCGCCATGATGTTAGCCGTGAGGCTTCATCACTCTTCAGGGAACTTAATTAGCGACCAAACAGTCAGAAACCGCTTGCATGAAGTGAACCTTCATTCCCGAAGACCGCTACGGGTACCACCTATAGCAATGCACAATTGTAGGATTCGATATCAATGGGCTCTTGAACACAGAAATTGGGCAGAAGAACAATGGCGTTTCGTGTGCTTTTCTGATGAGTCTCGTTTTGGTATGAGACCGGATACAAGACGTATACGACACTGGAGAACCCCTGGACGCCAACAGCGATTAAAATCCTGCCAGGAAGTCCATCCTTATAGTGGTGGAACCATCATGGTATGGGCGGGTATTTGGATCGGCGGAAGAACTGAGTTGATTTGGATCAGAGGCAACCTCAACGCTCAAATTTATGCTGAGACGATTGTATCAGACGTCATCGTTCCTCTACAAGTGCAAATCGGTCCCTTATTTCAGTTAATGCATGATAATGCACGACCGCACACCGCAAGAGTTGTAAGACAGACTCTCGCCGCAGCTAACATCAATGTCCTGCCCTGGCCTGCTCAGTCGCCAGACTTGAACCCGATTGAGCATGCATGGGATATGCTACAGAGAAGAGCTCTGCCGAATATGGAGGGTATCCAGTCGCAAGAAGACCTTTTTTTGGTGTTGCAACGAACATGGGCGGCCATTCCACAGCGTGATTTGGATGAACTCATTTTGAGTATGCCAAACCGATGTTCTTGTGTTGTTAGTGTTCGCGGTAGAAACACGGATTATTAATTGTTTAAGTTACCCAATAAAATTTTAAAGAAAACTGTTATTTCAGTCTTTTTTTCGAACTTTAATGTTAGTGGTTCAAATGTCAAAAATCCCTTTATTAGGAAAATGGCAAATTTCTTTATTAATGCAAAGGTGACTTGGTTTATCGTTACTGTGACAAACGAAAACACTTTATTTGATGAATCCTTAAAGAAAATTTTAATTAATATCAATCAGGAGAAAAGTTATTGCAAAAATATATGTTGATCCCTAGACACTTTTGATGTGTGTATTTGCGTTGCACTCGGAGGCATATTTTATTCTCTGCGTCGACACATAGCGCGCGATTTGAGTGCAGTATATGTGATACACACCTAGGAATCAAATGCTGGGCAACAAGACACGGGCTAAAAGAGACCTAGAATTAATGTTAAGGATCAGTTTCACTAGTACGGAAAAGTGCTGAACAAACTGAGCTACAGATAGTTGTTCCGGGTCTGGGTATTTGTGTATGTGAGTTTAAATGTTTGTGAACGCTCCCACGATACAGGAGAAATTCCTGGTGTGGGGCAACGTTTTTAAAAAAAAAAAAAAAAATTTTGTTATTTTTTTAATCGAAAATGGAGGAACGCTTTATGAGTATGAAATGTGGTAAGAAATACTGCCTCCTACAGTAGCAGAAGCTGCACTTCTCGATGCTCTGTGACGACCACCCCGTTTATCTTTGTCGTTTACATTAAATTAGGTTGTCATAACACTCTGTTTGTTTTCGCGACCTTTTCCGACGTGGATACACACTACATGAGCCGTGTAGACTACACACAGGACAACAATAATTATGTTACGACCTACCCACCTCCTGGCCGCACGCGTCGTGTACGGAGACAAGACGCGAGCCCAGAGCAAGAGACTGTACCGGAATGTAAGCCGGAAATATAGTTGTAAGTGGAAACAATCAGGTAAAAATCGGAACATCTATTTTGGTATCTGGATTGCCTGAACGCAAGCAACATGTACATTCTTCGTTGTGTCGTGCTAACATGCCTTTAGTACTTACCCGTATTTTGAACAAGTGTACTCTGTTAAAAGGCTCTTTGTAAAATATTTTGCTTTGTAAGTCGCCGCCGCCGCTAGTGGTGGTCCTGCGACAGTTGACAAGGGGGCCACCTCCAGTGCCCCCCCCCCCTCCCGCCCCGTCCCGATCGGCCTGTCCCCTCAGTCCTGCCACCTCCCAGCCTTAATTAAACTGAACAAAATTTGTTCATAAAACATTTACCTTTTATGAAATTTTCTATTCAACTAATCAACACTGCGAGCGATACCTCACTTCTAATAATATTACTGTTTTTCTTTACGGAGAACGATATTTCGTTAAAATGAGTTCGCTGCGTGTTGCTTTTGTATCTTGTATTTGACGGAGAAGAAGATAAACAGGTAGAGAACCGTTGAAATATTTACTCTTTAATTTTAGAGTGGATCCGGCCGGATATTTATTCCGAAACATCCCAAATTCTCTTATTCGACTGAATCTGTAAAGTAATAACCAACCCAAATGATAATATATATCGTTGAGAAAAGCCGAATTATATTTAATTAAAACGAAATATAAATAGTTTTGCACGTGTTCAGTTAATATAATCCCAACACTGAAGCAGTTCTTGCAGTATTAATAAGTTAAGCCATCCATCACCAGTCGATCCTTAATTACTATCACCGCTCTTAAAGAAAGTGTTACCCCGGGGCCTCAAGACGCCCGGGGTCACTGAGGGGGTGGTGGGAGCATCTATTGTCTCATCCAAACGCGCGGAGGTAATTTTAGTGAGAATTGCCTTCAGGTGTTTACCGGTCGCCTAATGGGTTTCTTTTGTGCCACCTCGCAAACGGAATGAGGATAAATTACTTATTTTGATACATACACCAGCTAATGGCACTCCCAGAGACAACGTCGTGTGTGTCTTTTTGTGATGTTATCTAAAAATACACGAGATGTTTACACTCGTGGGGGTTCAGCACTTCTGTTAATACTTTATTTTGTCAACCTTAGTTTCAGTGACGTCGGGTGAATCTGCGAAAAAGAATCTATGAACGATGCAATGTTCCCACTTACTCGTAACACCAGAATTCAACGAAAGAACTACAAATATAAATTCGTTGCTACCCTCTTAATAAATGATGCAACTGAAACTGCTGTTGTAACATATTTATTAGTCTTTTTTGGAACCGAAGCGAGCGCGAGGTCATTATGAAGCATATTCTTAAGAATGTGCTAGAAACGTATGTGGGGCAAGATTAGCATAATTTGCAAGATGTATCGCCTTGCTTTTGCTCTGCCAACAGCGCCTCTGTAATCTTCGGTCTGACTTGGATGATTTGTACTGTGTGCACTCTTTTACATTCCATTAACAACGCAGTTTAAAATTAATAAACAGATCAGCAGACATAGGTCTGCCCGAATTCATTCATGGTGGTCGTCCACACATCAAGTGTCACTTCATCTGGTTCGTATAAATTCCTGTCAAACAGCACGTCATCGCGTCACGCGGACATTTGTTACGGCGAGTGAGTGCCCCAACACACTCGCCGGGCGTCTCGCCCGCACCGTGCCGTGCCGCAGACGCGGGAGCATCGCACTAAATATGTAGCCTTTTGTAGTAGAGAGCGGATTGAGACGCGCCGGGAGTGCTCGGAGCATCCGGAGCGGTATGAGCACTAGGAGCGGTGACAGATTAACTTTGTTAAACTCGACGCGCTTGCACGAGTTTTGTGCCGTTTATGCATGTCAATAAGCTTTCATTAAAATGTTTTTTGTACGATACAGATTCATATGATTAACTTCTGCAAAGGATTATAATTTGTAGTTGAATTATGCTTACTAAACCACATTTTAGTTAATGATATTTATAAAATCTAAACCACCTGGTCATGTATACTGTATGAGTCAGTGTACTTACCGAAGTCAAGAAAGTTACCAAGATAACAATTCTAAGCAAACAGTTAAAATTTGGTGCTTTCTATGAGTACGCTAATTCAATAATGAGGAGTAGAAGATCATTTTAAGCTCTATTTATCCGCTTGTACAAGTTCCTGCATACAAACGTCAGGACCCTTGGTAGAATGCAAGTTAGTATCTAGTACCTAAACAGGTAAGTATACGCCATGTCGGCGCCGCGGCCGGCTCGAGCTCAACTAGCAGTATCCAGTGTCGTCGGCGGCGCTAGGGGACTGAAAGTGAGTGCGAGTGCGCTCTGTCGCTGTGCCGTGTTCCTGCATACAAACGTCAGGGCCCTTGGTAGAATGCAAGTTAGTATCTAGTACCTAAACAGGTAAGTATACGCCATGTCGGCGCCGCGGCCGGCTCGAGCTCAACTAGCAGTATCCAGTGTCGTCGGCGGCGCTAGGGGACTGAAAGTGAGTGCGAGTGCGCTCTGTCGCTGTGCCGTGTTCCTGCATACAAACGTCAGGGCCCTTGGTAGAATGCAAGTTAGTATCTAGTACCTAAACAGGTAAGTATACGCCATGTCGGCGCCGCGGCCGGCTCGAGCTCAACTAGCAGTATCCAGTGTCGTCGGCGGCGCTAGGGGACTGAAAGTGAGTGCGAGTGCGCTCTGTCGCTGTGCCGTGTCCCACTGCTCTGCGCACCTAAGGGCATTTGCACATTTTATTTTGAGAGAGCGATTAATTATATCGATTGACTGTGACTTTTTGATAGCTCAATGCTTTTTCATGTCTCAGTGAATGCTGAGAAAATAATGAAACTCACACGAAAGAAATATGTGTGCAGGCCCTTTTCGCATGATGCAAGAGGTGCATGTGAGCATGTCGCATCATCTGAAGTCGTGACGAGGCTTTAGTGATATTTGAATTCGTCCCCTTTAAGCCTTTCTCGGTGCATGTTTCCGAACATGATTTGAAAACAATGTTGGCGATAACATTTTAATCATCCGGAGAAGATATCCTTTTACAAGTACTATGCTATCATAGCTTGGCCGGCCGGCGTGTGCTTGCAGCTTCATCCCCCGAGGCAGCTACTGCCGGCGCTCCTCTTACCAAGCCAATAAATTCCAGATTCCAGCTTAAAGAGCTCTCGGTAGATAATTGCGAGTAAAGTATTTATTAGATGCAATTAAATGTGAATTGAAAGCGAAGATAAGGAATGTTGTTTGTGCCAAAGATTGTCTGAGAACCACAGAAATAAGGGGATAAAGGAGAGAGAAGTTGATTAAAAATGTTGATATATAGGTCCCTAGACTCCCTCACAGGGTACAATATCATTGTAAGTCTCGAATGCCTTCACTTTCTTTTGTCTATTACATATTGGTCGGATTTAGCTTTTTACGGTAATTATTTTATAGCTTTAGTTTGTTTGCAAAAACTGTGATATAAACCTTATTTGTTGTTTTTGTTCTGCCCGAAGATAACTTATATAAAGGTACCAGAAGAAGAATACATAGGGTTAGTACGGTTTTGGAATTAACTGGATTTCCTAAAAATAAGTGCAAAATCTGTATTGATGTAAAGAAATATATTTCTTTAATTATTTAATTAGTAAGGTTCTTGTAAGATTTATTTATGAATTTTGCCAGGGATTTATTCTATTGTTCAATATTTTTTACAGCACTCTGTGACCAGAGTCGGTAAAACAGCATGCTCTATGGTAAAACAGTTTAACAATGACATTAGAAAACTCTTTGTTGGTTTGTGATTAAGATAATTGTATTTTATGTTAAATAGTGTAGAAAATACTTACCTGTGCCTATAACAATATAGAATAAGGATTCACACGACAGAAAACGAACTTATATTGTCGTTTCTTTGTTTTTACAGGTGAGTAAGCATAAGTTTTAAGTTTGTTAGCCGGTACGTATCCTCTCATGTAGGAGGCAATTTTGATTGAAATAAATCTTTGTTTTTACAGAGCAACACAATTGGTTTTAATCATTGAGTGAATAAGAATCCTATTATAAAACGACACTTTTGTTTGGATCAAAGTGAATCATTATATTTCATCAATAAGAAAAACTTGTCACGAGGTGCCCTAACGTCAAAATGTCTGACAAGGAGGAAGAAACAACGAAGAAACTTAGATTTGAATTCACACTATTGCCATCAAAGGATAATAAATCAAACTTACTATGCATATCCTCGATAGCCACGAGTGACAATAAAATATATACACTACCAGAAGAGCTACAACCTGTAAGTTATCATAAAGAGATATTAAAATCGGCGGCTTTGGTTAAAGTGAAAAACAGTTTAAAGAAGAGACATCAGACACGACGGATATGGATTACTATGACAGAAGAATTAAAAAAAACGTACATAGATGAAGATGGAAATATGCAATTTAAAAACCAATATTTAGAGGAAGTAATGATGGAAAATACAGAAAATATTAAACAAACAGAAACAAGTACACTAGAAAAATTATTTGATAAAATTGTGGAAAAAACGCAGCCAAGTAAACAACAAAATTTAAAAAACATCGCAGATAAATTAATGTTAGAAAAATTTACAAGTAGAAATACGAATGCGACACAATGGATAGAAATGTTCGAGAGAGAATGCATGCGCTTTGATGTCGAAACAGACGAAAATAAAATAGAAATATTAAGACTATTCATTGATAGAACTTGCGCTGATTGGTACAGCTCGATGATTATAAAACACACCATAGACTCAGACTGGTTGACATGGAAGAAAAAATTCTGTGAAACGTTTGCAAATAAAGGCTGGAACCCGGTAACATATGCACTATTATTCAAATATAAAGATGGTTCATTAATTGATTACGCAATGAGAAAGGAAAAGCTCCTGTTGGATATGCGAAGAACAATTGACCCAGGTACATTAGTTGATCTAATTGCAGCCGGTATACCGGAATTTATACTCAATAAGATAGACAGAGAAAGACTGAAAGATACAGTAGACTTGTACAATGAAGTGAGCAAATATGAACATATGGTGAACAAAAAGACATTCTCAGCGAAGAAAAGATACTATATGAACTCAAAAACTAATGATAGAAAAGAAGAAAAACATCCTTGTAAGATTTGTGAGAAACTAAACAAAGGCATACGATACCATCCTGAAAATACGTGCTGGTTTAAGATAAATGACGATGAAAATAAAACAAAAAGAAGCTTCATTAAACATGTAAACAATTCAGTGATTGAAACGGAGTTAAATGAAAATGATCAAAAAAACGAATAATAACACCATTGATAAAGGTCGAACTACAAATAAATGACAAACAAAGAATAAACGGCATATATGATTCAGGATCAAATGTTTCTTTAATTAACTCAAAGTTATTAAAAATAACAGGAACACAAAATAAATTTAACAAGGCCGATTTATTCACAATTAATGGTGTTAAAAAAACAAGTGGTTTGACAACTTTAAAAATAAAAATATTCGATACAGAGAAAAACGTCGATGTATACATAATAGATGAACAAAATTTTAAATATGATTTCCTCATCGGACTCGATATGATAAAAGCATATAAACTGATACAAACAGAAGATTTAAAAATAAAACAAAATGCCATGGAAAAGGAAAACATATTAACCAGAAACATAGAACTAGAAGAAATAAAAGTTGATGATACAAAACATATAAACTTTAATGAACATGTCAATGAAGAAGATTTTAAAATACAAATTAAACATTTAAACGAAGAACAAGAAACTACAATAAACAGTATTATTACCAGATATAGATCAGTATTTGCCAAAGATAAATACGACATTGGAACTGTTAACGGATACGAGGCAAGAATAGACTTGTTAGTGGATAAATATACCAGTAAGAGACCATACAGATGCACTATAGAGGATAAGAAAGAAATAGAAAGACAGATAGCAAAACTATTAGATAACAAACTTATAGAAGAATCGTACAGCCCCTTCGCAGCACCAGTAACATTAGCATTCAAGAGAGAAGATAACAAAAAATCAAGACTATGCATCGATTTCAGAGATCTGAATAAAATCGTTATACCTCAAGCCCAACCGTTCCCGTTAATCGAAGATCTAATGGAAAAAACAAGAAACTGTAAGTTTTTTACGACCTTAGACATCAATTCTGCTTTTTGGGCTATTCCCTTACGAATCGAAGACAGAATGAAAACGGGATTTGTGACACAAGAGGGGCATTTCCAGTGGACATGCCTACCGTTTGGGTTAAAAACTTCCCCAGCAATTTTTCAACGGATACTGAGCAATATATTAAGAAAGTATAATCTAACAGACTTTGCAGTTAACTACATAGACGACATTTTGGTATTTTCAGAAATTTTTTACGACCACGTCATACATCTGCAACAATTATTAAGAGCAATTCAAACTGAAGGATTCAGACTAAAATTCACTAAATGCACCTTCGCATCAGACTCTGTTAAATATCTAGGACATATAATTGGAAATAATACGGTGACACCAATAAAAGACAATCTGATATCAATACAAAACTTTCCAGTACCAAAAACACAAAAGAATGTCAGACAATTTTTGGGAAAAATAAATTTCTACCATAAGTACATACCAAACAATGCGATAATACTTGAACCACTGCACAATTTACTAAGAAAAAATCAAGAATTCCGATGGACGCAGGATTGTCAAAAAGCATTTAACACAGTCAAAAATTTACTTTGTTCAAAACCAATTTTAGAGATCTATGACAGAAATTTACCAATAAATATTTACACCGATGCATCAATAGAAGGAGTTGGAGCAATTTTAAAACAGATACAAGCAGATGGAACGGAAAGACCGGTGGCGTATTTTTCGAAAAAACTCAACGGAGCCCAAAAGAAAAAGAAAGCAATATACCTAGAATGCTTAGCAATTAAGGAAGCCATTAGGTATTGGCAATATTGGCTGATAGGTAAACCATTCACGGTCTACACAGATCATAAACCTTTAGAAAATATGAATCTCAAATCAAGAACAGACGAAGAACTTGGTGACTTAACCTATTACTTATCACAATATAATTTCAAAATTAAATATGCACCAGGGAAACAAAACATAGAGGCAGATTGCTTAAATAGAAACCCTGTATTAGAACCAGATGAAAACACAGACGAACAGTTGAAAGTTGTCAATTTAATAAAACTAGAAGACATAATACAAGACCAAAACAATAATGATGATGTACAAAAGAACAAAAACAAATTAATAGAAAGACAAAAGATATATATGAAGAAGATAAATGAAAAAGAAAAAATAATTATAACGGAACAATTTAGCATCGAACTGTTAAAAAAAATACACAAAGACCTATGCCACATTGGAATTGGACAGATGCAAAAGACAGTCGGCCCACATTACTCTGCTAAAAATATGACAGAAAACATAAAAAAGGTATGTCGAAGCTGCGAAACCTGCATTAAAAATAAAACAAGAGGACAAGATAAGATTGGATTAATGTCACATTTAGGCCCAGCCATAAGACCATTTGAGATAATCTCCATAGATACAATCGGGGGCTTCGGAGGGTCAAGATCGACGAAAAAATATTTACATCTTTTAGTGGACCACTTCACAAGGTTTGCGTTTATATTAACCTCAAAAACGCAAAACGCAAATGATTTTATTAAGTTGGTCGAAAATACAAAGCAAATAGAGAATATAAACATGCTATTAACAGACCAATACCCTGGAATCAACTCAAAAGATTTCAAAGGATTTTTAGAGGAAAAGCAGATACTAATTATCTTTACAGCAGTAAACGCACCATTTTCAAATGGTTTAAATGAAAGACTCAACCAAACATTAGTAAACAAAATCAGATGCAAAATGAATGAAGAGGGCAAAAAGAAGACATGGACAACAGTAGCGCGAGAATGCGTGGATACGTATAATAATACCATCCATACTATTACAGGATTTACACCAAACTATCTACTATACGGTACAGATAACATCATCATACCGACCGAGCTAAGACAAGAAAAACAACACAAAAATTGGATTGAAGATAAGAAAAAGGCATTGGAAAACACAAAAAGATCACACAATTACAACAAAACATTATTCGATAAACATCGGAAAAATTGGGAATTTAAATCAGGAGACTTGGTATATGTAGAAAATGGAAATAAGTTAAACAGAAAGAAATTGGACGAAATAAGAATTGGGCCCTATAGGATAATACAGAAGATTTCAGAATCGATTTACAAAATAGACACGGGTCACAAGAAAAATGAATCAAACTTATTTCACATCACTAAATTAATTCCAGTCCTGACACTAGAAGAAAATGAAGAATAAACAAGAAGATAGAAAAAGCTACAAGAAAAAGGAAAATGAAAGAGAAGTTAAAAAAACAAAACTAGACTAGTTATAATAAGTTATAGATATGAGTTATAGGTATATTAAATTTTTAATTTTGTTATTTTCTTTTCAGGGGGGGAGATGTAAAGAAATATATTTCTTTAATTATTTAATTAGTAAGGTTCTTGTAAGATTTATTTATGAATTTTGCCAGGGATTTATTCTATTGTTCAATATTTTTTACAGCACTCTGTGACCAGAGTCGGTAAAACAGCATGCTCTATGGTAAAACAGTTTAACAATGACATTAGAAAACTCTTTGTTGGTTTGTGATTAAGATAATTGTATTTTATGTTAAATAGTGTAGAAAATACTTACCTGTGCCTATAACAATATAGAATAAGGATTCACACGACAGAAAACTTATATTGTCGTTTCTTTGTTTTTACAGGTGAGTAAGCATAAGTTTTAAGTTTGTTAGCCGGTACGTATCCTCTCATGTAGGAGGCAATTTTGATTGAAATAAATCTTTGTTTTTACAGAGCAACACAATTGGTTTTAATCATTGAGTGAATAAGAATCCTATTATATTGATATTATACTTCAACTACAGCGGAACGCTACCGATGTCAGACCCGGCCAAACTGTAGCGCAGTGAATGCCGTTAGCCTCGATAGGGGTTTACATTCAAACGATGCCGAAAAAATTGGATCTCTTGATCGACACTACTTGGAGTAAAAACTTAAGCAGAGATGGTATTGTTATCATTAAAAAGATATTTTATCAATTCCGAAGCCTATCAAATTTTCACTTTTTGGTTTAAAATTGTTTACTAATTTATGTAGTAACGGATCATAGTCGATCGGGCAGGAGTAAAATGTTTATCCTCCTCCTCTCCCCCTCTCCTCCCCTATCCTCTCTGCCTCTTGAGCTAAATATTATATAAAGAAGACGTCTAGCCACTCATGGGATATCTGTAGATGAGGCTGGTAATAATAATAACACGTTTTTCAGTGAACTATGATATTTCAACGAATAATTTAACTTGTATGACAAAGTAATAATCGCATTAGCTTCAAAGATTTCGTCGCAAAATACAGTCCAACAGTGGAATGCTAGGTTAAATCGGAGAGCTATCTGTTTGCCGGTCGAGTGCGCAGGGATTGAACGCTGGCTGCGTCCACCGCGAGATTGAACACCTAGCACCTGACCCGGCCGCCACAGTAAATATATTAGTATTTACATCCAGTGTTTCAACCTGGAACTAAATGATCGGAATCTGTGTGAGCCGAGACGGCATGCAAAGCATTTACACAGATTCTAAGAAAGCCTCAGGTAACCGATTATTCGTGAGTAAGTCGAGGATCGTTACGAGAAGGTTTGTGTATGTAGTACAAAATAACAAAACGTATATTACAATCCTAACACTCGCTTTTGATTTTAAATAAAGTATCCCGTGTGTCTACTAGTTCTGTTAATACTGCGCTGGCTCTAGCTGTGTGTTATTTACTGAGCGCTATGTACCCGAGATGTGGACATTGTATCTCAGGCTCTTTGATTCTTTACATCTTACTGCCACTGTTTAGTCAAGTGCTACCCTTTCAGTAGCAGTTATCAATAGATTTTTCATAAACATTTTTTCTTCAATACTTGCCTACGTGATTAGTCCCGTTAATAAGCGGTACGGCGGCGGAAAATTCCTTTATTAAGGACATAAATAATGTCCCCGACATCAAGCGATAAGTCAATGAGATTAAGTGAATGGTGGATAATATTTTGGGCCGATTACGCAGGTGTTGCCATTTCAAGACACAAATCGCCTAAGGCAAATATCGCCTACAGCAAAAATTCAAATTTCACAAAAAATTGTAACTTATAGGTACATATTACGATCTACTAGTTTCGCAAAACTGTATTGAGTAATAGAGTATTGTTCAAAACAACAAACGTCGCGACAGTTTGTGGTTTTAGCTCAAAAATAGTTACGCCGTAGCCACTAACAGCTACGCCGTAGCCACTAACAGCTACGCCGTAGCCACTAACAGCTACGCCGTAGCCCATGACTGCTACTCCATATTAGACGTCCGCTACGTGATATCTTATCTTGGAACTTTGAGCATCAAGCCAGATTTACACAGAGTGACTCCAAATTTGGTTCGTTATTTTCTATAACCCTCACGCTACAAAATGCTCTTAAAAAACCTTTGGATTGTTATCGAGGTACATAGTCAAATCTACTTTTTGTACAAGAAAATACCTTCTTCACAAAGTAATGCAAAAATATAAGTATCATTTTTACCTATTTCTCTGATCAGAAACCCATGTTGAGCGATGTGATGTGTAATAGAAACGCGGCCGGGTCATTACACAACATAATATTACGTCCGCGGCCGAGCGCACGGCTGGCCGGACACCGGGGATGGAGGAACATCACACACTGCCCCCGGACAGAACATCCACTCTCCACGACTGTGGATCATCATGGTAATCTGGGTGTCTAAAATGGCCGCTTTAGCAGAATCGTAATATTATTCATGTTAATTTTTTATTTAACGTGATTCATACTAAGATTCTGCGTGAATTCTGATAAAGCGACCATTTTACTGCGGGTCTAAAATGGTCGCTTTACTGTACAGTATGACTATCCCAAATAGTCATAAAACCCATGATAACTCATGATCACTTTACACTACGAAAAATAGTTATTTTAATAACAATATAAAATAAATGAAGAAGCCAAGCTGGAAGTCATGGGGAGAGGCCTTTGCCCTGCAGTGGGATGATACAGGCTAACAGTATAAGTATCAGTATCAGTATTAAATAAATTATAATAAATTAATGGCTTTAAATTGAAACTGAGTTTTAGAGGATGGCAGAGGATTTTGTTCAGCTGTGGGATGATGCGTGCTAACAGAATAGTTTCACACAATCGTATTAGTTAATGTTGTAACTTCTGTGTTTGCTGTAAGTAAGGAGGGTAGTCGCGTCACCGGCCCGCAGTCGCGCTCCCGTGAGATTACGTACGTCGCGGTCACTCGAGCGTCCCCCGACCGGTGACCCTCTGACGGACTTTATATTAATGATACCATTTCTTACGGATCATTTCACACCTAGCACGACTAGTGAAATTATTAGTAACGTAAATACATGCATTATTCTTAAGTTCAATATTCTATCGCATAAGTTTTAGGGACTAGTTCGGTACTCAGCCTAACGCTGCTGCCTGTCCATTGAAGCGGAGTGGGCAAACGGAGAAATATTAACCAAAAGGATTGCACACTGGAACAGGGATCAGATTTTATGCAATCCTTTTGGTCAATATTTCTCTGTTGCTCCGCTCCGCAGCGTCACTCCGCTACAGTGGACAGCCAGCCTTATGCTGGACTGTTCATGACTAGCGTCAATCTAGTGATAAACTAGATACGAATAGTGCCGAACTAACCAAAACTGATGAATATCTAGTATTGCTACTCAGAACACTTAGAACTGCAGGATGGCAAGCGAAAACAAGGCGGCCAACTCCTCCGGTACAAAGATGTGCAGCGCCACATGAAACGAACACGTCACAATGGGCGGCAATGGCGGCGGACCGGTCACTGTGGAGCCATACCGTGAGCACTAAGGTGTTTGAGTTTGAAAGGCGACATAAAGAAGAGCTCGATGCTAAACGAGACGAGCCCCGTGGCCCGCGGCCACCCTCGGCCATCCAATACAATTACGTCGGAGGGGTGCTGACTTGCAGTGAATGTGGACGCACTTTCACGGCAATAATTGGCTATGTCAGTCATCAGACTGAGGACACACCAGCGATGCTCTTAAGGCAGATCCAAGTCGCTGTGGCCGAAATCGGTCGGGATCATATAAACACTTGATTTGACTCAACGTGTCGTGGCTACTCTGGAACCAGACATGGTAAGTCTAAGACTCGATACTTAAACAAAAGTAATTAAATACTTCTAACAGCAAAGCTACATTTGCGCGTTACGCAATAAACTGCGTTGCAATCAATTTGCCTACTCTACTCACACAACCTTGATGAAAATATTTCATTCCTGTAAAACGCAACCCACGTTTGAAACGCGCAAACGAAAAACAAATAATGAAATGCATTTTATTAACATTTTGTTGAATCAAGCGCTCAACATTAACAAGCTCGCTAACAAATGAAAAACTCGCCGCTCCGTTATATTAGAGTCAAAACACTCGCAATAACAATTATGAACGTATATACAACACATTCGCGCCAGCCAATCCCGGGTATTACTCAACAGCGCGCGCCAATATGTTAACCGACCAAATATTTGTTTAGCTTTGAAAAGCAACCAACGATCCAATAAGTAAGTCTGTTTATTACTTTTATATTTCAACAGTAAGTCCCTACGGTGTGCTTAGGCGTATTCTGTATCAATTGTCTTTTGGAAATAAACTTAACTACGTAATATACACTCCTCGCATAAAAATAAGGCGAACACAACAATATAAGGTTCATTTTTATAAGGTACGTTCTGAACATGCAAAATACGTGTAAGAAGAAGATCATGTCACAGCGCTTCCTAACGTCTTACAGGCTTTGCCGACGTCGCGTAATTATAATCTTAACTTTTTAATTAAGTGCTACTGTACTCGTGAGTGCTAACCAAGTATAAAAAAGGTAGATCATATTTAAACCTCATTTGAAACCTTTCATTACCTAGTTATTTTGGTAAGTGTTCATTTTTGAGAACTGTCTGGAGTGGCCCTTTTGGCCGGTCCCGGCAGTTCTCGTCCACGACAGAGTACCTCCCGCCGCCTCATGAATACTGAAGCAGACTACAATGCGAAACAACAAGCGTTTTATTTTTACTGCGTTTATTTACAAACAGCCTTAAAGACGTTGTAATTGAACGACTCCGAGAAATAACTACCTCCATAAAACAAAGAGCTTCTGTTTGGAAAGAAAATATAACGAAAATATTCGATCGACTGTTTATTTTTGTATGAAAATGGAGAAGGAAAAAAACATACGCCAATGGATGGAAGGCTCTGTTTAATATTATTACCTCCTTAAATATTTTCTTTGGAAAAATTTGCTCTGTTTACCAAAAACCTTATTCTTAAACCAATATTATCGTATGGCATAAAATTATGTTCATTCTTTTGGCAGAGTGAAACAAATGTTTTTACCTAGAAAATTACTTCTACCATTAATGTCTTCAACTTGGTACAATTTTATAAAGAATAATAGACATAATTATTCGTTATTAAAATGGCGTTAACAAGATCTCCCAACTCGTCAGAACTCAGTTATAGACTACTCGATTTGCAGACAATTTGGCCATTGTTATCCAAAGCGGTATTTCGTAGATGTCTTTCAGTGCCCTAATTACTTGAGGAGGCGAGGGTGAACAAAGCGTCATACAATAAAGGAGGATCCTAATGATAAAAGTTGCCTTAATAAAGTTCACACACAACATTTATGCAGAAGGTCCAGTCACAGCGAATCATTTACAATAAACGATACCACGTTTAGCATTTTGGTGGTAAATTAGACTTAGTGGTAAAAAACAATGAGACTAAACAAACACTGAAACTATGTCCTATTAACAAATAAGCCTTGTCCTTTAACATAGTTATGACGTTCAACTTTAGACTATCAAAATCGTAACAGGGGCGCCAATACATGGCGTAACGAGTATCCAGATGTGAATATTGGTTGGTCCTTCTGGTGTCAAGCAGTCATGTAAGTGTTACCGTCGGTGGGAGTCAATTAGCTGGAATTAACTCAACTATCCGGCAACTAATTCAATTTGCGTGACGTTGAAGAATTATTACGTAGTCAAACTTTACAACAGCCTCTACGAGCCGTAGAGGGGGGGGGGGGGTGGGTCACGACTGAATCTTAATTAGCATCGCAGCCACAGTTATAGGGTTGTGTTACGAGTATAATACTCTTACCGTAGTGTGTGCATAACGGCCTCTGGACTAATAAAACAGATTCTATAGTGATGGGTTTAAAAAAAAACACTTGGAATAGAGTCACATTGTCCCTGAAATAAACATAATTTTCTATACCAAAGAGGTTCATCGGCACCCTCTGGTTTATTTGAAATACCTTATCTAGTTATTTTTATTTTACTCAAACAAAATTCGTTTTACTCTATGTATGACCGTACTAGTTGCAAAGTTGTACAAGTTTTATCTGCCGCACGCATTACAATGGTCATAGGAAAGTTGTACAACAAACGTAACGGTTGTTCCGCACGGAACGAGAATGCAGAGAGCTGAGTGCCGCAGCGCTTGCCGGCGACATGGCGACACGGCGACACGTAGATACCGCCGGAATAATACTCTCTACAGAACTACTTTTTTCATATCCCGTTACCTCGTCATAAGCGTTTCCTCTATGAAATGAACATTGTGAATAAATTAAATGGTAACAGTAATAGTGACTGTGCACGCTATTTTAGGAAGTACTTACGGTACACGCGCTGGCCGCAGCTGCTTTTGGGGATAATTACTATTTAGTATCTAACTTCTGTTCATATTCTTAAAAACTTTTATCCTACCAAAACTTTATTATTGCCCTCTACGGAGTTGCCAAACGCCAGCCTATCTCCAGCGTAAAAATAGGTATATAAAGAAATACATTTCTGACTTCTTGTATATAAAGTTGGGTAATAAAATAAAGTAGTACCGAGTAAAGCAGCGCAGTTTGTCTCGGGGGGTTAGCGACTGCAGTGATATTAAGTTGGGAAGTTATTGCGACTCAGAACTTGCAGCAATAACCGTGTTCCTGGATTCCTATACATTTAGTTTCGACGGTAATCGGGTCGCCCATATGAAGGAAGTACTCCGAGAATACGCTTTTCTGAAGCGCAGTTTGCGAGGTTGCGGAACTCACAATCTTCGAGGAATTTACCAAAAAGTGGCTACTTCAACATTTTTGTTATTTTTTGGTTAGCTCGAGACTGTTTTGTGAACGCTTTTGTAGTCTGCAATATGAAAGTTGAGCAGAAGTTCAGTTTAATTTCTGTAACTTATAAGTTTGTTGGGAACATTTTTTACCAAGTTTTGAAAGTAGGTTTATCTTATCTCCGTATCAAGCGGCACCGCTGGGTGGAGTTATAAGTCGGGTAACGATTGCGCCTGGTCAACCGAGCAATCGGGCTAATTGTGGGGCTCGCCAGGCCGACCGGGGGACGACCGTCTTCAAAGCCTCGCAATCGAGTTTGACTTCACAATCGAGTTACTTCTCGGTGTAAATTGAGTTTGTTGACGTCCGCCAATTACAACTCTGTGAAACTTACTGATCCTTTACATTTAGAGCTAACATTAATCTTATAAATTAGCTTATAGCTTTATAATGACGTACTTCGCGATAATATTTAATATCATTATTATTGAAGTGAAGCGAAGATTAATGTTGGTTATTGTATGTGCAAAGTTTACGTCATTGTCTAATTGTCCCGTAATTAATCCTTTAACTATGAAATATCCGTAAAACATATACCTACGTTACGTACTTTGAAAATATTTTAGTCTTTACAAGCAGTTCGCAATATATAGAGGTATTTTAAGCACTAGAAATATAAACGATCTATCCACTGAAACCATAAATTCTTCCTCTTTGGAAGCTTTATGTTCTATCGTTTCAAGAATTTTCAATTAGCTGGTCTGTGCCAGCAGCCAAGCGATAGCGGCCGGAGCGGTGTGCGGTGTGAGCGGTGCGATCGGACTGGGTGGCCGGAGTGAGCTATGTTTGCACGATTGAACTCCTCGCTAACGCCCGGCGCCTCAAGAGTTTAAAACGTATTGAGCGACTCCACCGAGTTTTATTAGCTTTCACAGAACAGCTTCCACTACTCTGGGAAGATGTTAATAAACTGGTTCCTTCATTGAAGATGCTTAGGTATAGACTTTAATGTAACAAAACTAAAGGGTACTTTTAGTTTATCTTTTATTTTAGATATTTATTAGACATTCGTTCAATGTACTGGTATCCAGCTGCGTCCGGTTTGACTGAAAGCCAATATTTATCAGGCACTGAAATATATGTAGCGATTTGTTTTTTTGTGGCCCTTTTTAAAAAAAATACAAGGACAACGTCCGTTAAAATTAGAATGACCCACATCACACAGATCGTGTTCCCCACTTTGCGCTGGCGACAGCACAGTGGCGCGGGGCGGCCCGCTATACTCCATCTAATTCAATTAACTGCTCCGGCCGTGGATTGTAAAATTAAGGAGCGTGAAAAACCTTTCGCTGTCGAGTAAAAATGAGACACTTGACAAAACGGGACCCTTCATTAAGGATATAAATTGAATCAAGCGCTGTGACCTTTGAGTGGGGGCTGCGGGCGGGCGCCGCGCGCCGGGCAGTACAAACACAGCGGTGTGTGTCGCATGCCGCGCACGTATCGGTCGCTCTAATTACTCACGTGATTGCTGCCCCACTGCGAGTGCGGTGCGAGCGCTGAGCTGACAGCGAGCAGCGAGCAGCGGGTAGCACCCGAGCTATGATATAACTAGTGGGAACTGTACTCTAATTTTTTCAAGGTATGAGTACCGTTCAAAATCGATCGATGTTTTCGTCAATTATGAGCTTATTTCGATATTTTTAACCGACTACGGCAAAGCCAAAAGGAAGGGTAATGATTTTGGCAGTCTATGTATGTATGTTCCACCTTAGTGCCTAAACTACTGAACGGAATTTCATATAATGATGTGTCAATAGATTTGTTAAAGTAGCCCGGGTAACATAGGCTATATAAATTTTATAGAAAACAATGATGACGGAATTTAAATGTCAGATTCTAACCTCTATAATAATTAAATTGAGATAATCTTATAACGTTTGGTATCAAATGAAAGTTCTTGGCGAGCACATTACAAATATGGATAGGTATTATATAATAGTTTTAGTCAACATATACGTTTCGAATGCTGTCAAATAGTTTTCGCGGTCTAGTCTTGTGGATTGTTATTTACTCGTATCACGTAAATATCAAACCAACATTAAACAGAATTTTACATCATGAAAGTAATATAACGTATTCATGAAATAACACAAGAATAAAGTTCAAATAAAAAATAGTTTAATAAAATAAAACCTGACTACTAATAAAATCGCAGACTAATAAAACCGCGGTCTTAAAAGTAGACAATAATTCTTAAATTAATTTATAGAGGACAGTCGTAGTTGCATGCCACCTTGCTAATGGCAACTAGCAACTGACTTCTGTATCAATGAGAACGCCATTAAGGATCATTAGGTGTTAGTGGCATAAAACTACGGCTGTCCTCTGTAATTACATTTTTGAATAATAAAAAAATAAGTTTAAGAACTAAAACCCGAATACGAGACTACTTGTCGAGTAGTTTGTCTTAAGATAGTGTCCAGGGTATGTTGATGAAGCTGGCATATGTATTGTTGATTAATTAAATAGATAGAATGAGAGACGCTGCAAAAAGAAATGAGATCCCTCCAAAAACAAAACTTGTAAAAAAAGCCAAGCCGCGCAACTCACTGTTACCGTAAAAAGTAGTGAGATCCATGTAAAACCAAGTCAGTAAATATGTTTAATCCCTACTTAAAAACCTTTTGATGTTTTAAATAAAAGATTGACTTGGCCACTGCATCACATCGGCCAATGCGATGGCGATTAGCTATTACAATAGCCTGTTTAACATTGGCGTATGCGATGCGATGGCCAAGTACATACATTTCACACTCAATACAACGGCAACAGATAACATTAAATACTAATTATTTAGTAAAACTGATTTACAGTAACTCCGCGTGGTGGTCCCGTATAAATGTTGTTAATTTTGCTAGGTAGGTTAGATTATGAGTTAGCTTCCATGATATGTATTTTTCTCCTTATACAATGTTGTATGAGTGAGTTTATCAAAATAAACCAATTAAATAGGGAAGCCTTCAGAGTTTCTCCACAAAATTAGATGCATACCTTTTTTTTTTTTTTTTTGGTGGGTGTAAAATCATCGAATAACCCCTCCCGCTCTTGGGCAGAGCGAAAGGGAGTGTCAGACTTCTACTGACTAAAAACCACCCATGTTCCTTCTTCGCCCTCTATGTCGAGGCCGCGATAACCGTTGGACTACCCGCGGCCCAATTAGATGCATACCTTAAACGGAGAACGAGGAACATAACCATTCGTAACAATCGGGTGGTACTCGTAACAATGAATGGTCTGGAGTTTGCTATTCTCAACGTGAAATCATTAGACACGAAAAGTTCCCATGATTTATCCTTACTTTTTAAAATTTTAGACCAAACGATATACAATTCGTATCCCATACAAAAACAGTCGCTATTGTAAACTGGTAAGGTTTGAATTCCCTTACGGACGCTGCAGCGAGTTTTAAAGGCCAACCAGTGCCAAGCCTTTGTCGTGGACTGGCTTCCTGATGGATGAAACTAATCTATTATTCTGTCTGGCTCATAAGTCCGGATACGTCTGCCATTAATACACTTGTCTCGGCATCGTTCAGCATCGTGCGACATCGGCCAATATTGGCCAACATCGGGCAACATCGGATTGCATCTTGCGGTGTCGTGCGACGCGCTTGATTGATCTTCGAATCATGTGGATATTTTAAAATTAATTGCTTGCATGTCTGGTCTCATTAGTGAGATGTATGTTGCATCTGAGCATTTTAGTAGATTACTCTATTTGTTGCTTGTCTGGCGAGAACGCAGCTGGCGCACTGGAATTAATTTACTTTGGAACGCTCAGTTTAGATTACCAAATGAAAAGCAAATGAGGTCTAAGTTCGGGAGCGGTAGGTACGTCTATTTGTGGGCTGCATTTCATGTAAACGCACGTGAGTGCAGGCACGTACCTATATATTACCTGATTATTGTCTAGTTTACGGTTAATAGAAATTTACTCATTACAGAATTTATTAAAACAGATTAATCAAATACCAATTATGCAAAGCACTCACGGCAATTAAATGATCTACACAAATGCGTCGTTTGGCGGCGCGGGCGGTCACCTGTGACCGGCTGCATAATGAGTGCGACCGCGACCAGCGCGGTTGAGCCTTTCGTTGCTAATATTAAATGTTTAGCGCGCTGATTGGCTGATTGCGCGGGCCGCAACGCCCAACCACATCAAATGAACGCGCTGGTTGCCACACGCACGACACTAAATATCACCACATTAATCTGATGATTTGTATCATGATTACTACCAGACAATGTTAAATGAGGTATTGTGCAGCGCCTGGATTACGTCTACACTATTCGAGTTTAACAATATTTCTCTTTTTATGGTAGTGAATTGCGATGAACTGAATAAGAAAATGAGTTGTGTCTAGCCGGAGGAAAGCGAAATAAAATATTCGTTGCACCAGACGTGATCAGCCACAAATGTATGCTTTAGACATTTTCCATAATATATGATTGCGCTATTTATCCATATCGTGATTCGTGCTATATCCTCGTCTATCTCGCGATGTATCGTGGCGTGTTGGTGCGTGTGTGACCGCACGTCGGCAGTGGGCATCAATTCGCATCGCCTCGTAATGCGTCGGATCAGTTGTGGTGCGATCATTATTTTGCTCGATACGCTCCGATATTGTATTGCAATTGAATTAGCTATGCACAAAGACTAATATGGCTAAAATTTGCCATTAAGCTACACGCTTTGAAACCACTCACTAGTGGGGATGGCAGTACAGCAAGTTTTTTTTTGTTTCGGAAAAAATATCTTCTTAATCAACTGTTTTGATGTAGAGTTTGAGAAGTAGTAGTTCCGAGCGAACGAACCAATAAGCCGCATACGGTGAGATAGAAAGCATCATTGAACAGTAAGTCCCACTTGACAAAATTCTAATAGCTGTATGGTTTTTGTTGATATTTCTTCGCTCTTCGCATTTTATGGAAGTTAATTAAGTTTAAACACGAAATGTAGAAAAATTCATTTCTCTCATAAACAGCAAAGTTGTCAGGATCTAAAAGCAATCTATTTACGCAAAGAAGAACTGTCAGTCTCAACTGCGCTGTTATTAAATTCTACGTGCTTATTACCCCTAAATATTCTGTGTTCGTTTGCCCCATGAAGGGCTAATATCAAGGAGTGCTCGAGAGCGCGTCGTCACCACAAACCACGTCAGTGGAACAATAACGCGTCTCGACTCGTACTCCAACAAACACGCTACGTGTTTACGCGCGCCGCACGAGACCGCACGTCACCGCACGACGCGGCGCGGAGTGCTGCGGTCGCGCGTAATTGCCGCTTAATACACCCCGCATCGACACAAATATGAGCTCTGTTTGGACGCGGATTACGGTTTTAATTAACGTTTTGTCTCTATTGAAAGTTTAATAACGGAGCAGCCGGAGTGGCGCGAGGCGGAACAAACTGCCACGTTACTGTGTGCAGCATGAACTGAACGACCGCGACGAACGACCCTCTCGTACTTAATGTTAATGAATAGATTTCATGACGGGGGTGGGGTTCCTTTGATTTGATTGCATAAATTTAATCAAGTTTCCATTTTACGTAACAAAGGCTATTCAAAGATCAATTAAATATTCCCTTCGTAGATAAAACACAGACCTCCGAACTGAAAATCTTTTTCACCATAGCGATTTAATCCGACTTACAGATGGAAAATCGCCCGGCTTTGGTTAATCTCTCAAAGCCAGTTCGTTTTCAAACGTTATTTTCGGCATGACTGGTTGCGTGAATTGTTCCAAAAATGCGGCGGCGGGTGGTGCGGGTTTGAGACCGGCCGCGGGCGCTGGACCCGCGCCAGGAGCGTAATGCCATTATTATATGGCCGCGAGTCCGATCGGTATCGCTGAGCAAGTCTACGTGACACCTCGCAGTGATGGCCACAGTCCATCTACTTACTAATTCTCAACAGAAACACGTGCATTATACTTTTCCACGTAAAATTATCAACAGAAAAGGTGAGGTATCTGGAAAGTATGCTGCTATTGAGAAATTCCTGATGGAAAAACCCAATAACACTTTGAATTATTTACAGTTATCTTTAATTTGTGCTGCTAACGTTTTTTTTTATTTGCAGATTTAATTCCTTTCGATGTCACTTTTACCTTGACCAAAAATGTTTTGAAAAACGTTGCCCCTCTCTGGGACTTTGTCCTGTATCGTGGGTGCAAACATAAATTCTCACATACAAATACCCAGACCCGAAACAACTACACACATCAAAAGTGTCTAGGGATCAAGCATTTTTATGCGGATTTCTTGAGATTGAGATGTGGCTTTGTAATAAATTTATGATTTTATAAATTTATATGGATCCTTTTTGGTGCATTTCATAATTTGAATCAGGAACTGTGAATCAAATTCGAGTAAAAGATGAAAATCAGCTGTCAATATTTTCCCTATAAAAACATACAACGCATTGAAGACATTATTAGTGCTACTGTTTCCCTACTACTGATTAAAACCAACGTTATTATGGAGCGGCGACGTCATTTAAGCAGGGAAGAAATGCTCAGAGCCTTGGGAATGATAGAAGCTGGTTCCCGGCAACGTACTGTGGCTTTAGCTCTGAATACAAGTCAGAGTGTTATCAGTCGACTTTGGACACGTTACCGAAGCACTGGTACCGTGGCTGAGCGCCATGGAGGACGGTATCGCTGCACCACACGGAGACAAGACCGATGCATTCAAATCTTAACTCGAAGAGCTCCAACAATAACCGCCATGATGTTAGCCGTGAGGCTTCATCACTCTTCAGGGAACTTAATTAGCGACCAAACAGTCAGAAACCGCTTGCATGAAGTGAACCTTCATTCCCGAAGACCGCTACGGGTACCACCTATAGCAATGCACAATCGTAGGATTCGATATCAATGGGCTCTTGAACACAGAAATTGGGCAGAAGAACAATGGCGTTTCGTGTGCTTTTCTGATGAGTCTCGTTTTGGTATGAGACCGGATACAAGACGTATACGACACTGGAGAACCCCTGGACGCCAACAGCGATTAAAATCCTGCCAGGAAGTCCATCCTTATAGTGGTGGAACCATCATGGTATGGGCGGGTATTTGGATCGGCGGAAGAACTGAGTTGATTTGGATCAGAGGCAACCTCAACGCTCAAATTTATGCTGAGACGATTGTATCAGACGTCATCGTTCCTCTACAAGTGCAAATCGGTCCCTTATTTCAGTTAATGCATGATAATGCACGACCGCACACCGCAAGAGTTGTAAGACAGACTCTCGCCGCAGCTAACATCAATGTCCTGCCCTGGCCTGCTCAGTCGCCAGACTTGAACCCGATTGAGCATGCATGGGATATGCTACAGAGAAGAGCTCTGCCGAATATGGAGGGTATCCAGTCGCAAGAAGACCTTTTTTTGTTGTTGCAACGAACATGGGCGGCCATTCCACAGCGTGATTTGGATGAACTCATTTTGAGTATGCCAAACCGATGTTCTTGTGTTGTTAGTGTTCGCGGTAGAAACACGGATTATTAATTGTTTAAGTTACCCAATAAAATTTTAAAGAAAACTGTTATTTCAGTCTTTTTTTCGAACTTTAATGTTAGTGGTTCAAATGTCAAAAATCCCTTTATTAGGAAAATGGCAAATTTCTTTATTAATGCAAAGGTGACTTGGTTTATCGTTACTGTGACAAACGAAAACACTTTATTTGATGAATCCTTAAAGAAAATTTTAATTAATATCAATCAGGAGAAAAGTTATTGCAAAAATATATGTTGATCCCTAGACACTTTTGATGTGTGTATCTGCAGGCCATACGAATATTTGTTCCGTGCGGGGTTCGAACCCGCGACACGCAGCGCAGTAGTCCAATCGCTTAGCCACTGCGCCAACCGTGCCTATTGAAACCTAACTCTTTACTGTAGGATGTCAAACCAGTAGGGCTGTTTGCCGACTTTGTGCGCAATCTGCAATTATTAAATCGTGAACTGAGCGACTTTTCGGCCGTTCCGTTCCCGCGCCGCATCGTGCCGTGCCGCACCGCGCTCCGGCCGGGATGCCTCCACTGAATCAATGACATTAAGACATACCCTTCGCATTGCCTCCGTGTATACATTCATGTATGTATCGAGTCACATTACACATGTATAGGTTTCACTTCACTGTTAGAATTGCATATTAGTCTTACGCTTATTTTGCTTATTTCGTATTCTTGAACGATACGGTACGGCTTTGCGTATGAGTTAGTTTTCATGAGTTTTACATTCTGCTTTGAAATAAATCGTTTCCTTCTCTATTTCTATCTCTAGAATACACAACAGTTTTTATTATTACTGGTTAAATGAACCATTTCTTTGGGTGTGTTTTTTTTTTTCAATTTATATACATTATTTTATGTCTATCGTTTCCTTGGAATCGTGATTAACATGTGAAGTGGAAAGTGCTGGTGTATCAGAAAGTATATCATTGAAACGGTCCGTAGTGCCGGGGCCGGCCCGGCGCGGCGCTGAAATTGATGCGGTCCGTCCGGATATTAATATCCGCACGGACGGATGTGCGCGGATATTACGACTGCCACTGATGGTGTCCTACAGAAGGTCGAGCCAACGTGAACATCAGCTAAAACAGCGTATGTTTACCGGGATCTGACAAAATTAGACTCGCCACTTGATGGAGGTCAGATGAAAAGGGACCCCGGTGTTATTTTCAGATAATCAGTGAAAACATCTATTTTTGGGCTACATAATTATATTAAACATGCTCGAACAACCTATGTCAAGATCAGATATGGTGTATATTTCTCCGTTCTCAGCAATGCTTATAATAATAATAATGGAACCTAGGGGCCAACCGGCCCAGAGCCGGGTCCCTGCTGCCGGTGGTTGGGTTAGCAGCGCATCCAATGGACTCAAGCTATAAACGAGAATGTCATGCGCGTATACTACGGGTCTACAGAGGGGGGAACTATGGAGTCTTCATGTGTGTATTATACCAAGATTATGTCTGGAATTGTTTGTTAACCCAAACAATTTTAAAAGATTAAAAGAGTAACCTTTGGAGTTTCTTGCCGGTTCTTCTCCTTAGGAATCGACCAATGCACCGACCGTGCACCTTTTTGTCGACGTTTTATAAGTGCCCATGTAGGCCTATATGAAATAATAATATTTTGATTTTTGTTTTTTTTTGACTAACCTCACTGCGTACCGTGTTGGGATGCTGTCTCTATTTCAAGAACTTGAACCAACTGTCAGTTTTTTGATCGAACGACTGTCGGATCAGGTGCGCGTCGTCAAGCGCAATCACACGTTGGACGACGCCGAGCTTGATACGCTGCGCTCAGAGGTACTGAGCAACCGTACCATTTTCGCTCCATCTCAAACAGTGACGCAAACATCCGCTTTAAATACAATCCCACCGCGACCAAGTCGTGCTGTTAACGAGAAAGATGATAGGGTTGCCACGGTAAGAAGCCAGTGCAACGACAGATTCAGGAGCGCACTCGAGGATGCGCTTCGTGAGTATTGATCCGCCTCTACCGAACTCAGGCCCAGATTACCACGTATTCATAAACGAAATAGGGCGTTGGTTTGTGCCCTGGACTCGCAACTTAAGAATATATTCGAGAGTAGGACGGACCTCGTTGGACATTCTCGATATTGTAGTGTGGGGCTGTTGACTAGCTAATGTTAAATTCCCAAATTGTGACTTAGCTGGTCGACTAAAACTAGCCATACCAGCCTGGCAGCGCAGGATCAAGCGTCGTATCGATGGGGCCAGGGTAGGTACTAATTGACAAACTTTACTGCTTCAGGGAGGGCAATACACGACGACGTGTGATGCGTTTTGTGAACCATTTCATCGCATTTGCATCGCATCGCGGACTGAAATCAGCCCTCAAGATTACATGTCCGGTGTCACAGAGTGCATCAACTTCCTGAAGCAGAAGGTTCATGCATGGGCCAACTGTAGTCGGAGGTATAGGCAGCGGGTTGAACGGTACTCACAGAATCGCATATTCTAGAGCGATGAGTGGGTATACCGAACTTGGGAGCGCCCCGAGCCAAATATGGCAGACTTGTGTCGCCCGGATGATGCTGCCACGAGTTCATGCTGGCGCAGCATCTAGTCTGTATCCGTCTGTCATACTGAAGCCGACTGGTTGCCGATGTCGAGCGAGTGTGTAAACCTATCCCAGAAATGGAAGCTATTTTAATAACACCACAAGATACTACTGCGCACGAGAGACCGCGGACGCAGACTTTTTAATGCAACGTGACCGTGATAAAATAGCTAGATTAATTAAACCACAGACTGACGTCTGGGAGGAACTTTTGTCTGAAGTGCAATGTAGGTGGGATAATTCCATCAAAGGCCCCCACCAGTTCTTTCCATCCGTTCGTGAGCGGCTGGCCAGGACATGGCTGAAGGTGGATCACTGTGTTGCCCAATTTCTCACAGGTCATGGTAACTTTAAGAGTAAATTATTTTCCTTCAAGCTTGTTGCCTCGCCTTTTTGTTAATTTTCTACATCTGACTGCGAATATGAACAACCGGCACATCATATTTTATGGGAGTGTAGTCTTTGGCAGAATGAACGTAATATTATGTGGGATAGTGTACAGGTTACATCCGGAGTTATTTACTATACGGACCTTGTAGAAACTAGAACAAATTTCCGTGCGTTCATTTTTGCATTTTTGTCATACCTAGGATCCAGGACCAATTGGAATCAAATATAACAGCTCACAACTTAAGACCCAGTAATATTAATGACAAATAATTTCCGTAGTGCCAGGCAACTGGGCTTATCCCAGTTGTATACGTCCCTGCGTGCCTGTTGGCCTTATTCTGTTCTGTCTCCTGCTGATGTTGAGGGAAGTGGAAATTATGTTTTTCCTACTCCTCCCCTATTCTTTTCTGAATAATTTCGTTGTGGGATCCAAGACAGTTATATCGCATCTCTGGGACTTCGTCGAGCTTCATTGTCTCGGTGCTTTTCTTGTGGTCGCCAATGTTGATTCTAGCTTACAGGAGTTACAGTGGTTCGGGAATAGTGTGGCGGGCTTAATACCACAAGATATAGCTAGTGCAGTTTGTCCGTTACCGAACTGGAAGTCACCTGGTCCGAACAGACTGCACAATTTTTAATTTTTTTTCAAAATCGCAATATTTTTATTTCACGTAGGCCTACATGGGCACTTATAAAACGTCGACAAAAAGGTGCAATTTCTGGCTCAAATGGCTCAGTAGTTCACACACTTGCCTGACATCCCAATTCCAGTCATCCTTAGAATCTGCGTCGCTACCGCAGTTTTTAACCAGAATAACACAGAATACCCTCCTGATTACTGCAAGAAAGTATGGCAAAGTAAGCAGCTTCACGCGCGCTTCTACCGGGCTCTTCATGGGCCCGATGTGGATTTTCTAGCGTCCGTATCCTGTCTACGTTTCGGCGACCTCTTTGAGGAAACTGAAGGTTTTGTCTATGCGATTTTGGACGAAGTGCTGACGAACAATTACCGGAAATATATTGTGACGGATAGGCCAGTTGACGTGCGTCGGCCATGCCATCGTCCGGGCGAGTCCATCAGACATATTATTTCTGGATGTTCTCGTCTGGCTAATGGCGAGTACTTGCACAGGGATAATCAAGTAGCCAGGATTATTCACCAGCAACTTTTCTTATAATATAAACTTGTTGAATCTGTGGTACCGTACTACAAGTATGTGTCCGACTCAGTTCTCGAACGAGACCAAGTCACGTTGTACTGTCTATCATCGCTGACAAAACTATTGCTGCCAATAAGCCTGACAAAGTGGTGATGACCGATCAGCGCGAAGCGTAATGATAATATCGATGTTACCATCCCACATGACGGGAACCTCGTGAAAGCTGAGTAAGAGAAATAAATAAAATATCGAACTTAGCACACGAGGATGTCGATATGTGGAATGTGAGTTCGGCTATCATTGTGCTGATTATCGTTACGGCCAATGACCTTATACTCGTAGCTAAGAGCTTGCAAGGTCATCTTTCATAATCTCTCTCGATACGGCTCGCATTGTGAGGAGGTTCCTGTCTCTGGAGCCCTAACCATCGGTAGCTTGGACCCTGTTCTCGATATCGATGGACCACTATTTTTAATTTTTTTAATTTTTTTGTGTATCTTTCTTTAATAAAATATTTAAATATGTTTATAACATGTAAGGAAATAAATAAAGGAGAGAATAATAACAATACATTTTTTATACATAATTATAAGATATACAGATTATGATTATATTTAAGTGTTTAGTAAGTTTAACATAAAAGTCGTATAATATTTTTCTATGGATTTTCTGACATGTTACCTGGTGTAGACGGACCCGGCAGCGACCACCATGACCGCATAGTCTCAACCCCGAAGAAACATAAATACACGCCGTTTGTGTTGACCGCGCTCGGCCGTACCTACACTGCTCACTGCTCGTGTGAATTGATAGCCGCATGAATATTGAACTACATCAGAACTCGTGTACTAGTGTATACTACTAGAGTACCTATACAGAAACGCAAGAAATCTCATGCTAGCATTACTATAGTCATAGTTTTATAAAGCAGTTCAGAGTGGAGACATGATTCTACTTGTAGTTGCAAATCGCGCGCTATGTCCGGGGCCAGAGTTCCATGATGCCGGGGGAGCCCTCATTTGCGCGATATTGCACTCTTTAAAGCCGATTCTTTGTTTATAGATGCGGCCTCTGGCGGTGTGTTTTCGGTTGCGGTTCCTTTGTGTACTCTGCAGTTCTCGCGTTTATCTCGAGCGGCTTTGCAGAAATATTGTAACTCACTGAATATAATATTCTCGATTTAAGAACTGTAACCGAATTGTGTAACTGTCGGAATGAGCACCCCTTTTAATTTGAAAATTCATTAATTCTCAATGCGTTATAAGCGCTGTCAATCACATCAACGTTTAATACGTATAGTTGAACTGTCATAAACAAATATATTTCCTTTTCCCGGAAGTGAAGTTTATCATTGTGATGGTTAATAATGCTCCCTTAATACCTCAGAAAGCATAGACTAGAGACTGTTTAGAGAAGAATTACAGTAAATAACTGCGTTGTGAGACTACAGTGATGACGTTCTTTCTAATACATTCACAATAGTCCGTCTATCTAAGCATCGCTAATAGCTACTCGGAGGTATTTGGTATAGCAGGCGTGTACACAAACAGGGTCTGATTGCGCCGACCGCGGTCGATCGCACACACACACACACATGACATGACCCTCGCCCACTGATTGTCAATCACTCGATAGCAGGCACCTTTTAACCATCACAATCTGTGAATAATTATGTCGCAGGGAAATGGGGATATGAGGGATTTCACGAAATCCCAAGGGATATAACGAAATCCCAGTAGATGTCGAATATTCTTGTTTATTACGTCTTCTTACTAAAAGTATCTAGGGATTTGACAAAACACCAATTTATTGTCAGTGATATTGTGTCGTTTCACTAATCTAAATCTAGTGAAATGTCAGATAACCGGATTCTGCTGAATAAAAATCGAGACATCTCATCGTAACATAGCCCTAGCTGCAAATAAATTTTTAGAGAATAATTAGTGACAACGAGTAGAAGTTATGCTATATAACGTTAAGAATTGAACATAAGCAAATATCCACGAGCTGGCTGTATGTCAATCAGTTCACGTACGAACATTATGTTCAATTGCGTTACAATATTGTGTTCAATTGCGTTATATTGCCGAGACGAGGCTTAATATAAAACGTTGCCATTTTCGTATCTACTAGTACAAGTTTGTTTACGTACTCTATTTCATTTGGCGTTTGTCTCTTTATATTTTATCTTTTTATCGCTTTATTGAATTGTCGTCTCAAGGATTTGTCTTTTGCCTGCCTAGCGTTTTATGTGGATTATTATTCAACAAAACAAAGTGAGATTTTTTACAATAATATTTCTGTTCAACTATTAAATTGTCAGCGCCTCTGCTTTGATTGATTTATTTTTATTGATTTCTTTCATTTTGATGTTCCCAGGCCAGTGCTGGTAATTATTGACGAGTTTGGTAAGCTTACACAGTTCACATACAGCCTAATATCGTCATTGATGAGCTGTGGACGTATCAAAGTGAAGCTCTCTATTGAAGAGTTACGGACGATTAAATACGTAATCGGTGAATCAGGCACCGACCGTAATCAGGGCTACTCTATTAAAAACGGACGGAATACATCTGCCGCAGCCCGCATCACGCTGACTTCAACTGTGTACCTTCGCAAGTTAATGCAGACAAAGGCAGCCCTGTCATATAAAACACTTGAAATAACTCAGCAGCACTACAGCTGCAGGGTCCGAGTGCAGCCGACAAGCAATGTGAACTCATTTCACAACTGAATTCAATTTACTTCAGAACAAAAGGTACCAGTCAGATAATATTCATAAAGTCTTTTGAAATCGTATTCCCTTTAGTACGGATAGACTGAATTATATTACGAACGTTTTGTTTTAAAAAGGACGCTTCTTATACCTATTGTGAAGGATACTTAATTGAGTCTCGTCTGAGGACGTACACGCTGAAGGCTGGAACCCAGAAGATTGGGGTGATGCCTATCTGAGTTAAGTAATCAATTACCATTTAAAGTGCGTCTTCCTTTGTGCCTGGGCCGCTCTCTCGAGAGCTAAATGTCGGCGCTGTGGTGGAAATGAGACGACGACAGTACGATGATTACGATTTAATGAATATGTCAAATTATGACAGCAGCCACCGACCTATAGTAATATAGCTGTCTGATTTAAAATAGTTAAGATTCATTATAAGATTCTTAAGTACCAAACATTTTAACTATCTCCTTTAAATATTGACTAGCTCATGTTTAGAGGCTGTTGTTGAGTGTACTCGGTACAGCGGCCGGGTGGCACGATGGCACCGCTAACCGCAGGATCCGCTTCGCTTTGTGTGTTTGAGTTCAAACGGTTCTGTTTGACAACGCGTAATTGTTGCATTGGCCGCGCTTTGATTTGCGGTCGCGATTGGCACGCCTGGCGTCCGCCTCCGCCGTGTGGGTGGCACGCGTCCGGCACGCGTTGCGGTCGCCCGCTCCGGATAGCTCCCACGCTTCTAACACAATATAAATATGGACAGTACGGAAACTCCCTACAAACGCTTGAAACCGCACACTCACACAAACATGCGCATTTACAGGGCGCTCAAGCTAACTTCGCAGTGCTCTCAGTTGTACGTGCCGCGCCGAAACGGGTGGTCAGTTGCTCACGTTTAAGTTTATATCTCCTCATATTTATTAAAAGCCACAAACGTATTGCGTGGCAGCAGAAGGAAGTATTTTCAACCGACGTCTAAAAAGAAGGAGGCTCTCAATTGTTTGTTTGTTCGGGTTTTTTTTGTATATTTGTTTTCGCATAACTCCCTCATTTATGAACCGATTTGAAAACTTATTTTTTTAATTGAAAGAGTATACTCCCGAGGTGGTCCTACTGTTACCATGTCAGGATCTGATGATGGAATCTTAGCGAAATCGAAGGCAACCCTCAATTTTATAGTCACGTATTACGTGTTTCGTATTTTTTCTAAAGCTATTTAAGTAATCACATCTGGCAGTCATCACCTCATGTTGATGAGCTGATGATGGAAGGTATAACTCCTTAACGGTTAGGAGTTGGAGGATAATTCTTTAATAAAATATTATGGGGACGTATAAATGGTTGTATTCTTTCAGATTATCTAGGTGAGCTGGCTTTGGAAAGTACCGTAAAACGGGGTGAATGGGGATGCAGGGGTGAATCGGAACGAAACTTTAAAATGGATTTTAACATTGAAATAATATAGTTTGTTGCTAACAAGGACACTTGATCTTTAATTAAAAAACAATAAACACATTACAATCTTTTCTGGCAACAAACTATATTATTTCAATCTTAAAATCCATTTTAAAGTTTCGTTCCGATTCACCCCTGCGGGATGCAGGGTGCTCGCCAAGACCTTTCATTTCATAACAAACGTGTCATGATTATCTCAATTTAATTCTTTTCGATGTTAGAATATGACATTTAATTTCCATCTCGTCGTCGTAAGACGGACGGACGGCAAGCTAGCCCATCACTCAACGTTCACAGGCCCAAGAAATCTTACCCTTAACCTTCAAGATTCCCTTATTATTGCTTTCAACTCCTAACCGTTGACGAGTATAAGTACCTTCCATAAGCAGCTTACCATATTACCTGAAAGATTACAACGATAAATAGTCCCCATAATATTATATTTTATTAAAGAATTATCCTCCAACTCCTAACCGATGAGGAGTTATACCTTCCATCATCAGCTCATCAACATAAAATGATGACTGCTAGAAGCGGATACTTGAAAAACTTAAAAAAAGTACAAGACACGCAATAAGTACCTATAAAATTTGAAGATTGCCCTCGACATCTCTGGTATGCCATCAGATCCTGATTACCTTATCATGGTACCTACTACCCTTGGGATATCTCCTTTCCAACAAAAAATGAACTTTCTATATCGGTTCAGGCGTCTTCAAGTAATCGGTGATTATACATGATAAAGATTTCGACGAATTGAGAACCTCTTTTTTTAAAGTCGGTTAATGTGATTTACCGTCTATTATCAGGTCAACCTAATAAGCTGACTGAATACAACTATCGATCCATAAGTACGTATAATTTTGAAGGAATTTTCTTTCAACTCCAAACCGTTGAGGAGTTGTACCTTTCATCATCAGCGCAGCCACATGAGATTATACTTATCAGACGCAAATACTTGAACAACTTTAGAAAGTATGTGAAAATTTTAATGTGTGCCTATAAAATTCGAAGGGTTGCCCTCGATTTCTCAGGGTTTCCATCATCAGATCCTGACTTAGTGACAATGGGACCACCTCGAAAGTATTTTCTGTCGAATTCAATAAGAATTTTAAAATCGGTCCATTAATGACGAAGATCTGAAAACATACTCGTAATTGAGAACCTCCTCCTTTTTGGAAGACGGTTAAAAACTTTCACTGAAGTCAAGAAATTCTGGGTATCGTAGTTGTGAAGAGGCGTCCTATTGAGTATTCAATACTGGAAGAAATGACAGGAACACAAAGCTGCGAATAATAAAGGGAGAATTCAGAATAACTATTAGACATGTTAGCCGACTGCGCTGCTGCGTTATTAAAATGTCAGTTGCAGCCGTTTAGCAGTTGTTTCTTTACATTATAAATGTCTTATTTATAACTAGCGGTCCGTCCCGGCTTCGTACGGGTGAATATTTAGTTTTTAAAGCTGTAATAAATATTGCCTAGATATTACTCAAGGATAACGTAGCATGGCGACCTCTCGCGTCCGGCTCTGGTGCAAGTCATGGTCCGGGGCGAGGAGGAATGGGACGCCATCGCCTCCTTCTGCGAAGCAGTGATGCTAGCTAAGGAGGTGGCGGAACGTGAGAGGGAGAGAACCTCACGTCCCAGCCGCCGCGGGAGACGCTCCGGGCGTCGGGGGCCACGTGACGGTTTCCGGCAACCGTAGTCCGTCTTACGACGATGACAGGCCGTGTCGACGACGCGTTTGTGTTCAACGCGCGCCTCAAAGAGATGTAAGCAACTTGGAAGGGGCCGACGCCCGTCGGGGCTACGGGATGTTGAAGAGATACCGCGGCCTTGACATAGAGGGCTAAGAAGGAACATGGGTGGTTTTTAGTCAGTAGAAGTCTGACACTCCCTTTTGCTCTGCCCAAGAGCGGGAAGGGTTATTTTATGATTTACAACCTACCAAAAAAAAAGGCATAATGTAGTAGTGTATTCGTTTTTGAGTTTATTCGGATCGTTACAAATATACAAATCTTTCCTGTTTATATTATTAATGTAGTTGATTTCACTCTCAGTCGGCATACAGTGGGTATATCCATTCTTAATGCTCGTGTTCTTGAGATCATGATATATAATATAACGCGAGCGTTATACAACAGTACGAAGCGTCAGTAATGCGAGTGTGTTCCACATTCATTCACGTGCCGCTGTATGGATGAGTTAGCCATTGTGACTTCAGAGATCTTATCAAATCTAATGATTAAGCTGTTGACAAGGATGAATCCGATCTTGAACCGACTTATCACCCGCACAATTCTAATCCCAAACTTCGACACAATCCTAAGTCCACAAGAAAGAGCTAACTTCATAATAAAGTTGAGAATATTACGAACGTCTCAAATAAATTCAGATTCCGGAGAAAGCCGATCCAATTCCCGCGCAGCGGAGCATGAAGTAACTAATCTAATGAGTTAATCGTGTGCGAGGGCGCCGCGACCACCGCGCGCGCCTGCAGCCCTGGTACCCTCGCTCCCGCTCGCCGGTCGGCTGAGTTATGGCCCGGTTTATCATTCGCAGCACTGCACAAACCAGTTATTGAACACGAGAGTTTACTACGACTACCCCGACCTCGCTGCGATTGCTGGCTTTGAATTTTGCTTAGCCTTTTGAATGTTGGAAAAAATGCGGTCAGCGTTTCGCGTCGTAGTGAGATTTATGATTTAGTTCTAAGTCCTAAAGCACGAGTTTCCTTTATCTTCATTCCTGACACAACTTTTCAATTTCAATGTTTTAATACAATTTTCCCCAGAATTCAATCTAAAATCACACCGGCTGGTACATTGTAGAAAAGTAAAAAGCAAATCGTTTCACTGCTACGGAATCCTAGCTACACAATTCAAGAAACAACAATTTAGCCACTATGAGGCATGCAAGGATCCCGAGGCTCTCGACTGTCGGTACCAGGAGCGCAGAAATCGCAGAATATTCAATATCGACGTTATTGTGTCCCGAACAATGCGGCCACAGACAGAAAATAATAATTGAAAGCGGCTCCTTGGAGCATCGGATGGCACTCGTGTCACGTGAAGTCGTGTAGTCGTGTCGATACATTGTTCCGCTGCAGCTGAATTGAATAAATTGCTAGAGAGCACTCCACTCTGTGCATCGCTTACAACAATGCACTACGACATACAAGTTATTCGCTGTGTCGGGAAAAAACTAAAAATTGTTTCCGATTTAATTCAACGTATCATGTTTTTTAATTAACCTTTATCAATCTACAGTTTGAATCGTGGTTGATTCCATATTCTTAATCTTTAACACCGAAACAATGAAACTTGGTTCTTTTGTATTTAATCTACTCACAACTGACAAAAGGAATGAAGATACCTCCACGAATGCACTACAGTGGCCATTCTCGAGCGAAGCCGCCAGCCTGCCACGCTGGACGACGCTGGGTCGCGCTAGGCTACGTACGGGCACGCTGAGCCACGTAACAGGCACTTTATCACCCGCACGTGAAAAATGAAACGTGCGCCACAAATGAGCTCAGTGTCCGCCTGGCTGTGACCACCCCGTCCTCTGCGTCCTTGCTAACATTTCTCTTTTATACACTGATATTTTAGGTGTGCGAGAAGCGATAATCTGTAGGTACATCTACAATTTGGATTTAAATGATGTGTCACAAATCCCAGTGTGAGCTCTATTATGGCGATATTTCAATTGTCATTATTCATAATTTCAGGTTTTCTAGCCACAAAGCGCTGGATCGTTACCTACGAGCTACGACTACCGCAATGACTTCTAACGCTCACTGTACTAGTCTGTACGTACCTATGTCGGTAAGTGTACTGCAGTTGGCTTTGACTCAAATACGACTGCACGAAGTATGAAGCTTGGAGTCGAATTCCGAGCACAGTTTTTGAAAGCGAAATGGACTGGAAAAATCGGAATTCAATCCTGAGTGGTACCGCAGGCAGAAAACCTCCTACGTACAAGTATATAAGTGAAATAAAAATAAATAGGTAAACCAGAAACGATGTTAATGAATTGATGTTACAAAAACATGAGGCACTGTCCTGAGGTACGTACGAACGTCTGCGACAGGAGATTGTCTATTATGTGTCCAGGTTCAACCCCGGCCCATAATAGGCCTGTCCCGTACATGCGAGGTTATTATCTAGTGCCCGTTACGAACAATTTCCTCTCAATCAGAATGTTTGCTTGACTGTTTTGATATCCACAAGGAGTTATAGTCCATCTCTCCCTAGACTATAGCATTAATGTCTGGTACAACAAGATATACTGTATGGTCAACACGCAAGGATAGCGACACGGTTTGCTGTAATGGTAATCCTGTACCATTGTACATTGTACATTGCGGTAGATGAATATCTTCTGTGGACATAATTATGATAATGAAACAACGCTGATGGATACGGCCTGCTCAATGACTCCCACTATTTTATATTGTTTCTACCTAGTATAGTGCTCTGAGGCGATTTAAACATGAAAATCACGAAATTGAGCTGCAGTAAATAAAATTTCATGAATTAAAAAATAAAACATTTTGCTTCTAATTCAAAGGGTGAAATTTTTTTATGTAAAGGTCTCACTAAAATTTCATTACAGTCCCAGTGGGGCTCAGCGAAATGTAAAAACTAAAACTAAATCGATTAGCAATTTTAGAATTAGCAATTTTAGAATTAACAATGAATAAATTATACATTATTATTTTTATACCACGTATGCAATATCAGTACGAGTGTAAAGTACGCTGTTGTGTAAACAAGTCCTGCACTCACGTACGAGCCATTAGCCACTCTGAACTAATTACGAGTAACCGCTCCACTGTCGCACGCCCCTCATATAACGGAGCGTGAGGCTTTTTCTTGTTTCAGTAAACAGCACAGAAACAATGCTGGCTCGCTGATGCGCGGCGTAAGTAGTGCGAGTGCAGTCGTCGCGTTGCTCTTTATATTACTTTATTTTCTCCATTCAAGTTTTAGCTTAAAAGATATAATATTATATAAAGTTCATGGATTCTTGTCGGTTTTCGCATACTCGAGAAAAGAGCTAGAGTGCAGTCTTCCCCGAAACAGAAAACTGTAACAAAACTATTTAACTATTCATCTATATTACATTTTCGCCCTCGTTCCGCGCTGCACAGAAAATAGAGAGAGTATAAAAAACTAAACTTTTAAAATTTGCATCCGATCGCCTTATCTCGCCGCTTCTCCGACATAATGAAACAGTTTAATTATCCTCCTTCAGCGGCCGGTCCCCTCCCCACGGGGAGGTGCGGGGTGGCCGGTGGGGAGGGGGTGGCGAAGTGGGGGCGCGCTGACCCGGAAACGATGCGGCTCCCGGCCGGATATTAATTTCTCCACTCGAACGCACTTCGCGCAGGTGACGAACACCGGAACGCTTTTCAGCTAATTTTCATTTATACGCGCTTTGTTCCAGTGTGTAATGCGTCTCGTTTGTACCGGCACCGCGCGCTACACGCCACACAACAATATTTAATACACGATCAAAGCTTTGGGTTCAATTAAAGCATAATATAATTAAAGTAGCAGAACAGTGTGCGGTCATGGTCATGTTTCATTAATTCCGTTTGCAGATAAATTGTACGTGAGAGCGTTACATGAACAATGCAGCGAACATTACGCACAGCGCACACTCGCCGATTATACTAATGCAAAGCAAACACATGGAGTTACAACAGATGATACGGCACGTCATTAGCGCTAGGAGCGGAGCGAGCAGCCGAGCCGGAGCGAGCGGTCCGAGCGCTCGTTATTAAAATGAAACTAGACAAAGCTCGCGTGATGCATCACTTACGTAGTTAATTGTCCACTTGCGCTGTTTCATACTCTTGTTTTGCATGGTTTTGCCCGGAAATGTTGAGCTTCACGATTTGTTTTTACCATCTCTGGATCACGTGCAGGTCGGCTAGGCACAATAATATATTCGATTGTGCTGCCTGGCTGTGCCGAGTCTACCGGCCGACCTGGCCCGTGTGTAACACCCCGTACATTACTCTATCAACGTCTTCATTCATTACTTTTACTTTACTTATAACTTCAGCTAATTAACTCGAAAATGTTAATTTAAGTAAGCAGACTTTAAGCCTTGATCTAATAATAATAATCTGTTGACACAGCGATCTGATAGCCGGAGGCTGCGAGCTTAACGTTATTCTCTAATTCAATTGACGCGCCGTACTAAATAATTAGTCAATGGCTGCTACTTCATTACTGGATTGGCACGTGCAAACGTGATTTTATACAATCAATACATATTATAAAACAAAGTCTCTCTGTCTGTCTGTTCGCGATAAAGTCAAAAACTACTGCACCGATTTTCATGCTGTTTTCACTAGTGAATATAGTAGTTCTTGAGGTAAGTTATTTTTGAGGTATATATTTTTTAAATTTAACCCTTAGAGGAAATAAATAAGGAGTGGAAGTTTGTTTGGATATTTTTCGATAACTACGCGGGTGAAACCGCGGGAAAAAGCTAGTTTTAAATATTGCATGGACGAAATCAAAAGTGGGTGTATCGATCGTACCAAGTGGGGTCCAGTGATTATTTTTTTTATTTCTTCCTATTCCCATAAGGAAAAGGCGTGAGTTTATATATTATGCTTGTTTGTAAATTATTAAAGTGTGATATTTCAAATGAATTCAATTAAGAATGGTCTCCATAAAGAAACTTATAGGGTCAAGAATTAATTTATGTTTGAATATCAATGAAGGCAAAAGTTTTTCTGTAGTAGAATTATTAATATTTATTATTAGATTTCAAAGGTTTCACCAAATTAAATTGTATTTAATATATAAATCTAGCTGGATATTCTTGCGAACATTTTATGTAAGTATCCATTGTAGATATCCGGGTAGCGTTTTTTGGAATTCTTTTATCCCGTGTTTGGTGAAGTCGTGTTACTCCCACATGACATGGATAACAAGCAAAATATTAAATAATTACGTAGTTTTGGTTTTTCATAACTTCCTTAACATAAATATTTCCTACTGCCAAATAGAGCGCACCTTCCTTCATCCTCGTTCAGTTGTACTCTCAGCGAAGCGAAGGCGCCCGCCGTGCCTCCATCAAGATAAACCATCACGTAATAAATAAAGCGAGTCAACGTCTATATGTACGAGATATACGAGGTGGCGGCTGCGGTCAGCAATCCAGCGCCAAATACAACTTAGATGGTTTGTGAGTCCCGCCCGCCCCCCGCCCTGCCCGCCCCACCCGCCCGGGAAGCGAAGCGAGCGCTTACTTATCTGTGTGCGCTCGCCTTTACTGCCTTAGGATTTTGATTGCTCTTTAGAATACTAAACGCAAGGAAACTATTAGATGGATATAAAGTTTCGATCTGGACGCATTCGCATCGGATTGTACGGAGAAGGCAAATTGTAAAATCTTGGAAAGTCATGGGGGAGGCTTTTGCCCAGCAGTGGGACAAAGCAAACAATAAAAAAAGTGTTTTTTTCAACTCGAACGGATTTTGATAACTTTTCCATTGAGAATATACATATTCTTATAAAAATTGCATACGAAAAGTGTTTAGTACATTAAAAAAAAAAACGTTTCGCTCCTGTTGTTCTAATCACAGAACAGAAAGAACAGGTATCTATCTCATTGTGATCATTCAGATCACCTTACCTACGAGGCAAAGCATAGTATAGTTGTTGTTAGCGTAGTTAGTTGTAGCGTAGTTGACCCTACGTCTTATAGTCAATGCAATAACTCGTAGTCTGTGCTAAGCCTCGTAGTCGATGTTGCGACCCATAGTCTAAGCTATGCTATGACCCGTAGTTGAAGCTACGCCTCGTAGTCTATGCTACGTCTCGTAGCAAATACTACGTCTCGTAGCAAATGCTACGAACTGTATTTGAAGCGTCCGTCGCCGTGTCGTCGCCTCGAAGTTGATGTTACGTCTCGTAGTCGAAGCTGCGACCCATAGTCTCAGCTACGTCTCGTAGTAGATGCTACGCATCGTTAAACTTACGCCCCGTAATCGACGGTACGTCTTGTGGCAGAGACTACGACCCGTAGTTGAGGCTACGCCTCGTGTCTCTCTTTTATAATTTTACTTTTTTAGAATTCTCCGACACATACAATTTCCAGGTACTGATTACTATTCCATCCATTGGTAATGTTATTGGGTGACACATTTCAGGGGTCCATCCTGAAAGGTCTGACGCGACGGGGTCGTGCTCTGATCATTAGGCGCGTCCGTCCGTTATGCGACGTAAATAATTTAAATGAAAACCTTCGTAAAAACGTGACTTCAACGTTTTCCTTTATTCATTTTCATTGTTTTTATGCCTCTATCCTATACTTTTTCTGAGTTTTAAAAAAAGTTTTTTATTTTTCCATTTTTAGTTGTAATAGGTATCACATACAAATAATTACTATACATTTAACATTCAACCAAGAAACCTTACCCTTAACCTTCAAGATTCCCTTATTATTGCTTTCAACTCCTACTGCTCTCCATAATTAGCTCACCTAGATAACCTGAAAGTCCCTATAATATTTAATTAAAGAATTATCCTCCAACTCCTAACCGTTAAGGAGTTATACCTTCCATCATCAGCTCATAAGCATGAAATGATGACTGCTAGATGCGAATACTTAAAAAACTTTAGAAAAAGCGCAAAACACGTAATAAGGGCCCATAAAATTTGAAGGTTGCCCTGGATTTCTCTGGGATACTGATTATCTTATCATGCTACCCTAGGGATATCTCCTTACCAACAAAAAAGTAATGTCCTACATCGGTTCAGGCGTCTTTAAGGAATCGGTGATTATACATAAAAAAGATTCCGACGAATTGAGAAACCCTTTTTATTAGAGTCGGTTAATGTGATTTACCGTCTATTATCAGGTCAACCTAATAAGCTGAATGAATACAACTATCGATCCATAAGTACGTATAATTTTGAAGGAATTTTCTTTCAACTCCAAACCGTTGAGGAGTTGTACCTTCCATCACTATTGCAGCCACATGAGATTATGATTATCAAACGCAAATACTTGTGTCTGTACTGTGTGCTGTGAAAAACGTAATGTGTGCCTATAAAATTCGAGGGTTGCCCTAGATTTCTCAGGGTTTCCATCATCAGATCCTGACTTGGTGACAATGGGACCAGTTCGAAAGTATATTCTTTCGAATACAAAAACAATTATGAAAATCTGTTAATTAATGACGGAGGTATCCGAAAACATACATACAAAAAAAACACAGACAAATTAAGAACCTCCTTATTTTTGGAAGTCAATTTAAAAGGACATCCGTTACATTAGTTGACACAAAATCAAAATCAAAGCATTTATTTCAAGTAGGCCAGTTACTGGCACTTTTGAATAGTCAAAACAAACACAAAAAAAATAAAAAATAAAGCGACAGTCACAAAGCATAATAACTGTGACTGTACTGTAGTTGCCTGAGTAAGTTAAGTCTCGCATCCCATGCTGGATTCCGGTTAGTAGCAAGAATTTCAAGAACGACGCAGAAATGTCATAGAGAGCGGTAAAATAGCGTTATATAATTATCTACATATCTGGGATTGCAGGAATTTGTATTGTTCTAGAGGAGCTAGCAGGGCCAGTGGGTGTAAAAACAGTATTTCCATAGACGTGCCGTGATGCCTAGGAGATCTGGTGAACGATACGAGGCTGCCAAAGAGGCAAATAAAAAACTATATATTAGAATAGTATATACTAACGCAAAATTGTAGTGAGACTTTTTTTAGTCGGGTGCCATTAGACAGTGGTCGGATTGTCACGGGAACATTTGTTCTGGGGCGTAATGAATGTGGCCCCATGTATGCATAGGCATTACAAGACCTTTTTAAAACTTTCTTTTCCACACCTCTAGGAACTTTGAACACTATAACTTCGTGGCACTTTTTGGACATACTATGAGTAATTTACACTCAACAACGGACATTACTCGCAACAATAGACGCACGCTGTCACGTCCCGCATCATTATAATTCACGTCAGTGCAAATACAAGCCAAATATCTCTCGTCTCTTACTTACCTGTACTATAATCTTGTGTAACGACAGTGGTAAAAAATAGACAGGAACTGATTCATTATTTTATTCGGACAGAGTCTCGACTTACAGGTTTCACAATCGAGCGCGACAAGACCTCGAAACTGAGCTTACAGGGCATTATATAGACTGATATCCCCACCGGAGGCATCCGGTGGTTATGGCGGTGTCTTCGCTTGACTGTGATTGGCTCGCGAGTCGTTGCCCGTCATTGGCTGGCTAGAGTGGCATGGCTATGGTATGCTAGAGTGGCATGGCTATGGTTTGCTAGAGTGGCATGGTTATGGTTAGCTGTCATTGGCTGGCTAGGGTGGCACGCTGTGAGCAGGCTGTTGTAACATTCGGCCGTCCTGGAACAATTGCTCCCGCAATGGAAACAAGAAAACAGTGATTACAAGTCAGCTCAGAAAAACCAAGTTAAAATGGGGCAATAGACCTCTCAGGAGATTTATGAAATCTTCGGTTTTCAATTGTTCGTTCACACTACTGGTGCTATCAGACAAAAGCACTGCTACGATATGTTACAGCGGATACTAAACCTGTAAACCCGTTGTATCATATAATATGACCTTTCACACTTCTTAGTTTATGTCAATCATTACCTAACTCCTCAAAATCACTTAATGTGGGCCAGAAAACCAATCTTCTAACAAACAAGTGTTAACCTGGCTCGCCCCCTATAGCATGGGACTTTAAGCTGAAGTAAAAGGAATAAATGCATAAGAAGATTTGTAGTAGGTACCCACTTGTACTAATTATTATGGACAAAGATGTAGGAAATGCTTAGTACCAACAATTTTTAACGACATACCTTACGATTTATAAAATAGCTGTACCACGAAAATGTCTTTTAAAATAAATTAGGGAAGTTTGTTTTTAACACCTATGTAAAAACCTCATTACAAGAGATGTGTAGATTCCATTTATGATTATTTATTGTTGTATAAGTATATATTTATGCCATACAACGATGCAGCGGACGAACTCGCTCGAAGGGGCTCGAGCATGGCGGCGGTGGGCCCAGAACCCATCGTGCCGCTACCTTTCGGCTATCTTCGCACGCTGGTAAGGAAACGTACCAAAGAACTTCACGCCAAGCTGTGGCTAGACCACGGCGAGTGTAGGCAGGCCAAGAAGGCGCTTCCCGCCATCGACGCTCGCCTCACCAAACAAGCGCTCCGGCTAACTAAACTGCAGCTACGCACAGTAACGGCTGCCATCACTGGACACGGTACTTTTAACAAGCACCTCTTTGTTATAGGAGTCACAGATAGTCCTCTGTGTCGAGCCTGCATGGAGGTAGAAGAAACAGCAGCCCACGTGCTCCTGCACTGTCCGGGGGTTGCCCCATACAGGGCCAAATACTTCGGTGACCCAGGTACTCTCCGCGAGATTGCCAGTAACACCAAGGGGTTGCTGGCTTTTCTCGGGGAGCTGGGGTGGATCGAGTGATATTCCCACCCGCACGTAAAATACGCGCATTGAGCGTGGAGTTGCGGACACCAGCCCGTTATACTTATACTTATACTTATACTTATGCCATACTAGCTTATGTTTTCGGCTTCACCGCTATTAATTAAAGTGTTTTAACGCAACTTAAATGTTATAGCATTACGTTATAGTCAACTTTAGTGTTCAATAAATGTGTTTAGTTGTAGGTAAAAGTGACGTTGTTATTGATGGAAACGTACCAACAATTTGTTACATTTAAATTAAATATAACTGTTTTACAGTATGACAGAAGTAATATACCATGTAACTCGGATGTAACCATGAATAAACACTTTTTAATTCATTTCAATTTACTGGCGAAATGTGTGTGTACTCATGAGTATAAGTACCTCTGCCTAACCCATTGGGTATTACATGCGTGATGTTAAAAGTATTAAACCTTGTTGCCGCCAGTAGTCATCGCCTGGCGCCAAAGTTACATAATCATAGTTTTTTTTTTTGTAAATCACACTATTAACATATTTCCTTTCCTTTTTTTTTTTTCTTTTGCCTTATCACTAAGTTTACTAACCCTAGTCGTTAAGTTATTTTGTTGTTACTAACACTATGGACACTTGTCTGAATTAAAGAGTTTGAATTTGAATCATCATTTTTCACCTTGTATCTAAGCTACGTCCCATTTCTGAGATAACCCTACCGCGCCTAGATTGCCCTGGTTGCCTGGAGCAACCCGATCTGGGATAAATCGTAAGGCTTATAGGTACCCGGTTGTAATATTAACAGTATTATAAGAACTCCATATTATCTGCGACATTAAAAACATGAAACATTTTTCATGTAAGAAAATATAAATAAACTGTTAAACAATCTAAGTTAATTACATTATACCATTAAGACGCACGCACACATACATGTACATACTCACACACATAATTCTTAGCGTGTCGATGGCAAAACTTCATTACCTATACACACTAACACACTACACAAGAACACGTTTTCCTATTTTTCCAATATAATTTTATGTGTTTAAAGCTATTAAGTACTAATGTTAAGTTAATTTTAATGCAATTCTGGCCCCCAAGATACCCACAGGCGCAGCCTCGTTTCAGGACATCAGTTTTATCACCATTTTAAAATTAAAATTTAGCTTGCTACTGTCATGTATTATCAGAGCTAAGTTAGATTTAGAATTGGATGTCGTTAACCCTCTTTCCTACATTATCCCCTTTACAGTACGCACAATGTAAACATGACGTCACATAATAATATTTACTTATAAATCGGGTTATTTTTGGAAATCAGAAATTTTGTTGATATTTATAAAATTCAGAACTTCGTCTTACTCCTTGTTATTGACATGATGCATTTTGATTAATATTTTCCATCGCGCGAAGTTTGACACAACTCACACAACTAATCTGGTACCGTAAAGGTTTATTTACGTTATAGCCTACCATCAACGATTACACAATTACTCACTATAGGTATCTGTACATCCACTTCGCAGTAAAACAATACTACTTTTCGGCTTTTCATCTTGTCATTGCACAGTACTGAACAAATCGTTCACGTCTAAATGGTACACAATAAACGGCATCTATCGAACGATCTACTTACCTAAGATAGGCATAGACTTTGACTTTGGCTTTTCGTTTTAGCTTGCTTGGGCTTTGGCTCATCGGTCACCATAGTGAAAAGTAATATCGGGCAATACATGGCATAAGATCATGATTAGTCATTGTACCGCGTACTGCAGTACAGTCCGAATTACATGGACATTTTTACATAACACGTCATAATATGAAATCTTAGCAACAATTTTATCACCGCAAGGGATTCAAGCCCAAAATCATGTTAAACACTCTATCTCACTTGTAACGCGACTAAACTAAAAGACAGGGCGCAAACTACCGTCAATCTACTTTATAAAAGATACGTGCAATACCTGCAATACGTGTGAATTTCTGTTGGAAAACTAGGATCGTACCTACATAATCACTAATACCGACCTATAACATTTTTTTTTTCCATAACAAGATTTATGTGACTTGCCTCATACCCACATCGTACTTTTTTTTTTGTAAGTTTGATTAACGGGCGAGCTATTATTGCTAAGTTATGAATGGACTTTCTTTAGTAACTAGATAGAACTAGATAGAATAAACTGACGCACTTCGTTTACATTACTCGGGATGAGAAATTAAGACGATCAACTTAAATTCACCTGGTTGAATGCCATCGCGTCATGATGTTTTATACCCTAATTAAGAAATATGTAAAAAATTAGCAGTTCCTCATATTTAATTTTAAGTTCCTCGTTTTCAATTTGTCAGGAACTTTATCCAATAAGTCTAAAACTGTTTGAATATCGGCTGGCGGTAGCAAGAGATCGCCAAGGAATGCTATCTATATCTCTGATAATAGTTTAATAAAATTATTGTAGCTATTTATAAGTATCTGATCTACATGATTTACTTTGGAATTGTTATTGTTGGATAATCTAATGCGCACTTGAACTAAATATGTACATTTTAAGTTCTTAACTCTTTAGTACACAACTAGTACCTACTCGTAAAACATTTTTTTTGTACCGGGATAATATTATATAGATTAACTGACTATGATTAGATTTACATATCGGGCTTACCAAATTATTTTGTCTACGATTCGCATAATTATCAACTCATGGGGCACTCCATCGTAAAACACATTTGGCTTATATATTTGGCTAATGGCATTTGGCTAATTTGGCAAATATTGGCATGTTTACTGACCTTGTTATTTATGCATGGTTCCTGGCAGCTCTCAGCGTGAAATAGGTCGGTTCCTTCCTTCCATGTCCTTGGTTGCTGTTGACAATCTTTAGGTAGTCTTAATTTACCGTAGAACCGTTGCTGGCAGAGAGATGGATACTTCTTGTAACTCAAAGTGTCTCACAGGTGGTTACTGGCCGCAGTCTTCGTTTTCAAGGTCAAATTATGGAATGAACGATGCGATACTGAGGGTAGGCGCTTCGTGTTCCATCCAGATTGTCGCCCGCTTTTTCAATTTGTGCCTTGTGATACTGGGATGGGAGACAATATTTTCCTTACAGGCGGTGTGCATCGACGTTCTTCGTTTGAATTTTCAGACCTCGTCCTCCACAGTAGGTGACCGTTGACTTTTAAATGTAGCAGAGCGTCGTTTTATCGTAGGTTTTTTATTCGATCCCACTTCTGAGTGTAACGACAGTGGTAAAAAATAGACAGGAACTGATTCATTATTTTATTCGGACAGAGTCTCGACTTACAGGTTTCACAATCGAGCGCGACAAGACCTCGAAACTGAGCTTACAGGGCATTATATAGACTGATATCCCCACCGGAGGCATCCGGTAGTTATGGCGGTGTCTTCGCTTGACTGTGATTGGCTCGCGAGTCGTTGCCCGTCATTGGCTGGCTAGAGTGGCATGGCTATGGTATGCTAGAGTGGCATGGCTATGGTTTGCTAGAGTGGCATGGTTATGGTTAGCTGTCATTGGCTGGCTAGGGTGGCACGCTGTGAGCAGGCTGTTGTAACACTTGTTAATATTTGACTTGTAATGCAAAGCCGGTAGTTCCCAAGTAAATAGTAAGTCCTAACTAAAGAGGATAACGGCTCGGCAGTCACGGTACGTACTTAGCTTGTACTATTTGTCTTACGAGGAAAAACTCAACCCTTTTGCACATGACTACCGCTGGAATAAATTACCTCGCATTAGTATTGCTCCACTGTTTCTAACTAAATCTTTGTAAAACGAACTCTTTGTTTATTAGACAAGAACTGGGTTGTTTGTAAGTTGAATACATTTTCCCTCAAATAATCATCATCATCATCAGCCTATAATGTTCCTACTGCAGGGACTCAGGCCTCCTCTCTAGATGAGGGATGGGCTATAATCCGCCACGCGGGCCCAGTGCGGGTTGGCAGATGTCACACGTCTTCGAATTTTTTGGTTCTAAAACATGCCGGTTTCCTCAAAATGTTTTATTCACCGTTTTGAGAGCAGCGGTGAAGAAATAAATTACACAAAGTAATGCGCCTGCCTGAGTTCGAACCCACGACCTATTGTTCGTAAGTCGGAGCCGACACCACTGGGCCACCGCTGCTCCTCAAATAATAATATTGTTATATCATGTTATGATATTATTTACAATTCCCACAATCTGTAATGTTTCTCTTTTATGAAAATATTCGATTCATATTCACAGCGGGTGTAACAGAACACTCCAATTAAATATTTGTACAAAAGTCAGATGAGCCATTTGTTCTTCCAACTGTAATGAAATCCAATCCATTGGAATGAAATAGATAGGCAGCTTTATTAAGCCCTGTATAAAATATTGAAGCCCGAAGGACTTGGCGGTTTACAGCTCGTTAATAAGCTAACGATGTTGCTGTGGGGTTGCAACCGCTGTGCTTGCAAGTGTTACTGGACTCTGTTTCATTATGTTGGTAGTAGATTGTTGGTGCGGTTGGCTGCGCGCTAATCGATGATTGACGACACGGTTAGCGCAGTGGCTCAAGCAATGGACTGCTGCGCTGCGTGTCGCGGGTTCGATCCCCGCACGGAACAAATATTCGTATGACCTACAGATAGTTGTTCCGGGTCTGGGTGTTGTGTATGTGAGTTAAATGTTTGTGAACGCACCCACGATACAGGAGAAATTCCTAGTGTGGGGCAACGTTTTTATAAAAAAAAAAAAAAAAATCACTACATCGTATACATTACGTGCTCGCTAATTAAGTCTCTCTGCTTTAGGATTGTACGATGCTCATTTGTTACTGTGGTTGCAAGAGACACTACGAGTACAATAGTCTTTCAAACGCGATTCTTAAGAAGTTAAAGATCTGAAGAATACATGCTTCACTAAAGTTTTTCTTGTTAATTAAATCTAATTTACATTTGTGTGTATATGGAAGCACGAGTATGCAGTAAAAACAACCTGTAGCGGTTACGTCAATATGTAACAAATATATTGAATAGATTCACCTTTTTTCCCACAAAAAATACGAGTGTTGACACATTTTCAACCGATCGTAACAGGCGGCTGTAGTTTAGTGAATTTCTCTTATTTACTGTTCCATCAGCTAATGAAATTACACCGTTCTCCCTTTATTTTATTTTAACTAAATATCTTGAATTTATGACTCTCAATTAGCGCTCGTCAATGGCGCGATCGTCGCGTTTTATTGGACCTACTTTTATTATTTTGCCCAACTGTAAGCGCTTTGTCGAGTTGCAAACAAAGACTTCATAAAAGCCTGACTTAATTATGAGTCGGAGCTTCTCAGGCGGGTGTCGCTACTTGCTGCCTCCCAGCCCATGGCGCGCGCGGCGGCGCAGTTAAACAATATTACAATCCACTACATTATTCGCATGATACAGAAATATGATTTGTTTTAATAGTTGCACTAGATTAGCATAAACTTGTAAAAAAAATTGATTATTAAAATACAACACCTTAATTTAGTTATTACTAGTTAAGTTATAATGACAGATTTTTAAATATAACAAACTGAATTTTGAACTGTAATAAAATTTTAAAATTACCCGCTTACAAGACTCAGTATCGAGTTGCGTACAAACTGAGCTTTTTCATAAAAATAAAACAATAAAATATTAAATTCGTCGGAGCGTTCCGGAGCACCGACCCGATTGGATACACCTCCAACAACTACGTCACTGAAATATATCCGAACGATGAAAGTATTCAATTCAGTTATATTCAAGTAATTGTTGCCTGCGACATTTTTCCGCTTGAAATTATTATTATAAATTTTATCAAACAACTTCCCTATTTGAATCGGATTTTGTTAATAATTATCAAGGGTTTTAATATTTTAAACGGAATTCTAAGCCTTTTTCCCAACTACGGCAGGAGGGTTATGATTTTTTTTAAATAAAAGTATTCTAAGTTACTCCTCATAACATCAGCTGTTTGCCTATTAAAGTCGGAGATTAGACGGAACAAACAGAAATATTGTGTAAGTACTGTCTGTCTGTTTGTCTTTTATTGATTTATCATACATTAATTCTAGTGTTGGCATAATGTACTACAATAGTATAATCTCTGGTAGAAAGTCTTCTTGACGATTATTCCGCTCTGTTGGCTCTGAAAGTGTGTCTCTATTAGAATTCCTTGTAGCTGCTGCTGCTTGTTTGTTATTGCTGCGAGCTCACGTACAACTACCAACAGAAGGGCCACTCCTTTTTGTTACGACACATTTTGTTCGAATGCTTGTGTAAAGCTACTTCTACATGCCTATGAAGAGCAATTGCTTAGAAGCTGAAACTATGTGAACATTTGTGTGCATTTATGTGTCGTGACGTACTTACACCACGAAATAAATAAATCATCCGTAGCAGTAAGTTTTAATAAAAACATACTAAAAACAAAGTGTTCGTATCAGCCACTTTTGTAGGCGGTAATTGAATTGAGTACTTATTAAATTATACTTATTCACCATTACTTTGTACAGTCGAGTTACTCAAGATTTCAAAATCACAATTCTGAAAAATGGGTATTCTATCTTACCTTCCTTTGTTTACTTAAATATCGTTTCTTCTGAATTAAGTTACAGTGGCGGAGAGTAATTAAGGTGAGGTTAATCCGAACAGTGCACGGCGGTGAATTAAAACCGCTTGTGACGTAATTGAATGAAAACTATTTACTTTAAGTTGAGCGTCACGTCTCGCGGCTGAACCGGCTCACAGCGAGCTTATTTATGTTCTGTGCAATTAACTGTAGCCGCTAGTCGCGGTTCTACGTGAGCACCAACTTGATGAAGTTTTACTTGTAGCAGCGGACACGTGCGGCGGTTGGTAACGGCAGCGATTACGATTTGTCTTTGATTTTGTCTTTTCTAATCAAGACCAGGTACTTTCCCGTCGAGGCTGCTGGTTTTTGTAAGAGATAACACGGCCCCGACACATAGGGTTAAGAAGGAACAAGGGTGGTTTTTAGTCAGTAAAAGTCTGACACTCCATTTCGCTCTGCCCAAGAGCGGGAGGGGTTATTTGTTGATTTCCCACTCCAAAAAAAAAGGCCAGGTACTTTATTATAATTATGTTCATTGGTTTATCACCGATGCTCAAATAGTAAAGGAAATCATCGTGAGGCTACTTTTAACGAAAAAAATACAAACGGACTGTAGGTACCTAGAGACCCATTTAGACAAGAGTCAGAGATCGCATAGAAGTAAAAGTACGTTTTAAAGAGCATGTTGAAACGAGAGACTCGTCTGAATAAATAAACAATGTACAATGTTCTCAACATTGCCACGGTGTGACGATTTTTTTGTCTTTTGGAAGCTGGAAACTTTCAATATTCTAGCCAAGCGTAACATTGAGGACTGTAACAACCTAATAACTACCTAAATACGTCATAGTTATAACAATCAATTCAATCACTTTAACAAATAGTTGCCAAACCTCGACACACTGCGCAACTACGGCAACAAACGCATATAAACGACTGATGATAGCATAGCACCGGCCTGGTGTGGAGGCCTCACCCCAGCCGACCCCCAACCGGACCACGAACTGTACACTCAACCGACATGCGTAGAGACAAATGTAAGAAGTTACTTCGGATATAATATGCCGTAAGTTACCTCAGAAGAGACCTACACTCAGCGTTGTGTGGCCAAAGGTTGAAGAAGAAAGGAACTGGCCTCAGCATGACAACTGAAATCGTATGAGATTCGCCGTGAAGACAAAATGTCACACGCGCGTGACGCTTGTTGCGAGAGTCGCATCACCAGAGGTCGCAGTCGAGGCGTTAGTCAGCTGATAAACTCGCTACTCGACACTAAACACTATGAGAGGGAATATCAGTGCTGGGTAATGTCTAACTTTACGTTTTGTCCAGGAAGCTGAGTTGGACTTCATCCGTAGTTCATAACTTACTTCTCGTGATCCAACAATTCAATTAATTTCATATTTGTTTAGTTAGGATTAGGAGATGGGTATTTTAACCCAAATCAATACATTATAGTTGTAGATCCAACGGTAATTCACCGTCGTGTCACTTCGATCGACCTTTGGGAAGGCACGTTGGTTAAGGTTGAAGTGACTGCCTTTATGCATACGATTGATAGCCAGAATAGTGATCACTAACGAGGTGGTACTGTGATAAAACTCAGTAAAAATCTACATCGTTCTATGTTCCTCCACTCAGTAGTGAGTTAGGCGAGCTTAGACAAACTTGCTATATTAGAAGGTCTGCTAAACGCACAGCTGCTACAATAACAATTCCCGAGGTTAGGAGCTGCACGCGCGCACGTGCCGGCCGGGTGTGCCAGTGTGGTACCCGTCGGCGCGGCGAGCGCGTCACGTGCCGCGCTCCTCATTTAATTCCTAATGCGCGCAACTTGAGGCGAGACGTGCCGCGCGGCAAGCGCAACACAACTGTACAAGTTGCAACTCCGGCCGACCAACTTACTGCTTTGAGGAGAGGAAACTTCATATTTATTTAGAGGAAAATGTAGTGCAGGAAAAGCTGCAATACATACCTAATATTGACGCAGCAATTTATTGGCTCGGGAGTTAAATGGAGTGTTGAACCTCAACACTTAACATTGCGTTGTCTGCACGTTACGGGAATTCGCGCTACTCAAGTCGCCAAACTCGTTGCCAAATTCTGATTCGACTCAATAACGATTGCCTATCGACGCTAAGAAGATTTTATTTAAAAAAAATTATAAATAATAATCTTATCGGAGTTGATAATAACACAGCAACGAATTTCGAGTTAATAAGCAAAATAATGGTGACGTTGTTTTAATAGCCTGTGCAAACAATTTTCTTTTTATAAGACCAGATCTCGAAAGTATAGTTTTGCATAATATTTAATGATACAAATATGTAAACCCAGTGCAGACAGGAAACGACTGCCTCTCTGCAGATTGTCAGTCGTTTTACATGAGACATACTAGTATTCAGCTGCGGTCGGTTAGACTGGAAGCTGACCACAACTTAGTTGGGGCATGAGGCAAAGTATGATAGTGTGTCCTTTTTTTTGGGGGTGGGAAATCATCAAATAACCCCTCCCGCTCTTGGGCAGAGCGAAAGGGAGTGTCAGACTTTTACGGACTAAAAACCACCCATGCTCCTTCTTAGCCCTTTATGTCGAGGCCGCGGTATCTCTTGCGAGCAACCCGCACCCCGACGGGAAACGCAGCCCGCACGGGATGATGTTCTGTGTCCTAAAGCTAATTTCTAGGCAAAAACCTTTTTAAATAGAGAGTTCCATTACATGAATGAGTTCGGAGTTTGTAGACTGTATTAATGACGCGATAAAGAAGTGATTTAGTTTAGGTTTACAGTACTTTAGCTGTAAGTTTGCTCCCGAGGGCCGCCGCTCATTGTTGTATTTTATACAAGTCGTTACAACACGGAGAAGTTACTTCAGTGCCTTAGTTTATTATTATCTCTCTCAATATTTATTGTCCATGAAACGCAATCTTACGTCGAGTTTTAAGAAGAACCCGCTAAGGATTCTTCTTTAGCTAACTGATAATATTAATTAAACCCACGCGCGTTCTTTATTCACCAATGGCGCCACATTCCAAATTGCGCATTAATTTGAGGATCACGTGATCCTCTACTCGCTGTGGAGGTCTATAAAGGCGGGCATTATTCAGCAATTACATACGAATGCTGTTTACGTAGCGCACGTAAAAGGTTATATTCAATTTCTACGTACATTACTCGAATTAATGTCGCCAGTACAGAAAGCAATTCGCTTTATATCAGCAATCAAAGCGTATTGTCTAACTCCGTACATCTCGGTGTCTTCACGAGCCACATAAACTCGCCGAGATACATAAACAATGAAATAATGCCACAGATTACGTAACATACAAACACTTTACTCCTTACATTGTTCACAGATGCGCTCACACAGGCACATGGACGGTCTACCTATATATATATAGATACTTGGAGAAGTAAGAGGGCACACAGAAGTGTCGTCTTTAGTACATCGTGCCTGCTATGTCGTACATGTGTGCGTGCGACGCGACGCCGCCGCAGTGCTCGGAGTGCTCACAGTGCTCACAATGGCACATCGCCTCTCAACGTACAGTCGCACAGCCGACACTATTATATTCTTTTTCGTTTCATCTGAAATGAGTCGCGCTCTCCGTGTAATTAATTGCACTCCAAGTTAACGCGAGCGAGGGGAAGGATCACTCCATGTAATGAGAAGAATTCTTCCACGAGCTCGTATTTACATTTGGAGATTACGTTTGCGTGTCTATTCTGTGCGCTATCTACATTCAGATGTGACACCGGAGCGAATAAAGTATTGAAATGAAGGAGAATACGATATGAGTTTCAAGGTATACAATATTGCCAAGTATAATTCTGTCGCGAATAAAATATATTGAATTCTATTAAAAAGGCTCTTAGAACGAAAGCCACACAAAATAAAAGATAAAAATAAGTTTGGAAGTGGATCTCAGGAAAATCCAGGATTAATACGTAAGACTAAGCCGATAATGAAAAGTATTACAAACTTTCCCAATGGATATATTTTATATTCATTGAAATACTGAAGCACTTCTGTATACAAAGCGTCTTCTGAGCTTTACATCAATTGTGGAAATGTTTTACTATTAAACAGTTATTTTATTGTTATTAAGTGTGAGCTCACACAGCTTATTACTTCTAATGTTCTTATCGTGTTGATGCACATAGACAGCCCATCACATTACCTGTACGTGTGAGTGAGAATGTCACCGGCGCTGTAATGACGTACGTCTGTTGCGCCGCGCCGCCTCTCGCCGCCACCTGTGGCTGCAATAACTCCGGAATGACGATACCGCAGCGAACACGCGAACACCGCGGTTAATGAAAGCTAGCACTTACACTTTACAGCCTATCACCAAAACTTCCCTTGGAAGGTACCCTAATGTAATACACCCTTAAGATGGAATAAAAAACTACGGATGAACCACAGTCACCACAGACAGGCAACGTGTAATGCAGCTTAGATTAAAAATAATCGCTATGGGAAATGTAACACAGTGCCACAGCAATGTAGGTAATCTGCGTGCCATATATTTTTGTCTTGTAATTAAGTTTTAAATTTTATCGCATTTTTAAACTTTGCCCTCTCCTGTATCGTGGAAGCGTTTACAAACATTTAAACTCACATACAAAAACACCCAGAAACAAAACAACTATCTGTAGGCCAAACGAATATTTGTTCCGTGCGGGGATCGAACCCGCGAAACGCAGCGTAGCAGTCCGTCGCTTAGCCACTGCGCCAACCGCGCCGTCAAAATTATATCGCGTATCTTAAAAAAAAACCCAAACGTATTACGTATTTATTTAGCACAATCATGTTGTGGACCGATTTCTCTGTAGCAGTGTTTAAGTACCAGTGTGTATGTACCAGTGGTACATACGAGCAATAAAGCGGCACATCCTTTTCTCGAAGCAGTTAAGGCCATTTTCGACCTCCTGTAACTTCGTAGTGCATGAAACTAGAAACCTGATTTTTTAGTAACCAACTAGGCATTGTTTAAACACGGTACATTTCAAAATCTATTCAATTTGAACCAGTAGTTTAAAAATATAGGTAGTCAAAGTTTTTTATCGGGGGACACGGCAGTGCCCCGCCAAGTCGAGCAATAAAGCGGCACGGTCATACCATCCTTTTCTCGAACCAGTTCAGGCCATTTTCAACCTCCTATAACTTTGTTGTGAATAAAACTAGAAGCCTGAATTTTAAGTAACAAATAAGAGATTCTATAAACATAGTATTTTCAAATTTCATTCTATTTGAATTAGTAGTTTAAGAATTATAACTAATCAATTATAAGTTCCTTAGTTTTGTCACTAACTCACTGACTGACTGACCAATCTTCAAAAGTCTAAGGCGCTACTAGCAGACACAGAAGCTTCTTTAGAATACAAATACTGTTTAGTGTATAAATCATGGAAAAACTAAAATCACATCGTATCGCATTCGCCAATGTTAAACAGGCCATTGTAATAGCGAATCGCCATCGCATAGGCCAATGTGATGCAGTGGCCAAGACAATCTATTTATTAACATCAAAGATTTTTAAGTAGGAACTGAATATAATAATATTAACTGACTTTGTATTACATGGATCTCACTACTTTTTACGGTAAAAGAACTAAGTTGCGCGACTTGGCTTTTTTTACAAGTTTTGTTTTTAGTGGGATATAGTCAGCTGTCTGTAGGTGGGTCAGATCGGTCCCGGTGGGTCGGGTCGGGTCCCAGTTCTTTCGATACGTGCTCGGTGCTCGTCTGTTTGTCTTTCAGAATACCGGATTAGGGAACTGCTGTAACATATTTTCAGGTGACTGACTATGTTTGCATACGGATAAACACGTGTGCTCCAATAAAACTTATAATCCCTAAGAAATAATTAGTTTGAGGTTTTAAGTTCTAACCAAACCGAGGCGAATTTTGGGATGCGACAAGAAATTCGCTATTATTGATTATGTCAACTAACTTGTAGGAAGGTTCAAACTGGCATGAGCAGTCATGTAACTTCTAAATCATTAAACCAATCGACCACACGCATTGACATCCGCGTTTAGCAGACCGCGCACCTTTTGTGCCCAAGGCTTTATTTTATTGATAAAGGGAAACTAATTTTCAAGTGTAAGTTCTACGCTGAACGTTACAGTATAGTGCTGATACTGCTTATACTATAGTTACAGCACTGTTGCTGCTCCTTCGAATCGGGATAACTTTTCAGCTTTTTATCTCAACTAAGGTATTGTTAATACTGCTGACCTTTGTAGGTAGAATTAAAAAGCTGCGGATGTCCTCTGTTTACCTGATAGAAACAGGAGTATGTGAACCATTGACAAAACTTAGATAATTTTATTCGAATAATACGAGGTAGATACCAAGGGAGATTATCTGAATAGAAAATACTCCAGCTGCATTAAAGATATATCAATAAATAAGCCATTCAATTAATTTATTATATCTACGCAATGTTCCTTCATGTTTTATTGACCTTATTAAGCCTTAATGAGGGTTCCCAGCCATATCAGTGGTAATAAACCCCTTCGGCACAGATAACATCTCCCTCGCACGTAATGCCATGCTCTAATCTGCGTAGTTATGGTTCCTAGTGCTTGTGCCAGCACTCGGAGCGAGTGGGTGCACTTCACATGCGTGGCCTGTGCTTGTTTCGTAGGGTATTTGGATAAAATGCTTTTAAGTAATCGTAGGAGTTTTACGAAAAACAAGTTTGTCTAAAGTAACAACGACGATACGTTTATATACGCTGGTTTGATATGAATTCCTTTTAAAATCAGACATCCCTGTTCTTGCTTTATGATGTTTTAGATACAAGCCGAACACACAACACTAGTGTCAGAGTTCCTACCTATAACCGTAGAAGTACTATAATATAGATTTAATGAATCGCCTTTATGTATGTATAATTGTAACAAACCAATTATAAGGTTATTTGCCAAAATTCTACCAAGTATTATTTCTACCTAAAATACAACTTTTCAAATGATCCTGCGACATGTTATAGCACACAGCCCATTACGCGGACCGCTTACCTACTTACAGCACTCTCGCCATGCTCAGTGCTCAATGCCCCACTCCACCTCATTCGTTGCCTCGTTTGCCTTTCAATTTGTTTATTGGCTACTGGATGCATGTTCCAGATAGACAGAAATAGTCATCTAACTCTGAGATGTTATTCAATCCTGTTTGTGTTAGAATATAGAAATAATAAATGATTCTACTGTTTCAAACTTTCAAAGTATGAGACAAAAATAACATTTAAACATAGATTATCATTTAACCGTTGTGCGGTCATTTGTTTAGAACTGTCATTTTGGGTATAATGTTACAATGTGAGCATTTATCGATTTTGGTAGGCAAAAATAATGTAGGTAGGTAATAAATAAAATACGTACAATTATTACGATGAGTGTATAATTATTTTGGAACTTAAAACGTTCTTCTTTATTTGATGTTAACATATTTAATTTTGTAGGACTTTAGTCTAGGGTCTAAAAATGTTATAGCCTATATTTATTTGTGTTCACACAAAATACTTAACGGGGAACATAGGAGCTGATTATTTTCTAAAAATGTCTTCTAGCAGACCAGTCGTTATGTGTTTAAATGCAATCTTAATAATGTAATACCATAACATGTCAATTAATTAGCTGGTCTGCCTCATTGGCATGTGGTTCTGGGTACGAATCCCCGGGTCGGGCAAAGTGACTATTAGGTTTTTCCAGGAATTTCTCAGTAGCAGCCACAGAGTCTGGACTTGTGCCCCGTTGATGGCAATAGGCTCGCACCCTATTACATGGGACGTCAAACATAACTGACGAAATGTGTGTTTACTATTGCAATTTGCCAAACTATGTTTAGTATTTCACATAAATCGGGTACTTGACTCGGGTACCAACTACTTGACTCACTTTCAGAGGTACGGAGGAAACTTTGTAGGTATATAATGATGGTCACGGACAAACCTGAGCAAGCACTCGAATTGTGCAGCTGTTATTATTTTGCCACGAGCTCCTGCGAGTTGATCTAAAAATGCGTAGACAATTAAAAAACGTATTAAGTTTTTCAAATAATAATGTTCACGCATTGAAGGATTTTCTACCTATCTAAATAGAAATGAAAAAATCTCCGTCTCTAATCTATACTAATATTATAATCTATACTAATATTATAAAGCTGAAGAGTTTGTTTGAACGCTAAGATCTCAGGATCTACTGGTTGGAATTGAAAACTTATTTTTGTGTTGGATAGTCTATTTATCGAGAAAGGCTTTAGGCTATATAACATCACGCTATAACCAATAGGAGTGGAGCACAAATGAAAAATGTTGCAAAAACGGGAAACCCTTTTAATCCTTTTTGAGAGCTTCCGTTGCGTGCGCTGCGAAAATGGTTTAAGTTATGCAAATATTATGTATAAAAGAAATGTTTCTCTTTAAAAGTTCTACAAAAAAGTCCGCGACAGCATATATCTATCTATTAAGATTGACTCACTGTAACCATTTTCTACTATTGAAATGTTAGGTTAAACATAATTATTTTTGCGAAGCTTATTAACCCATGTGGTATTATATTTGCTAGAACGAAGATCTAATATAAAATATTTGTTCCTTTAACTCTATATAGTTTAAACAAAATATCTTAAAAGATATTGCAATGTTAAAATGTCCGCGCGACAAAATAATCGCGTCCCGATGTAGATACGTGGAGATTCTGGCCTCCGGAAAATTCAAATTCAAATTCAAAATATTTATTGCACCATAATATTTACAAGGTTTTATTGTATATTGTTTTGGCAGCAGTGGTAGCCCAGTGGTGGCGGCCCCGACTTACGAACAGTTGGTTGTGAGTTCGAACCCAGGCAGGCGAATCACTTTATTTAATTTATTTCATACCACTCCTAGAGAGGAGGCCCGAGTCCCTGCAGTGGGAACAATATAGGCTGATGATGATGATGATTGTGTATTTAATTGTAAGAGATAGGTAGGTACCTACTTATTTATTCTCACTTTAATAATGTAATCTAAGGTTCTACCTAATATTATAGAGAGGAAAGATTGTTTTTTTTTGTTTGTTACGATTAAACTCAAAAATTACTCAGACGACTTTGAATATTCTTTAAAAATTAGAAAGCTATTTGAAAAAATATTACTATGTTGGATAGTCGATCTATCGAGAAAGGTTGTAAGTTATATATTATTGTGACGCAGACGAAGTTGCGTGGGTCAGCTAGTGCTTTGATATTTACGCATTCCGGGAACCTGTCTGCTGTCTGTACATTTCAAAAGAAAATTCCACGTTTAATTTCAAAATAGAAGAAAGAAAAGGAACAGCGCAGCGTCAAACAAATGCAGTTTCTGTGTTTTTACCCGACTACGGCGAAGCCAAAAGGAAGAGTAATAATTTTGGCAGTATGTTTGTATGTTCCACCGTAGCGCCTAGACTACTGAATGAATTATTACTGAAAGAATAATTTTCTTGTTTTCTACTTTTAAGACCGCGGTTTGTAGTCGGGTTTTAGATTTTAAACATATTTTTTTTGATTTTTAATATCGTAATGGAAATGAATACGAGTATGTGCCTTGGAGCAAAACAAAAGAGCTAATATAACAGTTTAGTTGTCGAGAGCACCCACTCCCTCCCCTGCGTCCGCCGGCCAGACACCGGTGCGCGGCGTGCCGCACAAAGAAACTGCCCGGAGGCAGTCACTACCCGTAGGTACAGTCGCGGTAAACGTGAAGTATTGCTTTGCTTTGTTGGTGCGTGAGAGGACAAATAAATAACGAGGACTACCCCGTTAGCATGTAGGTACGGTACTTAACTCATTTACATGGAGACATGGTGTAGTACACATTAAGTCAATCGACAGATGCAAACAAACACACTCAATCACTGCTTGCACTTTTAATCGGTATATGCTACGCGGCCGGCGACATTTCGGGGTAAGTCACCGGAGCGGCCGGGACATTTAAGTGGAATTTAAAACCGGTAATAGGCTAATGAATACCCACAGATTGATGAGCATAGGCACAATCAACCATAACATAGTATTTACTTTGTTTCTTAGGTAAGTTGTCGAAACACAGCAGCAAGCGATGAGCTCAGGTTTGAGCTGTGGCTGCATTGAGTGACGGCAGATTGCCGAGCCAGTGACGTGGCGGCAGGTTCCCGTGCTAGTGCCGTGTCGGCAGTTTGCCGTGAAAGTTTCGTGGTGGCAGGTTGCCGTGCTAGTGCCGTAGCGGCGGGTTACCGTGCTAGTGCCTTTTTAATACAAGCGATTAGTGACTCTGAATTACTTATATACATAGAAGTTGTTTATATTTCGTAATCATATTTTGAAACCCTTCATTTTGATTCCCCACTCGATGCTATTGAAAGAAAAAAAAACTTTGATGCCCGCCATTTTCTCTGTTTTTAATTCTAATGTAATGTTAAATTTAGCTACACTGTAGCACATAGCAGTGTAGTTAACAAGATCATTTACATTAAAAGTTCTACTTAATTACTTAAGTACGTGTTCTACGTTGTATCAGTTATTTAATCATAATAACACGATAACAAAGCGCCTACAGTTAATTACGAAGTGGTGTTTATTAAAACAATTAACGTTAAACTCGGCGAGCTAATGAGACGCCGCTCTTTGTGTTCATTACTTTAATGGCGCTAAGATTAATTATTAAAATGTGTCTCGAAAAGTCTATTCATATCCTTGCACCCAATTTACGCTCATTCAGTTGTTATCGCTGACACTAATATTAACTTTATTCTGTTGAGAATTGAGTCGATTTCAGAATAAGTAGGGTGATTGAAATATATATGAAAAGGGAAAGTAAAGTAGCGTAGCGACAAAGAATTTTTATGCTCCATTTTTGAAAAACAAAAATGTTCACATGTTTGGAAATAAAATTTCGAACGCACTATATGACAGTTTCTGCGGCCTCATAAGTTCATAACGAAAATAACACACCCTTAATATTTATTTAAATATTTTGATGATGTAACAGCAATCTGTAATTAACAATACGTATTACCTGTGCGTTATAATCACCCGATAGGTGTCGGTGAGCCAAACTCTTGCTAAGCTGTAATTATTTCAATATCAGTGAGCGGTGCGCGCACTACCCGTCTGTTGATCTGTTTGTGACTTTACTCACTCGAAATTATTGTTAGTCCAGTCATTTGGTAGTTTGACCTGGAAAGTTTTCCTGGTAAAACTACCACAACAAGAGGACAAGAGAGTGATCTCATAAGTGTTCGTTTTTCCCTTTTGAGGTAACGCGCCACTTACTTTACCTTAAGGTGAAAGCGTCAGGATAGCCGCGAAATTCAAATTTTCTTACGTTTTTTGCAATTTGCAGGCCAGTGCTAGGTTGTATGTTGATTGAAATGTTGGACGCGAGTGTAAGAAGTTCATATAATTCGAGGAATGACTTTGACCTCGAAAAAGTCGTTCCTCGAATTATATGAACTTGGAGGGTTGTATTGATGATTTTGATGATTATAATTCTGTAACTGCATACGTCTTACACTCGCGTCCAACATTTCAATCAACATACAACCTAGCACTGGCCTGCAAATTGCAAAAAACGTAAGAAAATTTGAATTTCGCGGCTATCCTGACGCTTTCACCTTAAGGAGGCGTGGAAACGCACTATATCTGTAAAATTACACTTTGCTGTGCTCGCACGCCGTCACTATTGATTTTACGAAAAATGTTGTTAGGACATAACTATATGTAATTTTCTCTAGTTTAATTTATTATCGAACTATTTTTACCGTAAAATCAGTCGGAACGGAGCAATTCTCAAAAAACTGTTATTGAGCGCCTTTTTTCCAAAATGGCGGCGCGAGCAGCACAGATACGAGTTGGCAAAGTAAAAAATCGAAAAGAACACGGTGAAGTCTATAAAATTTCCCAATTTAAAAAACTCCCAGAAAACTTTCCAGTTAATCCCCATTTTTCGCCCCAAATGACTGTACTATCTGTCTAAACCATAAAAATAATGTAATTCTAGTCAAGAATGAAAGTGTAACATAACAAAAGATTCCTAGTTTATGGGTAATTTTGAGAAGGTTGGCTTCCCATGCTAATCATGTAAAGATGAATTTATATAAATAGTTAAACAATGTTCAATAAAACTTATAGTTCTGATTTGTAACAGTTGTAAACCAAGAATTTAGTTAATAATAATAATATTCCACAACTATCACACAACGCCATCTAGTCCCAAGCTAAGCAGAGCTTGTGTTATGGGTACTAGACAACTGATAAACATACTTACCTATATATTTCTAAATACATACATATTATAGATAAATTACACCCAGACACAGAACAAATGATCGTGCTCATCACACAAACATTTGTCCTGGGTGGGAATCGAACCCACGACCTCCGGCATAGCAGTTAGGGTCACTAACCACTAGACCAACAGGCAAATCGAGTCAGTCAATCAGTTGAATGAATCGATTTTCAATCATACTTGTAACCTGGTAACTGTATCAGGTATAATAACTTCATCAAATCAATGTGTTTTAAACTCTAACATACGACACCAAAAAACAACAGCCGTGGGTTTATTCCATTCGCTTTTGTGCTAACAGAGCAGTGTATTAGTAACCTTTTGTAGCCTGAGCCTTTAAGATCCTGGTACGCGAAAAATGCAAATATTTTACTGGACATAACTGCGTCGGTGGGCCGTGGTTTTTATTTGGAGTCGGTTGCAGATACCAGTAGGTTCACTTACGCTAATTAAATGTGCATGTGAGGTGTGGGGGGTTTCCGAAGCGCACTGATATCGGCACCGAGTGACGCCGCGCGTGTTAACAATTCACTCGCTGGAGAGCGCTCGAAAGGTGTCATTTTTCCGCGCAATTAGCTAATGGCAGCCACACGCCCCGCCCCACAGCACGCGCACAGCGACCAACTCAGCGCGGAACGCGTCACTTTATACCCTTCGATTCGGTTCTTAAAAGCAGATAACGATTTTGTTGGCGTTGTTCATCCTATAGTTAATATATTTAAATGTCTCTGCCAAATATATTTTCTCCTGTTTCATTGTCATTTACCAAGAAATCAGAGTAAAAAATCATTGTAGGCAAATGTCGAGTAGTATTCTGTTTCAGCGAAGCTTAGTCTTGTCTTTCATTATCTTATCTATAATCAAGTTTTACGAGATCTGCGACGAAACGGCCGATATTCTCATTTCATCTCATATTACCGGAGCGGAGTACTAGATAACCTATAAAAGAAGATTAGCCTACAATCTCGTAGCTATCGTGCCGGTCGCGGGCACGAGCCGTGCCAATTTGATTACTGTTTGTGTCTGTAGGAGGACCATCGACGATGCGGTAGCCGATGTGTTCTGAACGAGTGTGTCACAACCAGCGCACGGTACCATTGTTATACCGACGTAATGTCTATGTTAGTAGACATTTGTTTGCGACACTAATTGCACTACACTTTTTTTTTCGATTCCTTACATTTCATGTTTATCAGTAATACAAATGCTTTGATGTATAACTTTTCATAGTTTTTTCACTAAAACTATAAGAATATTTAATTGACGGTACTTTACGTACGAGTCTCCGCCGTCAGTGTGGCATGTCCCGACGCACGCAAAATCCTTTACAATTATTGAGAGTCGGTATCGCTCAAAAGCTGCATGCTTCATTTTTTAATCTTATAATGTGATCTTTAATCTTAGAAAGGGCGCGCTGTCTCGGTTGCCATCGTGGCAAGTGTTACAACGTTATCTAAAATCACACCCATTTTCCCCCAAGAGAGAGGCAGAGATGACCATATTGCACATTTGCATTTTCGTTATGTTAAATCTCACGTAATATAGCAAGCCTGCTACCATGAACATGGGCATAAACACGTAAATTCCGGTTTAAAGTTCTAGTAGTCAAATAGTTTCTAGATAAGACAGTAATTACGTTTAGTACAACATAATGCATGCGATTAGAATCAAATATCATTACATTACAGCATGTAATCCCATTATATGCGTATAACATCTAATCCGACTGCATAATTCGCAATCAGTCTCACGGTGTAAATCAAACTGCCGGTAATACAAGGCGCCTGTTATGTGGTGCGCATTCGATTGTGTACCGTATGTCGTAACATCGCTATACACGGCGGGATGGTCGAGCAGGCGTGGCGTATAGGTGCGGCGTCAACCGGCAATGTATTCCAAGGGACACTGCATTCAATCTCAACACTCGCTTTGCAATATCGACAGGCAATTACTAGATTATACCGCGGCACAAATCAGAAAAGTTACACCATAACATTTGCTACGTTATCAGGTTGATAACTTTTTAAGTTAGTATTGTCATCAAGTTTTCAATAAATATCTATATGACGACGCCAGCGATGGCGGAGCGATAGGGTCGTCACCATCTTGGTTCGGTGGTAGAGGGTTCACTTTGTAGGTGTCGTTGAATTATAACACAACGTGTAAATATAACCTCACTTTAATCAGATACTAATAATCTAAAACTAACACACTGGGTAAACAATACCAAGTGGCAATAATAATTTTACTAGGCAAACCGACAGTTTCGTTTTGGAGAAGTGACTCGGCCGGTGCCTCGATGCGAAGTGACCGTTCGACAATCCGCACTTCCCAAAACGACTCTGTTCACGTGCCGCCATTACAAAAATAACGTCACGGCGTTTGCCCCTCTACTACAATAATTAATTGAGCAACTTTTGTTAGAACGATATCGTTGTCCACGACATATATTAATACTAGTAGGTATATTCTAAACTAGGTGTTGCATGCGGCTTCGTCCGCTACAACTGAAAAGTTATCCCACGGTAAGTTAAATCGGGAAAAAACTATCCTATGTGTTAATCCATACTAAAAACTATCTGTGTACCAATTTTTAACCAAATCCCAATCCAAACAGTTTGAGTGCAAAAGTCCCCGTTTATGACTTGCACCGCGTCCCGGACGAGATAGAGGGCAGCAGCAGCCCGCAGAGCTGCCAAACACGATAAGTAATTTTGAAACTGCTCCGTGAACATATTGCATAATACCAGTCAGCCATCCAGCCATACAAGCGCGCATATACTCGCGAGGAATATTCAACAACACTTATAGTATACGAAATAGGATTAATGATTTCATCACGCTGTACGTGAATTGTGAGTAAAGCATTAATGTATGCGAACATTGTTTGAAGTTTGCCATTCGAGACGTCTTGGGAATCCGCGCTTCAGAGGCTAGGAGATAAGTATGGACTCAATCGTTGTATTTTCAGCCTGTAAGTAGTTTATGAATTTCCATCAGCCGAGTGATGCTACGCGGCTACGGGTATCAGCTACGGTTCTACGAGTACTTGCTACGGTGCTACGAAGGTTGCTACGCGGCTACACGTATTTGCTACGCCTGTTATGTTCTACGTACGTATCAAAGCTACAACTTCTTTTTTATGTGTTCTACTTTATTTAAATACTATGTTTGTCCATTCGTATAGGACCATTTTAAAGCAAGATAATCATTGTTATTCTTCTAAAGAAGTTTAATACTTCTTTAGAAGAATAACAATGGTCGGCTGAACTTTTCACATCAATCGGGGTTCCATAAAGTGTACAATCTAAAGATATTAGATGATACTATTCGTCTAACGCTGGAATTCATTTCGTTTCTGGTTACCGCTACTTTCTTTGCATTACACAGTTACCGGCAAGTTAATAACTGTGTCTCTGGAGAAGCAATGCGATACAGATCTCGGCTAATTAACGCGTTGTCATCCGCTGGGATTGTGGCGCGATAGCCGACAGAATAGCTTGCGGCCGGCGCTCGAGCGCAAACATCAATGTGTATAGTAAACAGCGAATAAACTGATCGGCGGCGGGTGACTCGAGCGGCCGAGCACAGGCCGAACACAGGCCGAGCACAGGCCGAACACAGGACTGACATAGGCCGAGCACAGGCCGAGGTCAAGCCTGCTCTTGAAATTTTACGCCTCATAACCACACAGTAGTTCTAAATATTGATTTCATACTTAAACCCATTGTGCAATAGTAAGCTATATTAGTATCCACCAGTTCTGCAATGAGTAATATTATATGTAAACATAACTGTAGGATTTTATCTATCCCCCCCCCACCTCTTTCCCCAATCTTTATCAGTACATTAAAATACTTGTGTCTTTGTGTGTTTGATAACGCGATTTTTTACGTTTTTGCCTTCACACATAGAAACATCTGAATACTCAAAACCTGCTTCATGTTAGACCAGAAACAAGTCTGCCTGTGTAAATGTTTGATTTAAAGGAATCGATTGAACTGTAGACAACGCTAGCAAAATATTGTGTACACAACATCGAACTGGATCAACGAGTATTCTGCTTTGTGGCAATTAAAATGGTTTGTTTATTGATAGTTTGAGGAATTCGCTCGACGCCGGAGCGCTCGAGTGGTTGTCAATACGGTCGCGCTGGCCGACACGAGTAGGTAAATACCATTCGTATTGTTCTGATATTTTTTCAACCAGTCTAATCGGATGTAGCTGAATACCAGTTAATTACATGGAGCGACTGCTTATGTGACTACCACAACCACAAAAGTATTTTGCGCAAATAGACTTTACTTTTGAGCGGACATTTGAGGGACATTTATTACTTGCGTGATACTTCCTGGCCGCGCCACAGTTTCATTTTGAATTGGGGTTAATGAGAAAAATTGGTTTCGCATCAGAAAATATACCACTTTGGGTCTATCTTAACTCGTCAACAGCTGCAGCGTAACTAACTCTGAATTGCCGGTACTTCTACTTTTTTTTATCCCAATCCAATCCAATCTTAAAAAAAAACTTTTTAACAAAAATAAAACCGACTTCGACAAAAAAAAAACACATAAAAGTGAAAAATAAACTTAAAAATCGTCTCTGAAGTCGGTGTCTTTTGTTTGTTAGATAATTTTTTTGTGCCACGGCCTTCAGAAATGTTTATTTTTCACTATTTTGTATTTTACTTTTTGTCGAAGTCGGTTTTTTTTTTCACTTTTTAGTGATTCACATGTGCTAACCCCTTCACGACGTACCGGCGTCATGTTATGTTATGAACTGGTGTATGCAATAGACAGACATGGAATTTCAACAATCCCAATCCATTTGCTATCATTTAGACATCCATACGACCTCGCAGTTTTGTATTTATTTGTAGAATAACAAAACATCACGCCTGTAATCCCCGAAGTTTGCGAGGTCGTATTGATGTCGGTTGCATAAGAACCATTCTACCATCAGATCAGCTTGTTAGAGAGAAAATACCAAAATCTCTCGATTTCGCCAAGATTTCTTCATCTGATCCCGACCTGGTGACTATGAGATCAATAAGAAAGCATAGGCTTTCGAATAAAAGAAGAATTTTCCAAATCGGTTCGTAAACGACGGAGACGAAAAGATCGTTAATGTAGACAATCTAGTTTTTTTTTGAGTTTGTTGATTTTTTAAAAACCGCTTGTCCGATTTCCATTAAAAATATGGGACCAATTGGCACAAAAACCTTTTCCAACAAAAAAAAACATTTTTCAAATCGGTTAGCAAACGACGGAGTTATGCCCGAACAAACATAAAAAAAAATATATTAACATCCGAATTGAGAACCTCCTTCTTTTTTTAGAAGTCGGTTAAAAAGCACATCAACGATTGCCGCTATAATAAACCAATGTCAAATGGTCAAACATTATAGCTAATAACATAAATAGTAACTATAGCAAATTCTGTGTAGTGAAACTATTATAAGACTTCATTAGGTAATTTAGCAATCTAGTTTGAATTTATTTGTAATCTTTATGTTTATCGGATAAAACATGAATATCAAACGATATTTCACTTGATATAATATTTAAATTGCAAGATAAAAACTAGGAAACATCATAAGTATCGTATAATATCCTGTATAATTTATTGGCAATTTAAAGTAAACAAACATTTAACTTGACTTAACTATTCGAATACCACAACTATCTTATTATATTCTCTAGGGACGCACAGATCAGAAAGGAGTGCTAGAAACAAGGGGAGGCCTGTACCCAACAGTGCGTGATTCCAAGACGAAATGATGATGTCGATGTTTTTTTTTTTTAAAGAAATGTTGCCCCTCACTAGGAATTTCTCCTGTATTGTGGGTGCGTTCACAAACATTTACACTCACGTACACAAATTAAATCAACAATATACTTGACGCAATGTGGCTATACTCAATATTATTCGGCATCATGACAGCCGACGTTGCTAAGTTATTTTCAATTCGTCAATACTGAGAGTTGTTAAACAGTCAGATATCCACATGAACGTAAGATACTTGCGCGAACTCATTTGGGCGACTAGGCACTTGCACGACTTAATGACCAGTGACCTTTTACGTATTTAAAAGCAATAACATCATGCCTTTAAGGGCCGGCTGAGTTGTGATTGTCTCTGGAACTTATGAAGGAAAAACCGAAAATTATCCTCGACGTCAACATCTTGGTTTTTCCATTTTGACAAACATTGAAATTGAAACCGCTTGACCTGAAGATTTGAGCTCATGGCTAAATAATAATAGCCGTTCAACCGAAAACTTATCAAGAAGTTCCTTTATCAAACTTTATACATAATAGTTTTTCGTCTCCTTCTCCCATCTTCAATCTAAATAATTATGTTTAATTTAAGTAACACTATGCAGACTAAATCGCCACCCAGACCGTAATAAGTCGTAAGTAAACACGACAGCGGCACTATTTCAAACAAAAGGAGCCATTTATCGCTCTCACTGTATAGTTACGAGAGCAAGGGATAGTAGACATGGTAGGGTGAGCGTTGAAGCATGCGTTTTATTTGTCAGCCAGCCTGATATTTTCATAGTATTTGCAAAACTAAACTGTAAACGAAACAAACGTTCCAAAATGTTTCAAAACAATTTCATTATAATTAAATATCACATTTTGGGAAATTGTAAGCCACAATTTACACCATTATACGAGCCACATTTTTTTTATTCGTCTACAGAACCCTACCTCTGATGTTATTTGTAAGTCACGAAAAAATAAGAAAGCTTCTATTGAACTAATTCGTCTTATAAAACGCCAATTTATAGGGTAGTTAACAAAATAGTCCGTCAAGAAATATTGAACACATATTTTTGTTTTTTCGCGTAAACAAACAATGAAGACGAGGCAAAGCTTTGGAAACTCGTGTGACGTCATATTCTTTTACATTAGTATGATTTTTTTTACCGGTTATTTTTACAATAAAAATCATCGTTCGGAGGCAGGCAGGCAGGGTAGTTTATCAGTTTAGTAAGTTTACATATTTTGATGGGCAACTGACGAACAAATTGGAATCATATGTTTTGTAGTCCGGAAACATCCATAATAAATATTTCACACAAAGCGTCAAGTAAAGAGCAAACGTCTTGTCTTATAAGCTTTTATTTAACTTGCAATGTAAGTATGTAACTATGTTTGCTCGAGTGGAATATTACAACTCAATTTTGAAACAAATATCTTCAAGCGCAAACATGGAGCGCAAACATGGTCGCTTACAAAGCGTCAAAACTCCGCACTTGGAGTCTGCCAACGAGCTATGGAGCGAATTATACTGGGTGTCAAACTTACGGACCGCATCAGAAACACCATACTTCGCTCCAAAACCCAAATAGCTGATGCTGGCCTAACAGCAGGCTGCTGGGTTAAAATGGAACTGGGCTGGGCACATCTGCCGCATGTCGGAGGAGCAATGGGCAAAAGTTACCACTCAGTGGATACCAAAGAGCAGGAAACGACAACGCGGCAGGCCCAAAAGGAGATGGTGGGATGAGCTGGACTGGCTGCTCTTTCTCTAACGATTGGCGTACTATCGCATTGGATCGCGAAAAGTGGAAGGAGGGAAGGGAGGCCTTTGCCCTGCAGTGGGACAGTATAGGCTCATAATAATAAATAAATCATCTAGCGATTTGATTTTGAAATTTTATTTTATGTTTTCCAATAAGGTAGTTAACTGATGTAGCCACAGCTAGGTTAGTACACTATGCTTATTTCCACAGTATTGTGTCCTATGACATTCTGGTGTGGTATTTCCATTTTACAGAAGAGGACAGTTCGCGCGATCTATAAGTTGGGCCTTCGCGAGTCTCTCAGAGAAAAAATTAAAGAGATTGATATACTGACTCTGCCTTCACTTTATATTTTAGAATGTATTTTGTATGTCCGTAAAATTCAAGGGATTTTCAAAACTAGAAGCGACTTTCATAATTTAAATACTCGCAGTGACCACGAAATAGTAATTCTAATCTTTTCAAATTCAGATTAACGAAAACTAGCAAGTCTTTTCTTATAAACAGTATACGCTTTTATAACAAGTTGCCTAAGTCAGTTATAGAACTGACCGATGGAAAGTTTAAAAACTGCATTAAACGTGTCCTTATTCAAAAATCATATTATAAAATCAAGGAGTACGTCGAAGATAAAAAAGTTTGGCTTTAGCTCCTTCTGCGCATGCGGCTTCCGTGGTAACTCTTAGACGGCACAAATTTGTGGATGTCTCTTCAGATAACTATTCTCAATTTTATTATTAGTATTTTCTCTTTCTATAATAACGCTCGTTTACAGTGGTTTTTAATCCTCCATACGCCCCTTGGTACAAATAGTTACAGTACTGATAACAACATTTGTGCACATTACAAAATAGTATACTGATATGTTGTGTACTTTTTTATTTTTACATTGTTTATTTATACTTTTTTTTATAATTGATTTGTGTCTGTAGTAAATCTAAATTTAACTTATGCCTTACTGAAAAAGATGAGGATGTGGGCTGTTATCCGAAAGTGAAATAAATTTAAATGAATATATTTAAATATTTTAATGAATATAAATAAGTAAATTTTGACGTTCGAAAAGTGCTAATTAAGAGCCTTATTTGAATAAATAACTTTTGATTGATTTGATTTGGCATTAAAAATTTTTTTTTTTCCAAAAGTTTTGACTGAAGCTGATTTTTGGGAATTACTGACAAAAATGTGGGGGGCTCAGAATGCTGTTCTGGAAAGGTGGTAACTGTTTTAGCGTCGGTATTCCTTTCATAGCCATGTACGAAGTTTTCTTATGTGAAATGGTTAAGTGTAAAAATTCAGTTTACTACAATGACACAATACAACACACTCAAAACAACGCGGTGTCAGATAGTGGACTTGTGAATGATCGTACCTTGCTACTGGCAACTAGCAGCTGACTTCTGTGGTAATGAGAACGCCATGAAGGCGCATCAAGTATCAGTGATGGCATGCGACTACGGCTGTCCTCTATAATTTATCAAATTATCTACTTACTAGACGGTTTTTCTTGTTTAATACTTTTAAGACCGCGGTTGTATTAGTCTGCGTTTTTATTCGTAGTCGGGTTTTATTTTTTATTTTTTTTTTCTAAAATAAAACAAACGTTTTTTTTTTAAAGAAAAGAAAAGAAATGTCTCAGTTACTCTTCATAACATCAGCTAAGTATCTGCTACAGTAAAAATGCTGTCCAACAAAAACTTAACGCTGTTGTTTTGAAGTCACAAACAAACCCTTCAACTTTATTTATTTGTGTAGATCATACCTGTTTTGTTATGTTTGCTTCTTAGCTCGGCGTAAGTACTTCTTTTAAATGTGACGGTTTTTCACGTCCATGCGTTAAATCGTGTTGACTCGTCGTCGTTACTTATAATCACAGTAACGATGACGGATGCGATCGCACCGCGTCGCCAATAATCGCATGCTATAGCGTACATTACGCCACTTATGTTACACGAATTCATAATGAAGAATTACAGTCGCAATAAACTCTGTACCAACACACACGAGTCATAAAAAATGTGTTGTTTATCCCATCTTGTTCTGACACCTATTGGAGGAAAGTTCATTTCACCAGGATAAGTAGGTATTTAAAAAAAAAAATTAAAAACAAATTATTCTACTGATATGAATATACAGTGTGTTAGGTTTAACGACGGACATATTGAAGGATATTCAGTATTTGATTCTCGTCCCAAATATGTGAAGAAACTATAACTTTAATTTGTGACGTAATTGTGCGATCCAGACCTCACTTTGTTAGACGTTTCTTATTCGCCATTGACCTATGTCAGTTTTAAAATATAAAGGGAAAATGGATTATACCTAAAAGCCATTGACCCGCTCAAATTTTCTGTGACCAACGCAAGGGTTGCGAGAGTATATCGAAATATTTGATATGTCTGTTTTTTTTTTCATATATTTATTAGTAAGTATCATGTAAGCGTAGCGAGTTTCAATACGTCCCTTGTTTAAATTAACATACTGTATAACAGGTACTATCACTTTGCAACGTGACCTGGTACTTCAAGAACTCACTGCACACCATTCCACTTCACGGATCCCAGAGAATGAATTTCGACGCTTTTTCCCGTCATGAATGTTTGGTAGCGAGAACACAATCCTCACTCCCACTCCCGGAACCGAGCAAAAAGTGCGCTTACTTGTAATGAATCCAGCCGCTTTAAGCACCACATTCCAACAACACAAGTTTTAATCACAATCTAAATGGTTGCCGCCAGATAACGCCGCAGCCATTTAACTGTGCTGCTCAGTAAATCAGTGTTGTTTATTTATTTGGAGCCTAATATGAGTCCACAAGGGTCGCCTAAGTGCTATAAGTGTTTACATACGCGATTAACTTTAATGTGTTTCTGTAATTTCTATTTGTTACCGCAACATATCTTCTCTGATCCTATTGAAGGGTTTCAATAGGTTCAGACAAGATAATTGTCTCCTCCAGATTGAACAAACATGTTCTTCTGGATGCTTGTAGACCCGTGTTTAGTCTGGCACTTCTCGAGGCTAGACCGAAATTAGTTTTGTCAGAACTTTGTCAAACCAGTTAATATCTAATCAAGTCACTCCACAAGTACTCGGACCTTTTCAAAGTAGTGCGACGCCAGTCGTGTCACGTGTGGCGAGCCCAAAACCTCTCGTTTACCAAAGCTTCACATTGGAAGACTGTCGTAACAACAATTAGCATCGCATTCCCGTTTCTGTTCAATATTACTTTCCAAATATGGACAAAATTACAAATGAGACTGATTATTCCCATAGAAATCCTAATAATAAAAAGTTTTGTCTAAAGCATTGTTAACCATGCTGGTATTCAGTTGATATCACGCCGCGCGCCGGCCCCGCATCCCTTCGGCAGGCGCAGTCTAGCGTGAAGCCTCTGAAGGATCAGCGGATTTACCGACGGATCACACAGTACCTACCTGACGATCGGCCCACACCCGTCACAAGGAATTTATCTCACAACACAACGATACTCACACACTGACCACGTTCAAGGTAAAATTGCGGTGTCCGCTACAACAGGTAATTAAATTAAATTAATTCACTCAACCAGGTATGCATTGCACTACACATACTCGTACTATTTTTGTGTGTATCCCTTGATACAGGATTGACGAGCATGCTGCATGTTTCGCACACAAATTTAATAGTACGCGTCCCTCTCTGAAGCTACTGAAGTAGAAAAGGGGTAGAAAAGAAATCGCACTCTCAGAGACCAGATGGGAGTGCAGATACACACATTGACGGTGCGGCTTCAAGTCAGCGGCTAATTGATGGCATGTCGTCATCGAGGCACAGCCGGCGTAAGAGGCGGGTCAGAACACTTGCCTGGAGTCGACACTGAGTGGATGGAGGTTGATTAGATTTTACGTAAGTACGAGTGTGTGTGTTGATGGCGGGCGTCTGTGTGTATGTGTGAGAGAGGATACTGTTTACCGACTGTGTGGCTCTCAATTGGATCTGTCAAAGGGTCCGGCAACCAAATCAGATACGTGTAGCGCCTGATCCAAAATTATTTATTTACGGCCGAGCGCCAGTAGCCGGTCACAGGCTCAACCTAATAGTTCACACTCGTCGCGCGCTGTTTGTACTAAATTTCATTATGTTGTCCTAGGATAACGCTTCAAATGTAATCATACATTACGAGTGTCGCCCATTTCTGTTACTTTTCTAAATAAAACGGATTAGTGCCTAATGTTCACCTGGGTGATAATAGTTTCACCCAGGTAAATTGAGGACACTAAACCACTGTGAAAACATTTAGTGTCCTGTGTTCAACTGTATTTTTTTTTTCTTGATTGTAATAGTCTGTTGATATAAGCAACCGCTACTTGTCTTTGTATTATTCTAAATAGGCAAGGACCAGAACAAAAAAGAATAGTAAAGTCTCAGAACGTACCAGGAGAACAGAAGTAGGAAAGAGGTATTGTATTATTGGAAATAGGAATCTTATCTAAACTAATATTATAAAGCTGAAGAGTTTGTTTGTTTGTTTGAACGCTAAAATCTCAGGATCTACTGGTTGGAATTGAAAAAATATTTTTGTGATGGATAGTCCATTTATCGAGGAAGGCTTTAGGCTGTATAACATCACGCTACAACCAACAGGAGTGGAGTATAAGTGAAAAATGTTGCAAAAACGGGAAACGATATTCCTTATTGAGACCTTCCTTTGCGTGCGCTGCAAAAATGGTTTAAGTAATGCAAATATCATGTATAAAAGAAATGTTCCTCTTCAAAAGTTCTACAAAAAAGTCCGCGACAGCATATATCTATCTATTAAGATTGACTCACTGTAACCGTTTTTTACTATTGAAATGCTAGGTTAAATATAATTATTGTTGCGAAACTTATTTAACACATATGGTATTAATCTAGCCTGTAATTGGCCTACACATGTTTATTAATTAAGTACATTGTCTGTATTAGCTGTAAGTTTCCCAAAAAGAATAAAATAAAATAAATAAATACATAATATCTAAAAAAATGTGTTTGTTAGAACGAAAATTTAATATAGAATATTTGTTTCTTTTGCTCTATATAGTTTAAACAAATATCTTATAAGATATCGCAATGTTAAAATGTCCACGCGATAAAATAATTACGCGGTTCGCTGGCCCTCGCGTCCCGATGTAGATACGTGGAGATTCTCCTGGAAATTCAAATTCAAGTTATTTACTGCACCATAATATTTACAAGGTGTTTTGTATATTGTTTTGTGAGTAGTGGTGGCCCAGTGGTGGCGGTTACGAACAGTTGGTCGTGGGTTCTAACCCAGGCAGGCGCATTACTTTGTGTAATTTATAATACCACATGGGTTAAATAAGCTTCGCAAAAAATAATTATATTTAACCTAACATTTCAATAGTAAAAAATGGTTACAGTGAGTCAATCTTAATAGATAGATATGTGCTGTCGCGGACTTTTTTGTAGAACTTTTAAAGAGAAACATTTCTTTAATACACAATATTTGAAGGATTATCGTTTCCCGTTTTTGCAACATTTTTCATTTGTGCTCCACTCCTATTGGTTGTAGCGTGATGTTATATAGCCTAAAGCCTTTCTCGATAAATGGACTATCCAACACAAGAAGTTTTCAATTCGAACCAGTAGATCCTGAGATCTTAGCGTTTAAACAAACAAACAAACTCTTCAGCTTTATAATATTACATAGTTTATGTAGATTATGATGACGCAGACGAAGTTGCGTTGGTCAACTAGTCATCTAATAAAATTATTCTTCATTTTGGGCTCCTGGTAGTTTGTGGGACTTTATTATCCGTTATTCTCAACTCCTACTGGTCCTATCTCCAACAAAAAAAAAGTGCATGGTACTAGAAAGACATAAAATATATATTTATATTTGATTTAAAGATTCCATTACCTTTTCCTGCTTCTGTTCTCTTCGAAGTTTGTGGGACTTTACTAGCTATCATTTTTACCCGACTGCGGCGAAGCCCAAAAGGAGGGTTATTTACCTGACTACGGCGAAGCCAAAAGGACGGGTAATGATTTTGGTAGTCTATGTGTGTATGTATGTAGGTATGTTTGTATGTTCCACCGTAGCGCCTAGACTACTGAAGGTATTTTAATAAATGAGGTGTCAATAGATTCGTAAGAATAGCCCGGGTGACATAGGCTATATATATTTTAACATTTCTTTTTATGACGGAATTCAAATTTATTTTTTTTAGAGCTTAGAATTTGACAATTCTAAGCTCGAAAAAAAATTAATTGAGATAATCATAACATGTTTGGTATCAAATGATAGGTCTTGGCGAGTACATTACAAATGTGTAAATTATATTATGGTTCAAGTCAACGTATACGTTAAGATTGCGGTCAAACAGGTCTAGTCTGTGTTGTGTACTCGTATTATGCAAATAACAAACCAACATTAAGTAGAATATTACATTATGAAAGTAACATATTATTATGTATTTATTGAATAACACTCAAAAAGAAAATTCAAATACAAAATTAAGTTTTAAAACTAAAACCCGACTATTAATAAAAACTAAAGACGAACTTAGACTTTAGTCTTTAGTTTTTATTCGTAGTCGGGTTTTAGTTTTTTTTTAACTTATTTTTTTTATTTTTAAATAATATTCTTTTCAGTTTCAATACCTTCTGCCTACTTTTATTCTCCTAGTAGTTTGTGGGAATTTACTATCCGTTATTCTCATCTCCTACTGGTCTTTGCCTATTTAAAATAATACGAATGCACGTAGTAGTTGCTTAACTTGTTTCTATCAACAGACTATATTATAACAAACAAGTAAAAAAAATATACAGGTGAACACTGGACACTAAATGTTTACACATTGGTTACTAGCCCTCAATTCACCTGGGTGAAACTAATAATAAAACTATCACAGCTTAGTAGGCTTTACAAGTTTATGAGTAATAGTCGACCAACTTATAAAATGTACCTGTATAAAATATTTTCCTATACATAATGTATAGAAAAATATTAGGTCTTAAATCTGCAAATGTAAGTTTGTTTTATTTGTATAATAAAAATCATCGTTCGGAGGCATGTAGGCAGGGTGGGTAATCAGTTTAGTAAATTCACATGTTTGTGATGGGCAACTACGGAACCCTACATTTCGACATGCACTTGGGCGGTTTTTAAATTAAAGTTAGATAAAACCCACGACATATTATTTTTTTGTTGCGTGTGGGAATCGAACCTGCGACACGCAGTACTACTGTCAATCGTCATGCCACTGCGCCAACCATGCCGTCATATAGATTCTATGTGGTGTGGTGTTCGCCTTTTGTGTCGAGACCGCGGTATCTCTTTCGGAACGCATCGCACGTCTAATAAATGATACTATACGAGCACGAGCCAGCGGTGGCCCAGTGGTTTCGGTCCCGACTTACGAACAGTAGGTCATGGGTTCGAACCCAGGCAGCCGCATTAATTTGCGTAGTTTATTTCATCACCGCTGCTCTCAAAACGGTGAAGGAAAACATCGTGAGGAAACCGGCATGTCTAAGAACCAAAAATTTCGAAGACATGTGACATCTGCCAACCCGCACTGGGCCCTCGTGGTAGATTATAGCCTATCCCTCTCATAGAGGCCTGAGTCCCTGCAGTGAAACATTATAGGCTGATGATGACTATTTACTATGAAGCTTTAGCTAATACTTGTCTTGTGATAGAGGAGTTTATTGAGTCAATCTGATCATAATCATCCACCGAACAGTTGATACTAAATACTGGGGCAGGGCTCGCTACACAATAATCGATCGAGTTGTGCGTACCCTGGCGGCCGCCTGGAGTAACAGGACACTCACTTACAATATAACATTGAACCATCTCGAAGGCATTACTTACACCTCACAAGCTGCTCTGATCCCAATATTGCGTCGCTCTAAGGCTTCACTTGTATGTTGTGAGTTCACAGATTGTTAACAAATAATTCATCAATTCATCACGCTTGTTTGCTCGTTTCGCCAGTTGGATTTAAATACTATCATCTGCCTAGCTTTTCCTTAACCATGTTGTAGTCTGACTTTCAATGTAACTGAACGCACCTGTATTTTAAACAAAGTGGCTGAGTTTGTAGTGGAAAATACGGCACCGCCCGTACCCGCCATAAAAAAAAAGTACCCCAAAGTCTGACAAGAGTCAGACTTTGGGGTACTTTTTTTTTTTTTTTTTAGTGAGTGTAAAATCATCGAATAACCCCTTCCGCTCTTGGTCAGAGCGAAAGGTAGTGTCAGACTTCTACTTACTAAAAACCACCCATGTTCCTTCTTCGCCCTCTATGTCGAGGCCGCGATAACCTGTGGACAACCTGAAATCCAGCAACCTGCTCTACTTCCGAAAGGGCGACCGGCAGTCACAGGGTGGTGTTGGGTTTATCGTCCACAAGTCCCTCGCGAACAACGTGGTGAAGATCGAGAGTGTGTCGAACAGGGTGGCGTACCTTATACTCAGAATATCTGCAAGAAATTCGCTGAAGGTCATACAGGTCTACGCCCCAACCTCGGCACACCCCGATGATGAAGTAGAAACCATGATTAGGATATTTCTAAAGCCATGCATGGTTTCAGAACTTACTTCACTGTTGTCATGGAGGACTTCAACGCGAAACTGGGCAAACGAAGCGAGGATGAGCTGCAAGTGGGGCAATTTGGGGTTGGACATTGGAACCACCGGGGTCACCAACTGGAGAAGGAGGGCCTCCTTATGATGAACTCCTTCTTCAAAAAATGGGAGCACAGAAAGCGGACAGGCAGAGCCCCTATGGTGCTACTAAAAATGAGATTGACTTCATCATTTCTACCAATAAGCAAATGTTCAATGATGTCTCCTTGATCAATTCGGTGAAAACCGGGAGCGATCACCGCATGGTAAGAGGCACATTGAACATCAACATCAAGCTTGAAAGGTCACGACTGATGAAATCAACGTTCCGTCCAGCACAGATCTAGATTCAAAACCCCGAGAGCTTTCAGCTTGAACTCTAGAAACGCTTCGAATACCTGGGAAGCATAGTGGACGATTATAACGACGGGTTTCTTGAAATTGTCCATATAACTGGATCTACATACTTAAAGACACGTCGAGCTAATAAGATCAAAAAACTCTCAGATCACACTCTCAAGCTCATGAAGGAGCGACGTGAGATGATCCTGCCGTCTTCAGACGAGGCGTGGAAATACCGGCAGCTCAATAGACAACTCTCCAAATCCTTAAAGAGCGACCTCCGCCACTTTAATACCGAACGTATTAAAATTGAACGGAACAAAGGCTCCAAGGTAGGCAAGAGATCTGGCTAATGGGCAGCACCAGCTCACAAAACTGAAGACCGTCGATGGCAGCATCGTATCCGCCAAACCGGAGCTTCTGAGAGAGATCGAGAGTTTTTATGGGCAGTTGTACACGTCAACTAGTCAACCAGTTGAAAACCTAGCGAAAGACGTCAGAGCTAGACTGATCCGACACTATACCGAAGACGTCAGCCTATACGAGATTAGGATGGCTCTAAAACAGCTTAAAAACAACAAGGCACCGGGCGATGACGGAATTACGGCCGAACTTCTGTAGGCGGGTGGCAAACCAGTCGGCCTTAAGGCCCTTCAGAGGTTGTTTAATTCCGTCATAATCGAGGGGAAAACGCCACAGGTTTCGTGCAGGGGTGTGGTAGTGCTATTCTTCAAAAAGAGTGACAATGCCCGATTGAGGAACTATAGGCCCATCTCACTTCTAAACCATGTCAACAAGTTGTTTTCAAGAGTCATGACGAATCGTCTCGCATGCAGGTTTGACGATTTCCAGCCTCCCGAACAAGAAGGATTCCGAAAAGGCTTTAGTACCTTAGACCACTGAAGGATGTCTTCAAGGTTCTGGATTGGAGAGGACTTGGCATTAACGTCAATGGCGAGTACATTACTCACCTTCGGTTTGCCGACGATTTAGTGGTCATGGCTGAGACCATGGAAGACCTCAGTACAATGCTCGATGACCTTAGTAGAGCTTCCGAAAGAGGGTGGGTCTTAAAATGAACATGGACAAAACCAAGGTTATGTTGAATGTTCATGTAACACCCACTCCTATCAAGATCGAGGACTCTACACTCGAAGTGGTGGACGATTATGTCTATCTGAGACAAACGGTCCAGTTGGCTAGGTCTAACTTCGAGAAAGAGGTCAATCGTTGAATCCAACTCGGCGGGGCAGCATTTGGGAAGTTGCGCGGTATCTTCTCGTCCAACTTACCACAGTGTCTCAAGACAAAAGTCTATGACCAGTGTGTGTTGCCAGTGATTACATACGGGACCGAAACGTGGTACCTCACAATGGGCCTTATCAGAAAGCTCAAGTCATCCAAAGGGCAATGGAGAGGGCTATGCTCGGAGTTTCCGTGCGTGATCGAATCAAAAATGAGGACATCCGCATGAGAACCAAGGTTACCGACGTAGCAATGGGCAGACACATTGCTCGCAGAACGGATGGCCGCTGGGGCCGAAAAGTTCTGGAGTGGCGTCAACGAACCGGAAGACGTTGCGTTGGAAGGCCTCCCACTAGGTGAACCGATAACCTGGTGAAGGTTGCGGGGACCCGCTGGATGCGAGACGCACGGGACCGGTCAATGTGGTGACACCTGGGGGAGGCGTATGTCCAGCAGTGGACGTCTTTTGGCTGAAATGATGAATACTATAGTATTAAACAGCATTTTTTTCGTCACCAATGTGCTCACAACCAGGGATGTTATGGAACTCCGTAACCGAGACCGAAACTATCGGATACCCAAAATACAAAGATATCTGTAACCGAAAGTTTCGGATAAAGGCGGAGTCTGTTGCTCATATTTTTTACAAAATTATCTGAATCTACCGGATAATCCAAAATAATTTTATATCTGCAAGCGTATCGGATATACCGGTATAAAATGATTTCTATATCCGTATCCAGATCCGAAACTTTATATCCATAACATCCCTGCACACACTTTTTTAGGGTTCCGTAGCCAAATGGCAAAAAACGGAACCCTTATAGATTCGTCATGTCTGTCTGTCTGTCTGTCCGTCTGTCCGTCTGTCCGTCCGTATGTCACAGCCATTTTATTCCGAGACTATAAGGATGACACAGTTGAAATTTGGCAGGTAGATGTATTCTGTGAGCCGCTTTTTGATTTTTATATATAAAAAAAAAATATTAGATTAAGAGGGGGCTCTCCATACATGGAATTGAAACTAAAAAAACTTTTTTTCATCAAACCTACACATGAGGGGTATCTATGGATAGGTCTTCAAAAATGACATTGAGGTTCTTAAAATCATTTTTTCTCAAAGTCAATCGTTTCAAAGATAGACACATCCAAAGTGGTAAAATGTGTGACCCCCCCTCTAACTTTTAAAGTAAGAGAGTGACAATTCTAAAAAAAAATATATAATGTAGATCTCAACAAAAAATACCAACCAAAATTGGTTTGAACGAGATTTAGTAAGTATTTTTTTTTAATACGTCATAAATCGTAAATCGCAATTTACCGTTCATTCAATCAACTCAATTATAAAAATTATGTTACTTGCTGCAGATGGCAGATGATGATGTTACTTGCTGCTACGGAACCCTTCATGGGTGAGTCTGACTCGCACTTGGTCGGTTTTTTTTTTCACCTATTTATTTATTTTTCTTTTATATTATCGTTCTTCCTCATTGTGTGAGGAAGTGGTGTCTTTTCTTTAGTCTGCCCATCCCACAACAACCATCATCTTTACAGGAATACGAGATTTATTTTCTATAAGTCATAGAAATGAGATTTAGAGTGGCATACCGCGGCGCGCCGCCCCACTGGCCGCTTGGGAGCACGAAGTCATTCCTCAAATGCGCTCTCAACTTATATTTGGATATAAGCGTACTCCTACGACGTACCTGCGATCGCGAATATTGCCTTCTCTGGTAAATGAAATTGGCTACCAAAACCGTCAGCTGTCGTCGTTCCCACGTTCATAATTCTCGTATACTGCTTTAAACAAATATTTCTTAACCATTCTGATGCTTGTTGATGTTTTTGTGTTAGACATCAAATAACTTGAGCCGTAGGTGGGGGGAGGCATATTTTGTTTCGTTCGCTCGTGTAAGTTCGCTTTGTAGGCGTCTCGTTATTTTTATTAATATTTCGCTAGCTTTAGCAGAGATTATCGGCTTGGAGGCTGGAGGCAACTCTGTGCGTGACCTTATTTATTGCGAGTACACCGCTGTGCCGCCGCGCGCTATGTGACCTGCGATCATTTTCACTTATAGCGTTCACGACGCTTTTTGTAAGTAATTATGATTCTTTGGGATAGTTTATAGCGTTATAAGAATCCTGGATAAATAAATAAAACCCCCTTAAAGAACTACTTTGTAACTGTCTCACTGGTGTAGTGGTCAAGCGCTCTGCTGTGAATGAGGTCCTGGCTCCGATTTCCAGGCTCAAAGTGTTTTTGTGTTTTTCCATAAGGAATTTCTCAAAAGCTGAGTCAGATATTGCGGCCGGTTGATGGTAACAGGCTCGCTCCCCACATGGAACTTTATGTAACTGGTGAAATGTGGGTGTACTAATGGGTACACACCTGCCTAACTCTTCGGGGATTACAGGCGTGATGTTGTTATGTTATAATTATACTCTTTTTATCATACATTATGTTGGAAGACTTAAAAATAACGTGATAAAATTAAAAATGCAAATAATATGAAAGTGAGAATAGAACAGACTTATACACAAATGGGTAATCGACAATAGTTGTTATAAAATACCAAAGCTCAGCAGAATTTCATTAGTAGGCAAATATTTACATGTGATTCTATCAAAATATAAATATAAAGTTCTGCACACAACAGGTCTCAGTTGTGATTTCAGTTCACGTCTGATGCTAAATGTGATCTAAAAGCATTTTCGTTCCAACGAGAGAAAATCGTTTCGGAGGAAAATGTTACTATATCGATGGGGACGACCTTTCCTTAGGACGGCCGAACAGCTTTGACTCAAATACGAGGCTACACAAATAAATATGTCGAGAGACAATGTATCCTGATAGATGAACATTAATGTGAGATGAACCCTTATTGTTTTCTCAGTCAGTTTTGAGTTCATTAATGTACGGTGCTGTCTTATTTTGAACTTTATTTAGCAGTCTGCGCTTAACTTCTGACAAGGTGTTGAACGCTTCTGGTTATCGTCGGTATTGGTTTCTATCGACAGCATAGGATTACATAGATAATCATAGTGAACATGCAAGCAACGTCCACACCTGCGGAAACTGATATTAGAGGAAAGTAACAAATGAGGCAGGTAACGGTAAGCACTAACGTTTTACGGTGTAGTATAACATAAAGGTCAGCTCGCGGCCGTGCGGGGTGCGGGGTGGGGGGCACGGGGTGCGGGTGGAGCAGGTGCCGCCTGCCACCTGAAGGAGGCTGTAACCCCAGCGAAGCCAAGCTCGAGCGTCTCCAATAAAAGCAAGTGTATTGACGTTGCATAATAACTCATAACAGAACGACACAAACGCACTACGGACTGATGTTCAGAAGTTCCACGCGTCCACCATCAGAATGAGCCTCTTAATCTGTGGATGAATGGCGGACGCATGGCGGACGCATGTAGTCGACGTTAGGCCCTCAGATCGAACAGTTTTATATCATGCACTATGGCATAGACAGTGTCATCTGAACTCAGTTGAAGGACACTATCGAGAATGACACAAAATAATCCTTCTGCACCTTCATGTTTTGGTGATCAAGCGCTGCCCTTACATAACGGTGCTGTAGAGCTCACACTAGCACACCCTTGCTACCTGTGAATGTCGACTCTATGACCTTATATCGTAAGGGTGATATCACTCTAAATGAGGATCTGAATACCAAAGACGGTATAGTTGGAGTTATCTTTGATCGTGTGCTCCGTAAAGTATTTATTATGGGTGCTGAAGCTTCAAACAAAAGGAGCTTAGGGGGAAACGGAACCCTGATTAACACTTCAAGAATCTCTTACAAACAACTAGCGCAGGCTAGTGGGGTCGTTCACTTCATACAATAGCTTGATCTGAAGTACGCAGGGCACAATGATAGCTGAAACTTAATCATTTCGTAGGGTTTGCAAGAATCGTCTCTTTGTTTATTTTGCGTGTCACAGTAAACTGTGAACAACGGTATGTTGTAATATGACATGTGTCGAATGCCAACGGTATATAATACCTTATTTAATGTAGGTCTATGTGATTCTCAGGCATTACATGTGCCTATTTATCAGAACATTCTGCGGATGTAATCGCATGTGGCTAATGCAATTGCATAGAGCAGTGTGTTGTGATCGATCGCGATCAGTTCGCTCGGTGTCTGCTGAGCCGTGCGAGCGGGCAGGGCAGCGCTCGTGCTCACACCAGCGGCACCGGCACGGCACCGGCACCGGCACGGCACAGGCACCCGGCAGCCGGTCCGTGGCTCAGTGACATATCGACCCCACACGCGATTTATGACTGTGTCAGACGTGCCGATACATCGAGCATGCTTTTGATACTCGCTCATGAATCTGTTGCTAAGTGGAAATTATGACTATCACACTTTTCCAGGATAATGTGAAATTGTTAATTTTGTATTCAAATGTTCTCAATTTGACGACTGGTTGTTATTAGTGACTAATAATGGCTATGTTAGGCTGGCTTCCAATTTAATGACGCTGTATACCAGTATTTTATTTATAAAGAGTGACTGTCTAACTGACCACGGCAACCCAGCTATTATTAAACACGGTTCTATGTTCTATCCTAGTTATTATACCGTAGGGGTAAGCAGTACCCCGTCGGGGATGCGGGTTCTGTCGGCGCTGTGGGTTGTTCGAAAAAGATACCGTGGCCTCGGCACAAAGGGCTAAGAAGGAACATGGGGGTGGTTTAGAAGATTTCCAACCCTCCAAAAACAGGTGTAAACAGCGCTATAGTATCAGTATATTATAGTATCAGTATATTATAGTATCAGTATTTTTGTGACCCTGTTTATTCAATATTTAGTTTTATCGATTTCATACGTAAACTCGAATTAGATATAGTTACATTTAAGTCACTAAACCGTCATGAAAGAGTGTAATGCTAATTTCTAATAATAAAGTTCTGAATTAGAATTGAACTGTAAAATTTCCTAAGTAACCTAGAACATATGGCTTTTGCGGCATATTTGAAGATCTAACGATTGCTCTAGCGTCTGAGTGAGTTTTACTAATCTCGTTTCAAAATACGGCCATTCAATATCGTAAGAATCTCTTGGTATACATTGTTCTCAAGAGTCTGCCGCCAACTCAATCAAAGGTTCAACTAACGGGCACCGAGAGGCGCGCTGTGTACGGGCGGCAGGCGATGGGGAGGGGGGGCAAGTTATGAATGAAGAGCTTATTGCGCGTCGATACGTGGATACTACTATTTGCTCTAACAGCATTACTAAAGGCTCCAAGAGAGTTACTTGATTGATTCACAGCCAATAAATAGAGCTTCACATCGGCCTTTCGGTATGCGATTCCAATTTCAAGGTATAACAAGAATTATGTTTGTGAAGTTTACGATTGGATTGGAACTGTACCAGATAAATAGGTATCGACTGTCCACTGAAATACTGACACCCTATCGGCATTGTCTGTCACAGCATTGGAGCATACCTTTTGTGCTGTAACCGCCTGTGCTCTGCTACAGGATGACGGTGAGTGTTTTCTTCGACCTTGACAGTAATTTTGTTCTCGCTATGCTAAGTTTTATAGCGCGCCATGTTGATTAGGCTCCTAATTTCACGGGGCGCGCTCACTGGCACCCAACGTGGGACCAGCGCACCCCGCGCCCCGCTTCTCGCCCCAGCGCGGTCTCCAACTCAACTGTTTGTGGTAATTGGACGAGCGCACAATGAAATCGGTACATAGAAGTGGATGAGGATCACTACGATGCAAATTCAATGATATTGAGCAGAAAATTTACAGTATTCCCACGTTTGTCTACGTCGACCGCTGGGCAGTCACTCTCACTCAAATATGAGAAAGGTTTCTGTACATAAACTGTTTATGAGTGTTTTGAAATTCTCATAATTTGCAGTTTACGATAGATTTTTTTTTTTTTTTTTGTTTTGTCGTGTCATTCAAAAATGGCCCTTCAATAAAATCGAACAATAACACAAATCCTTGTGAAAAAAACTTTTGAATTTGACGATATATACGTCATCAGATTAAGGAAATTAAAGACTTAAAAAAAAAGTCATGAGCAGAATTTGAAGACGGATGGAGAAGGATATAATGTTTTTTTTTTTTACAAAGGTTGCTAAGAGTGGACTCGAACTCGCGTTGGGCGCGAGAGACCTCTTTTCAACGTATAATTAACGTAACAAGAGCGAGTTTTATGAAAAAAATACGTAGGTATTAAGCATATAACCAATATACACTAACAATTTGCACTAGAAATAATTGCGATTCATTAACAACTTTAGTCAATAAAAATATAAGTTAAAAACTATAACCCGACTACAAACCGCGGTCTTAAAAGTAGTAAATAATTCTTGTCTGATATTAATACATTGAATTTGTATAATTATTTCTATTTAAATATGAGTAAAATTACTATAGAGGACCGCCGTAGTCGCATGCCACTGATACCTGATGCTCCTTCATGGCGTTTTCATTGATACAGAAGTCAGCTGCTGTTGCCGTTAGCAAGGTGGCATGCGACTACGACTGAAAACTATAATGATTATACTTATATTTAAATAGAAATATATAAATTCAATATATGAATTTCAGACAAGAATTATTTACTACTTTTAAGACCGCGGTTTGTAGTCGGGTTATAGTCAAAGTCAAAGTCAAAGTCAAAGTCAAAATATTTTATTTCACATAGGCCTACATGGGCACTTGTAAAACGTCGACATAAAAAAAGGGGCACGGTTCGGTGCATTGGTCGATTCCTAAGGAGAAGAACCGGCAAGAAACTCCAAAGGTTACTCTTTTAATCTTTTAAAATGGTTTTAAATGGTTAACAATAAGTTTAAGGTCCAGACATAATCTTGGGACACACATGAGGGCTATGCAGATTAGTGTCTGAGATGGTCTTTTGAAGAAAGCACCACACAGATTTGAGTGGACCCGTCCAGTCAGTGCAAGCATTTGTCAGTTATTGTCGAGCTCGACTTTTAACTCAAGGAGCTCAACGTCACGACGAACAATACCAAGGAAAGGACATTTGGGTAGGTCGCTTATAGTACTCAAACTGCCAGACAATCGTTAAAATTAAAGAAAGACCCACATAGTCCTCATATTCACAATATAAAAATAATAAAATATTTATCTTATTAAATAAGTCAAGTTATTAAATGTCAAAAAAAAAAAAAACACAAAACTAAATCAAAAACAAAAAAAAAATTAAAATATTTAACAAGTAAATATTGGTCAAAAAATAATATCATACTTGAAAAAGTAAACAATGTCATTGTGTATAAAGAAAATTAATAAAATGTCAAATTGTAAAAGAAAAATAAAATATATATAAAAAAAAACAATTCAAATTGGAGCAGTTCAATCCCAAGCTTTTTTGTCCTCTATATAATCTTTAACAGCATAAAAAGCTTTCTGGCAAAGTTTACGTTTAATAAAAGATTTAAATTTATTAAGGCTTAAATTTTGAATGTGGCTTGGTAGTTTATTATAAAAGCGAATACATTGGCATCTAAATGATCCACCTATTTTCTTGAGCCTTGTTGTGGGTACAATATATTTATGTCTATTTCTTGTATTTATATTGTGAATATCACTATATTTCTTAAACAGCTTTATATTTTTGTGAGCATACAAAAGATTTTCATAAATATACTGAGAGGGAACAGTCATTACATTAATTTCCTTAAATTTTTCTCTCAGAGAGTGTCTCGGACTTAATTTATAAATAGATCTAACCGCCCGTTTTTGCAAAACAAAAATGGTCTGTATATCAGCGGCATTCCCCCACAATAGAATGCCGTACGACATTACGCTATGAAAATAACTGAAGTACACTAATCGGGCTGTCTCTACATCGGTTAAATTACGAATTTTTCTAACTGCGTATGCTGCAGAGCTCAGCTTTTTCGACAGTTTATCTATATGAGGCCCCCACTGAAGCTTAGCGTCTAAAGTTAAGCCCAAGAACACCGTGCTATCTTCAGGATTCAACTCTTCGCCCTTTACCAACACACAAGTTTTCACCTGCCTAACGTGAGGTAGTGTAAACTTAATGCATTTGGTTTTTTTTTCATTAAGCAGCAAATTATTAGCGTTAAACCAATGCACTACGTTCGAAATCGCGCTATTTACGTCGTCTACAACGGGTTGTTGTCGTTTAAGTTTAAACAAAAGCGAAGTGTCATCCGCAAATAACACTATATCGTGGTTATCCTTTATGAGGTGAGGCAAATCATTAATATAAATAAGAAACAAGAAAGGGCCAAGAATCGAGCCCTGTGGGACTCCCATTATTACACTAGATCCGGGAGATCTTTCTCCGTTGATGTCAACTCTTTGGATCCTATCACTCAGGTATGAGATAAGAAGATCCAGAGCGCTGTTTCGTATTCCGTAGTGGCGGAGTTTCCTGATTAAAGTCTCATGAAGGACGCAATCAAATGCCTTGGACAAATCGCAAAAAATGCCCAAAGCATCGCATTTATCTTCCCATGCACTATAAATATGACCTAAAAGTTCGACACCGGCATCGGTAGTTGAGCGACCCTTCGTAAAACCGAACTGTTTGCTATGTAATAATTTATGTTTATTAAAAAATCTTTGCAATTGGTCTAAAATTAATTTCTCAAAAACTTTACTAAAAGTAGGCAGTACTGAAATAGGTCTATAATTTGTGGGGTCTGCTGTACTACCTGCCTTGAATAAAGGAATAATTTTACTAATTTTCATAAGGTCAGGAAACTCTCCACAATCAATACAATTATTAAAAATAGAAGCTAAGGTAGGTGCCACAATATCAATAATAGACTTGGCAACTTCTACAGAATTACCCCACAGATCCGCAGTCTTCTTAACATTTAAGGTTTGAAATGTTTTTATTATATCTCTACATGTGACATGTTCAAAATGAAATTCTGAGTCGCAAGCTTTAACATTTTCCTTTAGCAAAGATTCGGCAACAGTAGGTGACGAGTTTAGGGATTTTGTCGTTGAAACGGAAATGTCAGAAAAGAAACTTTCGAAAGCCGCAGCGACATCCGCATCTGATTTAATTACTTTGTCATTAATTGTTAAGCTGTAGTCATAACTACGTTTACTAGACTTTCCCGTTTCATTATTAATAATATTCCAAGTAGTTTTAACAATATTATTGCTGTTTCTAATTTTCGAGCTCAAATAATGTGACTTAGCAATATGACACACTTTTTTAAACAGTTTTGAATATTTTTTAACATATAAATTAAATTTGGCAGTATTTACAAAAACTCTTTCATTATACAGCTCATAAAGCCTTGTTCTACTCTTGTGAATACCCATGGTAGCCCAGTCACTAAAAGATGCGTTACAATTTATTGAGATAGTCTTGGGAATGAAAGTGGAATTAAATTGCTTACAATACATATCAAAAAATTCATCATATTGATGATGAGGATTGTCAGTAGACAATAATGGTAAGTTAATTTTTAGTTTATTTTTAAATGTTTCTAAGCATCTTACCGTTTTTGGGTTAACAGTGATATCCATTTTAGCCACTTTAAATTTTTGGTTTTCAATGGTAATCATTAGACCGCAATGATCAGAGTCTAGAGCATTTATAATTTCTTTATGGATTGGAGTAACATCAGTATAAATATTGTCTAGACATGTGGCACAAGTAGGCGTTATTCTTGTAGGCTCCAAAAATAGGTTTACGAGATTGTAGGACCGAAACAGACTCATAATTTTACTACAAGAACTTGAGTTTTCTAATAAATTTACATTAAAGTCACCGCATGTGATAATGGACTTGTTTGTGTTACAAATCTTGTGTAAAACTTCATCCATTACCTTTTCAAAGCAGTCATACAATCCCGAGGGGGGCCTGTACACACTTAATATAATGAACTGCTCCAATTCTATACAGGCTATTTCAATATTGCGTTCAACAGATAGGCTCACAATGTCCTTTCGGTCTTTGAATTTAATCTGGTTATTTACTAAAAATTAGTGATCCACCATGAATGGCATTAACTCTGTTGAATGTGCTACCAACCTGGTGATTACTAAAACTAATCATGAACTGGTGGCTTTGAAGCCAATGTTCTGTAATACAAAGAATATCAATATTATTCAAATTCAAAAATAGTTCTAATTCTAAGTCTTTGTTCCTCAGTCCTTGAATATTCTGATGCACCAGGTTGATACTATTTGTTATTAAGCTATTTTTATTAGATATAGTTTTGTGAGATTGTTCATTACTGCTAGAGTTTGCCTCTATTGTCCTATTCTCTAATTTAAATGATTTATAATGTCAATATTATGCACTAAATTTCTCACTGGATTATTCAACATGTCATGGTACTCAATAGAAGCAATCTCTTTTGCTAAATTCTTAGCTGTTATACTAAAATAATAAGACAGTGACACAGCTATCTGTCGTTTACAATACCTAGAAAGATAGTACCTGTCTACTAGGAATCTATCTTTTGTCAAATATAAGCTATTACCAACATAATTATTAATATCAATTAAATGAAACATATTATTATTGAATGTCAAATTATGTAATGTCATGTTAATTTCAAATCTTAAGAGGTTTTCTTCCTGTGGCAAACTTTGACTATAGGGGAATGTGAACATTAGAATTTTTCCTAAACTAAGTTTACTCAATGAATTAAAATATTGGAACAACTCCCCTTTGTTCACATTACACCTATTACCAACAAATATCAATAATATGGAATCTGGGCTGAAGTTGTAATTCATAATCTTTCTCATAATGAAATTTAAGGAACAACCAGGCATACAAAAGTTAATAATTGAAGATCCCAGATTCTTACTTGTCAACAAGCGTATAGTTTATAACTTACATTTTTATTTGAATTATATCTTAGTGTTATTTAATAAATCCGTTATAATACGAGTAATACTTTAATGATGTAAAATTCTACTGAATGTTCGTTGGCTATTTAAATAGTACCTACGTGTTAATAGCAGACTAGACCGCGAGAAATTTTTGACCGAATTCTAAACGTGTATGTTGACTAAAACTATAACATGATTTTTGTAATGTGCTCGCCAAGACCTCTCATTTGATACCAAACATGTTATGATTATCTCAATTTAATTTTTTTTGAGCTTAGAAATTGACATAATAAATAAAAAAAAAATAAAAAAAAAAATAAAAAAAAAAAAAGCCTTATATTTCCAGTTTTACAAATTAACTTAAAAATGTATTGTATCTACCTACACTTAATTAACAAGAACTTAATTTAATATAGCTATATAACTTAACTTAATATTATATATTTAATATCCAATTATTACTAAATCAGTTGGTAGGCATTTTATTGCACTGGAACCCCCCTCAGGAAAAGGCCTCCTCCAAAGCTTTCCATTTCTCTCGGTCTTGGGCTATTTGTTGCCATTGTGGACCAGCAATTTTTTTAATATCGTCGTCCCATCTAGTGAACGGTCTTCCTCTATATCGTTTGCCCGATGGGCCTTTCCATGATGTAACTGTTTTTGTCCATCTATGATCTATAAGACGGGCTATATGCCCGGCCCATTTCCACTTCAACTTTTGGCTGTAGTTGAGAGCATCTATTGCTTTTGTTTTAGATCTTATCTTAGCGTGTTTTATTTTCTGTATTTTCCTGATGTTTAACATACTACGTTCCATTCCTCGCTGACATGTGTTTATTTTATTACTTGTTTTTTTGGTAAACTTCCATGTTTGACATGCATACGTCAGACAAGGAATGAGGCAAGAGTCCATGACTTTTTTCTTTAACATGATGGGCATGTCGCTTTTAAATATCTCCTTGAAACTCCAGTATTTTTTCCAAGTTTGTTTTACTCTTCTCTCTACTTCTAGTTCATTGCTATCCCTGTTGAATCCAATTTGTTTTCCTAAATATATATACCGATCCACATAATCTAAAGGGTCTTTTTCGATTGTTATTTTTGATTTTTTAAAGTTGGTCATGAGTTTGGTCTTAGTAATATTCATTTCTAATCCCACTTGTCTGCTTGCTTTGTGTAGGGTGTCTATCATATATTGCAGTTGTAGGCTCGATTCCGATAGTAAAACCAAGTCGTCCGCAAATCGTAAGTGGTTTAAGTATTTATCCTGGATGTATAAACCACAATTTCTCCAGTCTAATTTGCTTATGATAGATTCTAATATCGCAATAAAAATTGTTGGGGATAAGGGGTCTCCTTGCCTAACTCCTCTTTTCACGGGAAAGCTTTGGCCAATGGTTTCCAGTTTGACTCTACTAGAGCAATTACTGTATAGGTGTTTGAGTATAATTATGTATTTTTGCTCTATATTTTGGGTTTTTAGAGTGTTCCATATACTTCCGTGTGAGATTGAGTCAAAAGCTTTTTGGTAATCAATGAATGTGATATACAGCGGTCTCTGTTGTTCTTGATATTTTTCAATTATCAGTTCTAATGTGTGGATGTGGTCTATAGTAGAAAAATTCTTTCTGAATCCCGCTTGTTCAATGGGTTGACTTTTCTCTAATGTTGTACTAATTCTTTGGTTGATTATTGTAGAGAAAAGTTTATAAATACTTGGTAAAAGGCTTATCGGCCGGTAGTTGCTGATGTCTTTTGGGTCTCCTTTCTTGTATAGCAAGATGATGTTAGATTCAGACCATTGTGAAGGTGTGGTACCAGTATCAAGGATCAAATTAAATAATTTCGTTAGTGGAGCAGCTAGTATGAAGCAGGCGGTTCTTATGGCGTCGTTAGTGATGTTGTCTGATCCTGGGCTTTTGTCTGGTTTAAGTCTTTTTATTGTTTCAATTACTTCTGTACAGTCTATTGATTCTATGTGGGATTCTGCCGTTTCAAAGTCGATGTTGTCAATATCAATGTGGTTCGTGTCTATGGCTAGGTCTGGTTTACTATATAGTTTTGTATAAAAACATGTAGCAATGTTAATTATGTCTTTTCGGTTATAAGCGATGTCTCCCGATTCTTTCAAACCCTCAATCCATGTCTTGTTTGTCCGTAATTCTTTATATCCCTTTTTTAAACTTCCACTTTGTTCTAAATGTTTCTGAAGGATTTTCATTCTATGATTTTTATAATCTCTTTTTATATATTTGCTTATTAGCTTGTATAGCGCTTTGAGTTCATTTTTCATTGTTTGCGTTTTATTTTTGGTTCTTTGTAACTCTTGTCTTCGTTTTAAAAGTCTCTCTGTATTTTCTGTAAGTGCACTGCGCGTTTTTGTTGAATGTAAAGTTCGTGCGACTTGTAAACTGTCTGTTATATTCTTTATTATTTTGTCGTAGTAGTCTTGTACTGTCACATTAGTTTCGGTGTGGAGTAGGGATATTTCAGTTTTCAAGTAATCCTTATAAATTTGTATTTCTTCTTCATTTTTGAGTATACTGTTTTGTTTATTTACAAACCTGGTTCGTGTTTTCACCGGTTTAGTAAGCGATATTTTGGCTCTGAGTGGTCGGTGGTCTGATGTAAAGTTTATACTTAGTGTCTCAATGTCTTGAAATGAATGAGGTTGGTTAGACAGTATGAAATCTATTTCATTCTTATGTTGGCCATTTGGTGACTGCCATGTCCATTTTCTTTTATCTTTTTTCTTATAAAAGGTGTTGATGATAGCTAGCTTGTTTTCCATAGCAAAGTCAATAAGTCTTTGACCTCGTGCGTTTCTTGTTCCATATCCGTACTGTTTCATTACTAAGTATTCATCTTTTAGTGGTTTGCCAATTTTGGCATTAAAATCACCCATCAAAATAAAATCTTCGTATGCTTTATCCATTGCCTCATAGACAGTGTCATAGAAAATATTTACTTGTTCTTCGTCTGCTGCTTCTGTTGGGGCGTATACTTGTATGATAGTGAATTTCTTTCCTGGTATGTTCAGATTTAGCAGGGCTACGCGTTCAGAGACGCTGATGTAACTTTCCACATATTGTTTCAGATATTTTTGTATAATGAAACCAACTCCATATTTTCCCTGTGTTTGTCCTGTACTGCATAGAATAAATTCTTTGTATTCCTTTATGTTATTTCCGAGGCGCCGAACTTCTGATATACCTATTATGTCGTATTTTATATTTGTTAACGCTTTTTCCAATTCTATGATTCGTTCGTGTGCAAGCAGAGTTCTTACATTGTAGGTTGTGTAGTATGTAGAGTTGTTTGTTTTTCGTTTTTGACGTTTCTTCATCATCTTTTGGTGATATCTTTGGAGGGTTGTGGTCGTAATCTTCCACGGTGACCAGCCGGCTTGGAAGATGTTTAGTTTTTGGCTTATTTTCAGTGTAGTTTTGCTCGTGAGAGGGGGTCTTTAATTGTTATATATTATTAGTTTTGTTTTCCTGATTTTTCGATGTGTTAGTTGGGTGCTTTGTATGGAAGAAGTTCAATATACCCGGTTTTATTGGCCCCTCCGATAGGCTGGATGATCTTTGTATGGAAGTCCCTGTTTTATTTTTCTTATTGGCCTGCGTTTTGTGTTCATCGCTAGGGTTTATGCATGTGGTATTGCTAGTATTACCTTCAGGGGAGTTTGATAGCATTCTTTTATTATTACTTGATGGATTTGAGTCTTTTTTCCTTATTACTATTTTATCATATTTGATTCTAACTGAGTTTCCTTTCTCTTTTTCAATTCTCACTTGCTCTTGTAGCTCCTTCCTTTTGTTTAAGACATACTCTGGATAGTCTTCTTTTATGTAATAGGGGGTATCCTCAAGAACTTTCTTCTGTTTGAATATGGCTATTTTTATACCAAGTGTTGCCACAGTGATAATTATTGGTCTTGGCCTTTCCCCTTTTTTCCCAATTCGTTTGGCCTCCTGTATGTCCCTTTGGTCTATCTTTATAGTGAAGTGTTCATTTATGAAATTTATAAAAATATTTTCTAAATCGGAGTATGATGATTCACTTTCCTTTAGACCGAATAGGACTATATTTCTTTGTCTGGCCTGTTTTTCGAGGAAATATAATCTTTTTTCCTGATTATCCAATTTATCCTTGAGGTTTTCATACTTTTCTTCCAACGTTTTAAATTTCTCGTCTAAAATATTATTAATATTTTGCGTTACTTGTTCCGTTACGTGTTCCCCGCTTTTCTGGATAGTTATTTTTTGTTCGTCTAGTTCTTTTTGTATTTTTTGCAGTGCTTGCAGAACTTCTTCCATGATAAAGAATGTTACTGTTTGTGTTTGATACTAGTAGCGCACTCTCGTGCCGCCCTTCTGTACTATTAACAAATTCCCGACTCAGCTCAATCTGCAATTCGATCAATGCTCAGTCGTATCTTGTCGTCGTAGTTCTCTCAGATTTCAAGAGATGGCGCTGCTGTGGTATTTAGGTTTGAACTTTGCTGATTCATGTGATGATTTAGGTTATGATATTTATTATTTTCGTAAAAGGTCTTCACTATTTGTTTAAACAGCACTTCACGCAGTGTACCCAAATCTGATCACTCAATATTGTCTTTTGTTCCGAAAAAAGTCACTTAATATCGACACAGCAACAGTTTATTTATCGTGGAGTTATTTCACTGATTATTGTTTTTTGCACTCGTTTTTAAGCACTGTCCGCAATGTATGTTGAAAGTCTTAAGTTTATTTATAGCTTTTCTTCTTTTTAGTAGATTATATGAACTTGTACTTTTTTAAAACAGAAAATTTATCGGAGACGATGTAAATAGTAAGCACCGTGGCGCCCTCCTCACAATAGCCTATTCCATCATAGAAATTGACATATTCCATCATAAAAATAATTGTTAAAATTTATATAGCCTATGTCACCCGGGCTATTCTTACGAATCGATTGACATTTATTCACCTCATTTATTAAAATAAGTTCAGTAGTCTAGGCGCTACGGTGGAACATACAAACATACATACATAGACTGCCAAAATCATAACCCTTCCTTTTGGCTTCGCCGTAGTCGGGTAAAAAAACATTGTAAGCCTATGCGAATTTTTCGACGGACTGTCAATGTCTAACCATCACTTTTTAGACACATTCGTTTGATTCCTCCTTAGTACACGTCCATACCAAGATAGACGAGTTCCTTTAATATTTTGTGCAACATGCATCGAGTCTTTGGATATTAAATAATAAATAAATAAATAAATATCCTTGGACATTTCACACAACGCCATCTAGTCCCAAGCTAAGCAACCTAATGCTTGTGTTATGGTAACGAGATGGCTGATAAACTACTTATATACATTTTTTTTTTGTAAATACATACATATTATAGATAGAAAAACACCCAGACTCGGAACAAATACTTGTAGGTCGTACAAATATTTGTTCCGTGCGGGAATCGAACCCGCGACATGCTGCGCAGCAGTCAATCGCTCAACCACTGCGCCAACCGTGTCGTCGAAATTATATTATTATAATCTTTTTACAATTATAGAATCAAGTCACCTCTTGCTTATAATCATGATGTTTTATGATCCGTTGTACAATAAAATTGATACGAGTATAATATCACATTGCAAAATTGTTTGTTTTTCCTTAGTAAATAAGACAGACTTGGCCAGTTTTGGACGACAAGTATCATGTTTCTAACGAGCCATAACAAGTTTTCCTGTATCTTAATATCCAGAGTAAGAAATTGTACTGCAACAGGGTAACCACGTCGGACAGCGCGGCCGTGCTCAGCGCCCTACGCGTACCCAAACCAGCGGTAACTGTATCCCGTAGCTAACACGTTACATATCGCATCACTCGCGGCACTTCATACCGCGAGACAGCTGTCAGCTGACGGAGGGCTGGTCAGTGTCACTCTCTCTCATAAGTATTAAAAGTAAGTGGTGGGGTCCAGTTTAGGATATTTAGGTATCCGTAGTAATGACTAGTATTTTCATGATTTTTGCATTCGGGTAATTATCGTCTGTCAGTAGCAGAACTCCCAGTTTATTGAGACATATTATGCGTTAGCATTTCCTGGAAAGGCTTTGAATGCATGGAAGGCAACACGCTTTATAGTAACCGCCGACAAAATGATACTGCAGACGACCGTATGTCTTTACAAGTATATGGTTACGATCCCAAGCATTTAGAGTCAAAACATGCATTCAGTAAAAAACTTTTATTATAAAATTTCAAACAAACACTTAAATTTTTATTAGTTTAGTTATATCATCAGATAGGTAGATAGTCTAAAGTTTAGCGCTAGCCAGGCCTAGGTCAAGTAAGTAGTATACGAGTAGGTACATACCTAATGTAGTTGAGCGAAGTTAAAGTTGGTAAACGACGCGACGCTACATATAAATGTACAGATCAGGATATAGATTCTGAAATGTATGCTCCATCACCAAACATAAACATGATTATCTTCTTTCCAGTATAGGTACGAAATAATCCGTTAAAAATACCTGAAGTGAAAATAAAATTCTTACCATTTGCATTACATATTTGAATCGTGTCCGCTCGCTCCCGACATATGAGCTAATCCGATTACTCAATAAACAGTGAACGCTTTTATTGTACCTCGCAGTACCGCGGCCGCGGCGGCGCGGCGTGCACTACTCTGATGTACTTACTTTGCTGTCAATTTGCATCGCGCTCGGAGCCGCCATTAAATGCTGCCTGCTTTTCGTTTATTAGCCTGTTAAAGTTTGATGTTTTCCATTTCATTACGCCGGCACTAAGCTCTACAATCCCTGAACTGCAGAGATCTCTCTTTTTGCATGACGCCATTTAATGGCACAATACTCTCTGAAATTGTTGAAATTTTTGTAAACCAAAATATATTGGTTGATACTCATTTTGACACCTCATTAATCTCAAGGCGATCTGGCACACAATTTTTATAACCTTCATATTATATGGATAAAAAGACAGTAGTCGATAGTATGTGAGTGGGGTACCGCTCGCGTTAGGCTGTGGGCACATTAGGTGTCGACAGGTAGGGCGTCACTCGTGCTCGATCCGGTGAGATTACTGTAAGCCGCTGATTCCACCACGCGCGTTTACACGACTTACGAGAATAGTCGCGCGTATTATACCGACACAGCTACCTACGTATATAGGTGGTGACATCCTCGCGAGTGATGCGAGGGATCTCAACAATTTCACTCAAATACTTGTTGTGTCACTCAGAGCAGTTTGAACCTATTCAGTTAGTACGATGGGCTTAAAGGTCGTTCAGTAAATAAATGTGGTTAAATTTAAAAACACATACAACACGGGCTGGAAGCCCCAACTTTTCTCATTTCAGGGTAGAGTAACGTAAGTAGGTGTCGAGAGGGGCAGGGGCAAGACAGGATGTCGTTAGTGTAAGACCGGTCGGTGCTTTGTCCCGTCTCCGTCCTTAGTGCGGGACGCCACTAATACCATACTACACACACATTGGATATTATTTATTTGTAGAAGACATTATCCGTAATTATAATTAGGTGGTCACGCCATTCGCACAGTGCATTGTCCGCAGTATATTTATGGTAACAAGTTGCTAGTGAAGCCTCATACATTAGGAGTAATTTGTTGATACCGTCACAGTTACACACTACGTAAACTACACAACTGATGCATTCCGCCACTTTTTACTATAAACTGTGAAGCCACAGAGTAAATTCTACAATGGTTGCACTGCCACGGACACGCGACTGTAGCGTGACTGTAGCTTGTCTGTGGCACGGTCAGGTTGACCCACCGTGTGCGATCCTTGACGTTCTTTATGAGCACTCGATGTCACGCTACCCTCAAAGGCTTTTAGACGCTCTGAAAACTGATATCACAATAGAAGTACGTGTATGTACTTGTTATGTACTAACGACAGACGCGCCATTGTGTAGCCGGCTACAGTTATGTACGACTTCGAACCTTTGAGCTTCGTCTTGTATAAAATTATATTTGATAGTTTCTATACCTACATTTCATGAAAATGTGGCAGTGAGATGTTTGATTTCATTCTTTACGGCGCCCGGCCGCATGTCGGTGACCATAGAATATAAACTACCTCCTACACCGAAGCTCCGGCCGATGTACATCTAGCACTGAGTATGCATCAATAAGTGAATGCATTGTTTGGTGGAGTATTATGTCAGCAGATACGGGCGCGTACTGGAGGCAGGCAACAGTAGCAGCTTAGCGTACAACGGACAAAGGCTGAGAACCCGCCTGCTACTAACTACGAATTTAAGACATAAATTTCCAGAGAACTGCTCTTTACAACCGTAAAGCGCTTTTGCACCGTGCGGGTGTTGTGATTGTTTTCTGCCTTTCCTCTCGCCACCAAACATAAAAGTTTGGCGAGTTTGGAATTAAGCAACACCTCTGTACTATAATCTATCGATCTAGAGAATCTATCGATGCTTGTTCAAAATCTTCTTACACAATGAGTCCGATACAAGGACGACCGACTTGCAGCTCCATGAATGTAACCGTAATAAAATAAATCAGCTTATTGTTCGGTAACATTACAGCCTACACGACGTCAATGTTCCCGAACAGTTTTATGTCAGCATAAACCGGGATTTTAGTAGGTGTAAGTAAATGTATGGGCCTATTAATCTCGGCAGCCGGTCCCGTACAAAAAGTCAGGTGACGCGTGGAAACTCATAAAAGGTAAATAGTAAGGCGGCTCCACTCCGCGCGCTGGTTCGGCTAGGGTTGCCACACTCGATACTTGCAACACTCTTGTAGCGAACATTTTTAGTTTTCCATGAACTAGACACTAAAGATACTGACTATCCAAACTCAGAACCAACAAGGCCACGTTATCTCCCCGAAATAGTTCACCAACGCACATGAAGCATTAGAGGATATGTGTAAGACTAGACACATCCTCCAGTGGGAAGTAATAGCGAGTAGATCTCATACTTGAGGTGAAATCGTCATACTGCCTGAATCGCTGCAAAACTCGAAGCACATGCTGGAAGTCCTATTTGATTTTTCAATACGCATTAGTCTCAGGACATGGACAAAACTCAGGTTATGTTCAACGAACACGTCACCCAAGGACCTATTGCTGTTGAAGGTGGTCCTCTCGTGGTTGTTTGTAAATATATCTACCTCGGGTAAACTGCAGTTTGGTAAGAAAAACTTTGACAAGAAGATTAAAAAGAGAATTTCACCGAGAGTGAGTAGGTAAATACTTTACATACAAACATAAAGTGACGTAGGAAAAAAATAAATCAACCTGACTGAATCTAAATGTTTCATATTAATCGCAAAACGTAGGCGTAAATGTTAGCGTAATATAGTTAGTATTATAATAGTAGGTTACATTACGCATGTTAGGCATAAAAGGGTCAACCCTATCGGTATCTCGTTATTTTAAATAACATTTATAGGTGCTCATTGTTCTGAATGGGGGCGAGGCGTCTCTCCGCGAATAAGGTCAAGGAGCAGTTTAACCTAAGTCAGCGGGTTATTACCTCCATTGTGCTCCACTCTGCGGCTCTCGACACCGCGTCGTGTCGCCACTGGCAGCCACTAGCAGTCACTCTCAGCAACTCGCAGCCACTCGCAGCCATTTGCAGACACTCGCAGTCAATGTCAGTCACTGGCAGTCACTGGCAGTCCCTCGCACCCTCAGCAACAGTTTTTACTAACGTGCCAATGAGAACATGCCCCGTTGCCGCACTTTCGGTTTTTCGTGACGATCGTGAATGGTACCAGCTACATTATCTTCCTGCCCTTACCCTATAACATTTGTGGCCAGCGCAACACGAGATTTTCTTTGATGTTTTCCTGTGGCGGCCCTCAATTTTTGATGTGAAACATCTTCCGAGATTTCAGACGTCAACGTCCACTCTCTGAATCCTATCACTCAAATATGAAGTAATAAAAAGACCCAGAGTGGCGTTCCGGATTTCGTAGCGGTGGAGTTAAATGCCGTAACAGATCACTTATTTAGCACAATTTTGTTATACCTGCTAAAGCTACCACAACTTTTCATAATGCCCAACTGGGTAGTTAATGCCCAATTGGGTAGTTAATGCCCAATTGGGTAGTTAATGCCCAATTGGGTAGTTAACAACAAAAATCTTATAAGATATCCAAAAAATATTGAACATATATTTGTTCTTCATTAACTAGTAAGTCATGATTGCTTCGCACGGGTGCAATAGCGGCATCGTTTTTCGAAAATTCTAAAACATATCTGTAAAAATATTAATGTATTTTATACACATACGACTTCTGAAATAAAAGCTCTTTAGGGAGGTATAAATTATATCACAACCCATTATGTAGGCTAAACTCTAAGTAGTCAACCATACGCCTGCTTAAGATTCTCAATTAAGTATTTTTTTAGAGCTGTAACCTGTAAGGGTTACAAAACAAACAAATACATAAGTTTTAAGTTACTTTATAAATCTTTGAAAGTAGGTATTATCACTGCTTAAATATTATGTAGACAACTATCTTCCACGTCAGCATAGGATACTCGTGTGCTGTTTGTGTGACGCCATTGCTCGCCCCTAGATGATTTGATCCTGGTATTTCGGGATTATCTATAGTAACTCCCGGGATCCCGGGACTGTCCCGGGATTGTATTGGTAATTAAAAATGGTAACAAAAAACAGTAAAACATATCGAAATCATTTTTTTTTTATCTTTTAGTTTTGTGGGGACATACAATATTTAAGTTTTAAATCTTCAAAAAGGCGGTTAAACCAAATTATACTTTCTTCTTCTAAAATAAACAAACTAGGCACTTTTGTAACCAATTTATGAAATTATCACTTATAATTCCGGCATTTCCCTCAAGGTTCCCTGCAAACAAATAAAATCGTCAGGTTTTTGACTTAAAAACTTGACTCCTTCATTTGTTTGCAACGAACCTATCGGGAAATACCCGATAATTTTGAAGCTCGTGTGGTATTCGGGGGATTATTTTTCCGTCCCAAATGTCGGCCAATAGAATTGCACCATGAGACGAAATGTACAGTTAACAAATAAGAATTTCATAATGAACATTTCCTTTGACTTTTTTATCGATGGTGGACAGAGAACAAACTCCAAATCGACTCATTTTCATGCAAAATCTCCAATTTTCACAATTGAATTCAACCTGTCAGTTTGACGTGTGGTTAATTTGACTGGATCATGTTTTGTTTTTTATATATAGCAACTAGCAGAGAAAATTTTCAAAAAATTATCAGTGTAATACCATGTAGGTTGTACCACGTGACGTCGAATGGTGCAATTCTATTGGTCGATATTTGGGTCGGAAAAATAATCAATAAACTTCAAAAAATCATTTCTTCAGACTTATTTAGATAAACTATAAAATAAACTATAAACGCAAAGCATTTATTTCAATTAAGCCACTACAGGCACTTTTGAATGTCAGAAGAACAATTCATAAAACAAAACTACGAGTGCAATACGTCATCCCGAAAGCCACCACGACGAGCCACACGCCGCCGAATGCCTGCAACAACAAATACCGAGAGCACGAAAGCACGGCGACGACGCATACCGCAAGAACGAATGCACGAGACTCCGAATCACGGAACAACGAATGCACGCCGCAACGCGCAACTGCTGACCAGCGACCCGGAGCCCCACGCACCCGCCGTCATAATTATGAGAGATCAATGTTTTAAGTACCTACTTTTAATTTTAAATTAAATTGACCAGAAATACAGTTATTATGTAGGTACGTATATATAACCATGAATAATTAAATCTAAGGAATAACAACGCGCAATGCATCCAACGTTTCATCTGCAAGCATACTTCTCAATTTGTTGCACAAATATGATAATATTCCGGGATTCATTTTTGATCCTAAAAATTTTGGGACTAAAATATGACCGGGATCCCAAGATCTGGGATCCCGGGATCGAATTCACTACTCTTCTCTCACGTGAGCACATTCAGTTGATAACGTGCGACCGCTGAGTACGCGAGTGTAAAGTTTACGCCGCTTTCACATTAGGATGTTAGCAGCGCGTTTTTGCACGAAATCGTAATTCCTATTCTATAATAAAATAAGTGACAGAAAAAATCGAAATTGGTCCAGCCGTTTCGGAGATTACCCGAAAAAGTAAAAAATAGACAGACAAACATTTAAATAAATATTTTTTATAAGTTTTTAAACTGACATCAAATCAAATCAAATCAAAATCATTTATTTCAAGTTGGCCAGTTACAGGCTCTTTTGAATAGTCGAACAAATACTAAATTTTAATAAGCTAATAAACTAAGCTACAGTCCCACTCACAAGGCATAATAACTGTCAGTGTACTGTAGTTGCCGATTCCAAAGCGTTGGTCTCATGAGAAGAATGGCAAGAAACTTCATGGATACTCTTTTAAATCATAATATTGTTACAAAACTTTGGTTACATCATTCATATCGAGATTGGTATATTATCATGTGAGAACGATGTAGCAAGTTATGCACGATAAGTGTCGACAGTAAAGCCAAAACGACGATTTAAAAATAATATAATAATTCAAACAAGCCGTGGCAACTAAGAGGTGACCAGTCACAACTGACAGCACCCGTTCACGAGCATGACGCATGGATCAGCCACCATTCCACTCAACCATTTTAAAGGGAACGAAATGACCCGACACACCCGCCACCATCAGCGAGACATTTAAGTGAGCATGACACACTCTTAATCGCCAGGGCATATCCAAGTCAAATAAAAAATAGAAAAATAAATGTAGGTTTCCAGAGAATGACAGCTTTCTAGTACATAGTACTCACACAATATGTGCTATGCGACTATATAATACTAAAGAGATTGAATTTATACATTGCAAAGATAGTTGTACAATCTTCTTCTTTCTTCTTCCTATTAAATGCTATTCATTTAAGCGTCCTGTCCTTGTGGAGCAGGACCGGCATTGAGCCAAGCATTTTTATCAGCGATATAATCGTCTAACTTGTAATATGCTTGCTTGCATAGTGTGCGTTTGATACATGTTTTAAATTTCGTCTCATTCAGTTAAAGAATGCTTTGTGGAATTTTGTTATAGCATCTCAAACAGTACCCCATGAAAGATGAGTCTACCTTAGCGAGTCTGAAGCCTGGCTGCACTAACTGGTCCCTATTCCTAGTAATATAATTGTGTCTGTCACCTCTTTTACTAAAAAGATGCAGATTTTTTCTCACATACATTATGTTTTCGTAGATGTACTGACAATGCACCGTCATAATGTTAATGCTCTTAAATAGTTCTCTCAGAGATTCGCGCCTACGAAGACCATATATTGCTCTGATGGCTCGTTTTTGCAGAATAAAAATAGATTCAATGTCTGCAGCTCGTCCCCATAACAAAATGCCATAAGACATTAGGCTATGAAAGTAACTAAAATAGACCAGCCTAGCGGTATCTACATCAGTAAACTGACGAATTTTTCTAATGGCATATGCTGCTGAACTTAGCCGCCCTGCAAGAGATGTTAAATGAGCACCCCATTGTAGCCGTGAATCAAGCGTAATCCCCAAGAAAACCGTTTCATCACATGACATGAAAAGAAAGAAGAAAGAAAGAAAATAACTTTATTGGTCTCACAATTTGTGACAATTGTGTCACGGCCGTGTGAAAAAAAAGCGCTATGGCCGCTTGGGAGGGACATATCTCAGGAACTAGTTGGATTTGAATAATTATCTTTGTGTCCGGTAGTCCATGTATCGACAAAGGTTAAAAGTTTGTATCAAGCTGCAACCAAAAGGAGCGGAGTATAATTAAAAAAAGTTGCAAAAACGGGAAAAAATATTTCTTATTGAGAGCTTCCGTTGCGTGCGCTGCGTAAACAGTTTAAGTTACGCAAATATAATTTAAGACGGAATTGATCACTGTAAAAGTTAAAACAATAAAAAACCCGACTGAAAACTAAAAAGCAACAAACAAGCATCTTTTAAATTAAACAAAACTTGGAAGCAGGCGGGGTCCATTCTACTTTTATTTCATAATTTAATATTCAAATTCAGTCTGCATTTGACAAAATGCATTCATTAAAATGTACCTAACCTACCCAAAACATAATTTGCAGTAAACCTGCGAAAAATTCGAAATGTGTGCTGGGACACATATGGGACACTAATTTCGTTTTTTTTTTTGTTATAAGTACCATACATACTAGTTTTCATAATTATACATTTAATTAAAGCTGAGAATGGTGGTGTTCGTGAGCAAATAAAGTTATCCATGGTTAGCCGAACGACGAACTAAAATTCACGGATATGGTGTTAACAATAGACAGAAAACCGATTTCAGCAATCCCAGTCCATTTACTATCATTTATTAAGGAGTTCTGTGCCTATCTCCAAAGTTACCAAATCGGTCTAGTCATCTTAGAATAATCGGAGACGATACCTTCTTGAAGTCCGTACGTACACTTAATCAATTCGGACATTTTGTTCAAGTTGGCAAAGCGTTATTATTTATAAGGTACGAGTACAAGCAAACACAGAAACTGACATACTCGTATCTACTCCTTTCAATGTAGGTACAGCCTAGCTGATGAGAATATCGTAATGTTATACGAGACCACGACATATTTATTATACACAGAGTTTTTTGCTTTTAATTACAAGTATTTGTGAAGATGGTAATTAATTCAAATAAGTACCAGCGTAACTATAACTAAATATTTAGTTACAATTGAATAGGAAGGAGTAACACTTATCACGTCGTACTGTTGTCTCACTGGCTAGCGGCTTACTACACATGATATCTATTAGCTGTTGCGATAAATATTCCGCGGTCTTAAACTACTCTCATGAATACTGAACACAAGTGCCACAGTATAGGACATACAGAAGGCCTCCACTCCACTCCTTGCAGTGCCAGGAACTAGCTGTGATGTACCCGTGTGCGATCACTGGGGAACTTGCACAGTCGAAATCACCATTGTGCCGTTATTGCATACTGATTTACGTAGGCTTAGAGCTAGATTTGGGTATTTGGATAGGTTCCAACCACTGAATCCTATGCACACAGAGTTATTCCAAAATGCGTGCAGACTCCATCGTTTTGACCTTCTACGCACATTTTGTAAACTTTCTGATTGACTTTCTGTGGGGCTCGTTTAGACACTTGACTGCAACAAATTGGCAGTATGTCAGTCCCACAACTGGCAGTCTGGACCGCGCGCTGTTCAACATGTTCTCTTTTATTGAGCACAACTCGTTCAGCGAGCAGTTGTAGGTAATCTATCTTCTATATACATAAATAATGTTTTGTCCTAAATGACTGACGGATCAACGCACAGCCTAAACCGCTGATCGTAGAGACTAGGGAGGGTGTGTTCTTTGTATGACGTAAGCATCCGATAAGAAAGGATTTTCCGAAATTCTACACATAAGGGGTTGAAATAGAGGGGCAAAGTTTGTATCGGACAACGTGATTTCTTGGTCCAATCTACTTCAAATTTCGCAAAACCTTTTTTAACAGAATTGACGGAAGACGTGTTTCGTATTTTATAGATGTCCAAAGTTATTTTGGGGGTGATTTGCTTCGAAGTTGATATTAATACAAGGAGTATTGATATTTTATTTACTTTTGATTTAAATGACATTTTATTTTGACACATGTTTGAAAACTCAATCAACCTACGTCAAATGAAGTTGCTTTATTTATTGTTGGACAGCAATTTTCTAAGCTGAATAAATACGGTTTAATATATTAAAATTGGGAGCCATCTTCTATATACATAAAATGCTTTGTCCTGAATGACTGACGGATCAACACACAGCCTAAACCGATCTAGATTGTAGAGACTTGAAACTTGCAGGGTGTGTTCTTTGTATGACGTAAGCATCCGATAAGAAAGGATTTTTGGGCAAAGTTTGTATGGTACAACGTGATTCCTTGATCCGATCTACTTCAAATTTAGCAAAAATCTTTTTTAACAGAATTGACGCAAGACGTGTTTTGTATTTTATTGATATTTACCCCCCAACGGGGTTAAAAAGATATAGAAAGTTATTTTGGGGGTGATTTGCTTTGAAGTTGATATCAATACTTCTTAGTTACTTTTGTTTTTTTTCTAAGCTGGAAACTTTCGGTTTAATATAATATATTAAAATTGGGAGCCATGATAACATATTGCATCGAATAAGTGAAATCCATCGCTCATACGATGCATTACAGTTGGTGCCCACTTTTTTTTTTGCTGCGGCGAGGATGAATACTACATTTCTATTAGTGGTGTTCAAAGTTGCTTTAAGGCAATCACTTGCTTAATGCTATAATAGCAACTTGTGAGAGCTACGATAGCATTTACTTTATGTTATGTGTATTAAGCACGGTGCTTTATTTTGCTATATGATATATTAACCACCACTGATTTCTATACTCCAGTGTGATCCTAAGACCAATCAACAGTTTTAAAAAATGGTATCTGCTGCATGTTTTTATTCTTAAATGATTAGGAAAGGAGAAGACAATAATCTGTGATATTATCGTTCGCTGTTTAAGCAGTTTTTTGAGGCGACATTTTTGTGAAAATTGGTTGAAAGGTTGAGATATATTAGGAACAATCGGGCACAGCTTAGTGCGGACAGTTATTTACACTTGCAAGATTGGATAAGGAGATAGGACGATGATGCTCATCATCTGGGTCAAAAGGTAGTGCTGCCTTCTTCTACAGGGGGGGCCACGCTGTATGCTGAGAGAACACAAGACGACATGACGTATAAGCTACGGTCGTCCCGCTCTCTTTATAACATTTACTTGCAATCCTCGATAGGATGAAATCACGGAGAAGCTTTTGTCTGGGCAAAAAAATATGATACACACGACATAATACCCAGGATTTTTCGCCTCTAAGTTAAGAAAATAATGAAACTTAACAAAAGGCCTTATGCACACATATTCTGGATGGTCATCCGCTTTTCGCTTGACATGGTGGATTAACATAAATGTGCTGAGATACCAAAATGAATATTCATTCGTCATTTAAAGTGCAACTTTTTTGAGAACTTTTTTCTATAATGCTGGTCAACTATTCTGTCAGATTACTGACGCACTAATTCATTCTGTTATATACAGGAAAAACTTATCAGAAGACTACAAGCGACAAGTGGAAAGGCTGTCTGGCATTATAGATGAACATCTAGCAGATGAAATCTACAGTAAATGTGTGGTCACAATAGGAGAACCTGCATCAGGAGGTCAAAGCCTACAGCAGTACGGGTTGCCTTAACCGCAAGTCTGAAGGCTTACACAATAACTGGCGAGACTACCCCAAAACAAGGCACAATGTCAATAATTAGTAGAAGTGGTGTCAAGTAGCGAAGGCTTGGGAAGGACCTTTAAATTATATTAAAGACTATTTTTGAAGAATTCAAACAATTTAACAAAAATGAATAATGTAAAAAAACTAATTGAAAAGTCCTATTAGAACCAGTTTCGACTTCTACGCAGACGAAGTCGCGGGCAAAGGCTAGAGCAAATATAAAATCTTTATGTCAATTGTAGAAGAAAATATAAAACAGTGATGAGCAAAATAAAATATAACCTCGGAGCCATTCATTTCGTCATTGTTTAATTGCATGGGATGTCCTCAGGGTTCGGTTATCGGTCCGTATTTATGATATTGAAACATCGAAGTAACGGGGTCGGGGGGACTTAAATAACGGCCAATAACATAAACGATAGATTAAACAGGCCTTACCTACTACGAGTACTGCTCATCAAATCATGATTTCATTAATTTCTTGATTCCACAAAACAGTGTAAAAGAGCGATTTCCTATCACCCGCGCGGTACGGGGTGCGGGGTGCGGGGCAGGTCTCTAGCTACAGATCCTCTCGCCGGCACTTTGACACTATCGCAGTGGCTTTCTAAGTCTTACTCAAACGAAGTTGCCGCCCGCCGCCTTATCACACGATCTTTGGAAATAAATACCGCTTAGCGGATCATTGTGCCGAATCACGGCCTTTGAGTCACCGATTTTATCTCTTACTAACTTCGCAATTTCACTCAAAAGTAATTTATAATTCATTTTATTTATAAATAAAACTCCTTTAAATAACTGAATACTTATGAAAGTATTCAGTTGCAAGTTCCTTTTACAATGTTTACACTAATACCTCTCTTGCAGCATACTATGTATTTCTCAGAAATCAAAACAAAAACACGTAATGAAATCATTTATGAAATCTAATAGAAGAACAGAAAATGAAACACATAAATAATAAATGCTAGGAGGTAGGAAATGCAGCGACACTTCACGCATCTTGGAGGTTTTACACAGGAAGCTTACCGCACACACAGGTTTTAAACAGCATGGCGCTGCTGGTCTGTGTGTTAGCTGTCTCATACAATATCATGGTATAGTATGTTCTTTAATGAAACCGATTTTATATTTAAATAGAAAGAATCATAGGTAGTTGTGATCGCCATTCCGTCGTCATAAATGCTCCGAAGTCATCCACATTGGCACACACACTCTACGCGTTCACTCTGTTGTTGTTACTGGTCCATGCCTGATGGATGGACGCACGGATCCTTGACATTGTAAATAGTTACAAGTTTGGAACCATGTCATGTACAACACTAAATATTTAAATGACATCTGGCTTTGGTACTGAGCTAGATAAAATAAATATACACGTAAATCGCGTTGTTTCAAGCGTACTAGCGTAGCGTTGGTTTAGGATCGTTTTCCACCCACAGACGCAGGCGACGAGCGCTTCTGTATCGGCCACAAGACCGCCAAGGCCGCGAAGGTTACTCTACTCATTTCTGTATCGGCCACAAGACCGCCAAGGCCGCGAAGGTTACTCTACTCATTTCTGTATCGGTCACAAGACCGCCAAGGCCGCGAAGGTTACTCTACTCATTTCTGTATCGGCCACAAGACCGCCAAGGCCGCGAAGGTTACTCTACTCATTTCTGTATCGGTCACAAGACCGCCAAGGCCGCGAAGGTTACTCTACTCATTTCTGTATCGGTCACAAGACCGCCAAGGCCGCGAAGGTTACTCTACTCATTTCTGTATCGGCCACAAGACCGCCAAGGCCGCGAAGGTTACTCTACTCATTTCTGTATCGGTCACAAGACCGCCAAGGCCGCGAAGGTTACTCTACTCATTTCTGTATCGGCCACAAGACCGCCAAGGCCGCGAAGGTTACTCTACTCATTTCTGTATCGGTCACAAGACCGCCAAGGCCGCGAAGGTTACTCTACTCATTTCTGGATCGGTCACAAGACCGCCAAGGCCGCGAAGGTTACTGTACTCATTTCTGTATCGGCCACAAGACCGCCAAGGCCGCGAAGGTTACTCTACTCATTTCTGTATCGGTCACAAGACCGCCAAGGCCGCGAAGGTTACTCTACTCATTTCTGTATCGGTCACAAGACCGCCAAGGCCGCGAAGGTTACTCTACTCATTTCTGTATCGGTCACAAGACCGCCAAGGCCGCGAAGGTTACTCTACTCATTTCTGTATCGGTCACAAGACCGCCAAGGCCGCGAAGGTTACTCTTCTCATTTCTGTATCGGTCACAAGACCGCCAAGGCCGCGGAGGTTACTCTCCTCATTTCTGTATCGGTCACAAGACCGCCTAGGCCGCGAATGTTACTCTACTCATTTCTGTATCGGTCACAAGACCGCCAAGGCCGCGAAGGTTACTCTACTCATTTCTGTATCGGTCACAAGACCGCCAAGGCCGCGAAGGTTACTCTACTCATTTCTGTATCGGTCACAAGACCGCCAAGGCCGCGAAGGTTACTCTACTCATTTCTGTATCGGTCACAAGACCGCCAAGGCCGCGAAGGTTACTCTACTCATTTCTGTATCGGTCACAAGACCGCCAAGGCCGCGAAGGTTACTCTACTCATTTCTGTATCGGCCACAAGACCGCCAAGGCCGCGAAGGTTACTCTACTCATTTCTGCCATACTCTTAGTCTAGACTTCTATTCGTTTGTTTCTATACCAGTTCTACCAGTGGCTTTGTTTAAGTCACTGCATTGTAGCCTTGACTTAATTTGACCAGACAACCTATTCGCTATAAAAATTTGTTCATGTAATTAAGATTGCTGATAATATTGTTTGGTTCGGTAGATAGATGATTGATGTTCGATGTTACTCGCGTGATGTAATGTTAGTGCGCATAACAGTATACCTACTTTTAGCCAGATGTTTCAGTCCGATAAAATAAAGGGCGAGTCTATTGTTATCACCCGAGCACTATCCAGACTTGGTAGCTGCAGCTGAGAATTTCTAAACTGAATATCTCTACATCAAAGTAAGTAAATTACTGTGATACAACACAATGTAACGCACTCAATAGGCTGCGGGATGTTGTAAGAGATAAAGCGGCCTTGACATAAAGGGCCAAGAAGGTACATGGGTGGTTTTTAGTCAGTAGAAGTATGACACTCCCTTTCGCTCTGCCCAAGAGCGGGAGGGGTTATTGATGATTCCTCCCCCCCCACCAAAGCATTGTGCTGATGGATGTATTGAATACTCAGCCCAAGAAAAAAAGGAAGACGGAGCGCCCCGATCATCTAAAGTGATGAGAACATCCAACTTTTTGTCTATGTGTATGTCTAAGGGTTGCCATTTGTTAAAGCTTTTCCCTATAATTTGGGGTATAATTTTGTACGAGTAAGATAATTATTGTAGGGCAGAGTTTTTCAACCTCTATAAAAAAGCTGCAAGTTGTCGGGAAAACTACTTACGTAAAAAAAAAATTAAGTATAAAAAGATGTACTTTTATTAACAAAAAATAAACTTATGAGATCGCTTACATCTTAAGGTGAATCCTTCAAGATTGGCCGCAAAATTCGAATTCTCTTACGTTTATTGCAATTTGCCGGTCACTGTCAGGTTGTATCACACTAATATTATAAAGGCGAAAGTTTGTGAGTGTGTGAGTGTGTATGTTTTATATTCCCATGGGTTGTAGCGGGTGAAGCCGCTGGCAACAGCTAGTATGTTAAATCATTCCTTCTCAGTTCATAAAGGTTCCTTGAATGCTTTCTCCATTCTGGATCATTCCGACTATTTCTAACAGCTCCTATCCATTTATTTTTTAATTCAGTATTTACAGGAAATCTAAAAAAAAGAAAACAGGAATATCGAAGTAAGAAATCATATTGATAATCGAATGGGGTAATTTGAAATCATATTATGGCAACCCTCGCACTGTACGTCACTGCTATCCTTTTTTGAGGTTTTTTGTTACAAGTTTAAAAACGACGATAATTCAAGTACCTTGGAAATCCCACATACAAAAACTTAGATCGAAAATTTCAAGATTTTCGTATGCTCTACGTGAAATAAAGAAAACCACCAATCTTCAAACAGCGCTGACCACCTACTATGCATATGCTTAGGCATGGCTAAGCTACGGTGTTATCCTTTGGGGAAATAGCACAGATGCACCCTCACTCCTACAAAAAAAAATTAGTTAGGATCCTGACAAATATTTATCAAACTGACAGCTGCAAACCTCACTTCCAAAATAATAATATCTTGACTCTATAATAATATATACTGGGGAGTATATACATATTAGAAATCTGCAAATTTGTTCGTAAATATCAAGAGTTTTACACAAAGCGCGAAGATATACAATCACGTTTCACACTCCGACATAAATCAAGATTAAACACTCCTCATTCTCGACTAAAAATACATTCAACAAGCCCTTATGTAATGTCTATAAAAATATACAACAAACTACCTGAAATAATAAAAAAAGAAGAAAAATTAAACATATTTATAAGAAAACTAAAACAATTTTTAACAGAAAAATGCTATTATAGTTTAAATGAATATTTAATCAATAAAATATAAATAATTTATAAAAATTTAAATGTATACAAAGAACTCCTATTATCGTATTATTGGATTTATTTTAGATATAGGTTTTTGAACTTTGTAAAGCTTCCTCTCTCCTACTATTTTTTTTTGTCTTTTGCTGTGCCCGACAGGGTCCATAATGATCTAATTTTTTTATTTACCACTTATGTACACATTGTGGAATGCAAATAAAGTTTGAGTATTGAGTACCTACTTACAAAAGAAATGTTATTCCGTGATCCAAAGTGGTGAAATATGTGCCTTCTAACTTTTAAACTAAGAGAGAAAAAATCTAAAAAAATAAATGCTACAGATTGCAATGAAAACTTTCTACCAATAATTGGTTTAAACAATATATAGTATAGTTTTTGAGATATACCATTTGAAAAACCGCAAATATAGCTTTAGTTTGTCATTCTTACAAACACTATGAAAAATGAATTTATTACAAAATAAGTTTTTCTGTTGCCGCTTTAACAAGAAATAAAACAAATTAAAGGTCCCTACTACGTTGGTACGGAACCCTTCATGTGCAAGTCCGACTTGCAGTTGGCCAGTTTTTTTAATATCATTTCATCCATTAACAAACACAAAGAGCCGACTAAAACCATCACGTACACAACAGGTAGAATACTCACGAGCGGTGAATAGCGCCCATTCAGCGAGCGCGCACTCACGCTAAATAACATTACGAGCCCGCGGGCGCCGGCCGCTCCGCTCGCACCCCGCTCCGCTCGCGCCAAACTCGGCTCCCGCCTACTGCCAACGTCGCTCGTGAACGCTTTCATTAAGAATACGGACACCAATTTATATACGGACCTAAATAGAATTAGTAAGTGTACGGGAGTGGTGCGCTCTTCCACTGAATAATTGGTAATTTCTTATGGTCAAATGGCTCCTTTTACTTAACGACGCGGAGAGAATACCGCCACGAGTGGCGATACTCGTCGTGAACAGGTGATGCTCTGCGGGATAGCGGGTCTTACAGCGTACCTCTACCACACTGACACACACATTCACTTTATATATTTTTTTTATTAACGTAATTGATGCCTTCGCTTCGAACTGGCAGAACCATGATATGGGCAAATCCGTCCGACATAGTGGTATTTTTGACTGCACGGATACCGCTGCTACCTCGGTGGCTTCTGCTACTGTGTTACTGTGTTATTTCGCACTGTATACGTTCACTGGGCACCCTGAGGTATAACGTACCCTAAACACTTCTATGTGAAGCGTTTATACAAATAGACGGGGGTACGTAGGGGATTGGCGCCCGCTCGGTTAGAATATCATAAAATGCAACTCAGCAATCGCATGAGGGTAGCTACTATGTTATCCGTGCATTAGTACCCTTGATATAAAAAACACAGAACTTAAAAAAGTCCTATTTTCGAACCCCGAACCTACTCGGGGAATGATGATGGATTAGACTAGATTTTACGGAATCCAATCGAGACCAAGCGACCTGCGCCAACTAAGGCTAAAATACTTAAAGGGCCTTATTACAAAAGTGGTTAAATCTGAGTATAACTTGACTTGGTTTATCTCGCATGCCATCACTTTCTTTTGAATATTATCGAAGTGAGACGGCATGCGAGATAAACCTAGGTTTAATCACTTTTGTAATAAGGCCTACCGAGTTGCAAAAAACTCCGTGAAAGTTAATGACTGAATATTTCGATGCACTTGGTCGAGTGTGCGTCTCTAGAGAGCTCACTGCAGTTTTTCTCAGTGCCGTCACGGGACACAACGTCGTGAATATTTGGTGAGAGTAGCGTCGTCGGTAGCGCGGCGGAGACTGCTCGGTTCATTACTTATCGCGTTAATAAACCAGCGACATGTCTGCGCCGGCACACCGCGCGGCACCCGCGTATTGCTGCTCACCCGGCTGCGGAACTTTACTTGATGTAGCGTGTTTACACGTCCGACTGCACGGCGATATAATTTAGATTATCGTAAGACATTACCATCATTATGATCATCCACAGCCCGAATTCACCGACTGCTGGGTATAGGCCTCTCTTTTCTTGTGCCAATATCCACGGTCATGGTCACGGCCAGGCTCATCCAGTTTTTGTTTTTTTTTCGTAAGACTTACACCGCATCAATGCGGCAAACAGAACAAATGCGTTTTAATAGACGCGGAATATTTAAGAAGCCAGGAGGCGGTGTTCAGGACGTCTGTTTGTCTGCGTCACAGATACTGCGATGGTTAGCGCGGATGTTGATTACTTTTCTTTTGTTTTGGAAAGAACTTTGGGCTGTATTACACGTCGACAGAACTCGTCGCGGACATACAGCGCCAGGAGTCGGTGAGGTACCATTACATTACGTTTACGATTGACGATCTGATCTAAATCACTTTTTATGAATAAATTGTGTTTGTGTAACATAAAAGTTATTCCAGAGTGAAATACATAACGCAGTTTTAATTCATTGTTGAAGAAGTGAAAGCTCAAGGAAAGCCTCCTCGTCAAATTTATAGATAACTATGCTCCTACTAATCATTCTAATTTATACTATTGATTCTTGACTCGAATTCATAATAAATTACGTATGTGTTCTTTATAAAGCGAAACCGGTGGTGGATTATATATTATATAGCTGTGGTAAAGTTCAAAAGGCTTGGTACTATTTTGTTATTTTTACTCTGTTAAATAACGCGTCTGTGCATACCAAATACTCCTTGCCTAACGACGGCCATCATTAGTTAGAATTGTTTACAAATAGTCCATTCCCTCTCACACAGTCCTCTTAGATCCCATTGCTGCTACTCTAGGCCTCCTGGCCCATTGCTACTCTAGGCCTCCTGGCCCAGTTCTAATGGGACTCTAATAAGCTGATTATGCAATAAAGTGAAATCGGTAAGTATGGACCATCGGTGTTAAAACACGGCTCGTCTGATCCTCGCCCTATAACGGCGCTATAAACGCAAAAGTTTATTTCTAATTCCTTAAACCATGGCTTTGAATATGTATACTTTAAAACTTTAACAACTATAAAAACACAGCGTATATCTATTACCGTAATTTAAATTGATTATTTAAATGACTTATAACAATCTTGTGAAATTTTGAGGAGGATGCAATACTGCACTTTGTATGTCCACGCGGCGTTATACTTCTGGGAATATCTGAGTCTAGTCGGCTACATTGACTACCTAAGTGTATGCATGCCGAATACTATTTAGTAGATTTCTGACAATTCGCACTTCATCGGTATACGTTCAACAGCAATACAGCTCACATTTAAGCTAACTTTATTTGTGGAAACGCGCAGCTAAAGTTCAACTGTTGGTGCGCGATTCCGCGTCGGAAAGCATCGCGTCGCAAGTTGATAGCGAACATTATTTTACGATTTACGAGGAGGTATTCTACAGTAACACCAAAGGTCTATTTTTGTTCAGCAGCCGGTATCAGTGACTTTTGATTCCAATGAGTGATACATACTGGTTATGATAAAAAGTTATTTTCTATAATATATTATTTCGTTTCGCGAATGTTCGTAAACTAGCACTAGCACTCCCAGTAGATAACGAAGTTGTCGCTACATTTTCTATTATATTGAGCCTGCCGCCTCGCACCCCGGGCACCCCCGCCCCCCGCAGCACGTCCTAATGTTTCATGGAGACTGCACACCATTCAAGCTGTAGGGCGTCTCGTTAAAATTATAAAATAAAAAGACCATGCAGCTTTTATGTAAAATAAAAAGTTTAGTTAGAATAGTGCCGTGTCACGAGTCGTCAGTCCGCGCAGTGCCTGCGCTGTATCATCTCGGTTTCATTTTCTTTTCATCAGGTATCTTCACGCTCGAGGGACGACATCTCCGCGTGAAGCCTCCTTCCCCCTCGCGTCCCACGCCTGGTGCCCCCTCGCCCGCCCCACCCTCGCACCCGCTCTTGTCTGACTTCTCATTTTGATAACGTTTTACATTTTTTAAGTTTGTTAGTGCTACAGTGAAATGAGAGAACACTTGAAGGCACGCCGTCCGCCTGCGCCTGCCTGCGCCTGCGCCTGCCTGCGCCTGCCTGCGCCTGCCCGCACCCACCCGCGCCGCCGGCACTTGCTCGGAGACACAGAACGTCTTCCAATTTAAATATGTATAGCGCTTATTTACGAGATTATTTTTATTATAATTGAGAATTTCGTACAATACAATTAGAAGTGGTTATAAAAACTACACGATGTGAGTTGTTTACTTTAATTAAATCTATATAGAGGTTGTATTTAGAGTATGACATGATGTGCTAGACGAAGAAGCACGACATGCGACACAGTGACGATGTAGATGTGAGCGCACACCGGGCGCGTGCTGTGCGCTGTGCGCGGACTACCAGTAACTCATTCTTTTCTGGTGATGACTTTCGTCATAAACCTATATTTTTCAATAGTAGCGCACTCTGCTTATTCTATATAAACAATAAGCCACAAGGTCTTTTATCAGTAGTATCCTATCCGACAACACAAGTTCTCAATGATATTGTGTGCTAGTTCCAAGGTTCTGTCTCACCAGCTAAAACTACCATTTGTAACTTCTATTCTTACGAGTCATCATCGTTATCCATACTCATTATTTCTTCTAAGTGACTATTCACTGCTTGATATCACAGAAACAAAAGTTAATCGATAATAACTCAAGTTTGCTAACAATGAGAGCAGTGCACCGATATAAACAACAAACAATTGAAGTATACAGTCAGCGGTGGAATACCTTGGTGACACAAATAACACAACAAATGTAATGATCACACTATTGTGTACCAATCTATTGTCTTATCCTGTATTGAGTCCCATAGCAAAAACTGTGGTATACAACTCACGTAGCAGCGTAGCGCTGGCGTAGCAACTTCGTAGCAATTATGTATCTCTTTGTTCAGCAGATACCTGCGGGCAGGGATTATTGCTTGATGAAATCATTTAACAGCCAATAACGCGATACAATTGGTGGATAATTGGCCACGAGGTGGCACGGAGCCGCGCGGGTAGCGTCCCGCACTCGTCGCTGGACCGGCGAGCGCGCGCGACGTGTCTCTCCGCTGCTCCGCGCCACTCGCCGCGCACTCGCCGTCTAACTTGCCGCGCGTGCTGTTGCCACTGTTGCGCGACATTCGATACTTGACAAGTTCCTTGTGTTGTGCTTAGAGTTGTTGTGACCATTACTAGTGCGTGCCATGTGACAACTTGTTCACTGGATTTGATTGCTCTTGTGGTATGTTTGTTTAGTTATTGAAGTCAGTCAATATATAGCAGTAAGTAGCGCTATACGTTGTATGATTAGTTTAGAAAAAAACAGTTAGTAACAAATACCTTTTTTTGGCGAGTGGAAAATCATCATATAACCCGTCCCGCTCTTAAGCAGAGCGAAAGGGAGTGTCAGACTTCTACTGACTAAAAACCACCCATGTTCCTTCTTAGCCCTATATGTCGAGGCCGCGGTAACTTGTGTACAACCCGCAGCCCAAGTAACAAATGCCTTTATTTATTACATGTATTTTACAAGACCTTAAAATAAAAACAAAGTTCACGCCATGAACCTTGTCGGGCACGATAGTTTTAACATGCAAGTTTGAAAGTAGTATTTAGTAACAATTATGTCAGCGGGACAAATAAAATAGAAAATATAACAATTTCAACCAAACACACAAACTCTTCAACTTTTTAAAATATAATACATATTAGTTTAAATACCTACTTCATCATTGAAATAATCATGTTAGTAATACAATAATCTCAATACAAAATGATAATAATATAAAAACCTAAAGTCAATAAATATGTAGATAATGCCAGATTTCGATGTCAGCATCAAAAATAAAACATTAATTTCATTAATTAAAACAATTGTGAATTAACCTTTTGATCGCCACGGTTGGATATAGCCGACAATTGGAAACGTGCGCAACACGCCACCGTCGGCTACAGCCTACAAAAACGTGTCATTTTTTGAAAATTTTTAACTGCTGTATAAAATAGTAACTAGTGACAAATAAATTGATAATTTTGTAGGTATTTGTCCTCTGGCGTTCAAAAGGTTAATAGTTTTCTGACTCGTTTTATAAATATTTTGTCATTTTCTTTCATTCTCAACAAGAATTTTGTTATTTATTATTGTGAGGGTGGTTACAGTGATGTGTCATGTTAGCATCGATTGGGGTAATACGAGCGAGTCTTAGAATGGTGAACGCGGTGCATATCGGAGAGGCTGGTCCGAGATTTTAACAAAGACGTATGGATTCTGTCTCACTTTACAGATTTCTAGAATCGTTCAAGTGTGTGTCTGACCACCCACAATGTAGAGTTCTGCAGACCATCCATTTTTATTGTAAGAATAAAATAATTTTACATAAAAAAAAACTTTTTAAAAACAAGCCTTTTTAAACCGGTTGTTTTATACGCAAAGACGTAATGAAACGTAGCTAAGATTTTTCCATTAAAAACGACGTAAATACCGTCACAGCCTATATTGGAACAATTTAAATACCTACATATAGTAGCATAGTTTACTCATATGTTTTGTATTTTTTTTTAACTTTGTGTATTATTTTAAACCTTTCATTTTATTATTGATTCGTGCCTGTAGTGAATCGTAATATTAACTTGCACCTTACTATTGTATCGAGTCTGGTTCTTCTAATCTAACAGACAGATGTGTTGCTGGGGAGTTTGCTTCTTTCCAGCTAAAACACTAGGAAGTGTCGAAGGGTGGGCGTTTTAGGGGACTGTCTCTTGTGAATAAGTAAAGATTTCCACGTTCGAAAAGTACTGATTTTCAGCCTAGTTTTCATAAATGACTTTTGATTTGATTTAATTTGAATAAAAAAAAACGTGTGAGAACTGTGCTAAAAAACTTTTTTCGAGTTCACAAACATCAAAGAACATAATTATTTTGAGGTTATAAGTCAATGACACCAAACAACTGACAGTATCAGAACAGTGCTGCAACATCAAACATATCACAAGTTAGTAGGAACCTGGCAAAGAATAGAAACAAAGTGGCATGTCAACCTGCCCGCCATTTTGTTTTTATTTCGAAACCGTGGCTTACGATGAAATTAGTATGAATGGGTAGAGGACGCCTAAATTAACAAAAAATGTTTAGTAGCACGGTACCCCAAAGTGTGACGTTACCGAGATATTTGAAGGTAAATATCTACAAATGAGTACGACACTCATTGATAAAAAAAAAGTAGTTAAAAAACTAAAAAAAAACGACTGAAAACACTGAAAAGACATTTTTTGTTTGTTTAGGTGTCTTCTACCCATACATAGTATTCATCGTGGGCCGTAATTTCTAATAAAAACAAAATGGCGGTGGGTCGACATGCCAGCTTCCATAAAAAAAAGTCCAAACTCCTTAAGGCTGCGCTCACGCAATCTCGTGTCGTTTCGTTGTACGCATATCACCGATTCACAAATATGGATAACCTTCAAAAGTTATTCGACCAAGTAATAATAGAAATGTCAAACCTGCCTTTTGGCTTCATACGGGGACTAATTTTAATATAAACTAAGTATGTCCTAATTTTAAGTGTTTCTCTTGCTTTAAATTTTAATTTTTTTGGCAATTTGTTCTGTCCAATGTGAAACCAATAAATACTTTTTCTTTCTTTCAAACGAAACAAAAGAAATTATAGCACAGCTAGTTGAAATAAACTTAAAATGAAACAAAAAATTAAAAACAAGCTTTTAAGAATAAAATGACTTTTCCTTTATAAGTTTTACTATAAACTGATAACGTTATCACAAAATTTATATGATAAAAGCTGGTCGCGAATATTGATAAAACAATATTTTTTACTTTTTAGTTATCGATGTAACTTTGTTTACTCTGTTCTCTGTGGTATAAAACGAAAGGGAGCGTCATACTTCTACTGACTAAAAACCACCCATGTTCCTTCTTAGCCTTTTATGTCGAGGCCGCGGTATCTCTTACAACATCCGGCAGCGCCGATGGGCGTTGGCCCTAGCAGACATGTACATGCACATGCACATGCATGTACATGCATGTGACATGCATGTTGCTGACATCTCTTTGAGGCGCGCGTGGAACACGAACGTGCCGTCGACACGGCCTGTCGTTGTCATAAGACGGACGGACGGCGAGCTAGCCCATCACCCACCGTCCACAGGCCCACGTCGACGGTGGCTGGAAGCCGTCACGTGGCCCCCGACGCCCAGAGTGTCTCTCGCGGCGGCTGGGACGTGAGGTTCTCTCCCTCTAACGTTCCGCCACCTCCTTTGCTAGCATCACTGCTTCGCAGAAGGAGGCGACAGCGCCCCATTCCTCCTCGCCCCGGACCATGTCTTGCACCAAGGCAGGACGCGAGAGGTCGCCGCCGCCGATCGCCACTACGATAACACGGAGGGGCTCCGCCAAGCGGAGCACTCCTCCACGGTGTGCTCCACCGTTTCCTCCGGCTGACAGTGGTGACATCCGGGCGTTTCCTCTCGCCTGATTCGGTGCAGATACCTCCCGAAACAGCCGTGTCCGGTAAGGACCTGCTTCAAACGGAAGGCGAGGGCGCCGTGGTGCCTCTCCAGCCACTCCTCAAAGAGAGGACTTACCACCGCTATCGTGGCGTGCCACGAAGTTACGATAGTCGCTCTCTCCATGTCGCTATCAGATCACACCGGAGGTCTGCCCGCTGCGCAGCAATTTGCCGCGGCAACGGAGTGACTTCCCGGTGCAGTGCCTCCGCACGCCATTCAGGGCGGCCCGCTTCCTCAAAGTTCGCGCCCACACCGGGGCCTCGTTAAGGGCCATGGACCGCACGATCCCCGTATAGAGCCTCCGAGAAACATAACCCTTAACCTTCAATTAAGATTCTCTTATCATTATTTTCAACTTCTAACCGCTAAGCCAACCTTCCATCATCAGCAGCCAATATGAGGAGATGACTGCTAGATGCTAATGCTTGAATAGCTATAGAAAAAGACGAAACACGTAATACATGCCTATAAAATTTAAAGGTTGCCCTCGATTTCTCCGAGATGCCATTTGGATATCTCCTTTTCAACAAAAAAAGAATCATCAAAGTCGGTTCATAAACGACGAATGCAATTCATTGCCACGTTGAATATAAATGCTAACATTTAGAACCAAAGTACTCGTCAAGACGAATCAAATGAGCCCAAACACGTTGGGGTTATGTCGTTTAATAACGGAGTTCCTATGGCCACCTTCCTGTTCCATCATCAGACCCTGGATACAATCTAAAGAGCAAATACTCGTCAAGACGAATTAAATGAGCCCAAACACGTTGGGGTTATGTCGTTTAATAACGGATTTCCTATGGCCACCTTCCTGCTCCATCATCAGACCCTGGATACAATCTAAAGACCAAATACTCGTCAAGACGAATCATACGAGCCCAAACTTGATGGGGTTATGTCGTTTAATAACGGAGTTCCTATGGCCACCTTCCTGTTCCATTATCAGACCCTGGATACAATCTAAAGACCAAATACTCGTCAAGACGAATCATACGAGCCCAAACTTGATGGGGTTATGTGGTTTTATAACGGAGTTCCTATGGCCACCTTCGAGCTCCATCATGAGGATCTATCTTACCATAATATTGCATTGTCTTGTAAAATCTATATGTATGTAAAATTTCAGCACAATTGGTTGAAGATATCTGCTTCAAGATTGAGGTGCAAGAGTCCGCGCGAACATACAGATTACAAACAAACATACATTGCAATTTAGACAAAAGCTTGTAAAATAGTACCTTTTACACTAGAATTACAAGAATTGAAATCATAAAATGAGACATTGCGAGGAAAACTACATTATTTAGAAACCAAAGAATTCACAATCTAATCTTAAAATATACACTTGTGAAAATAGAAGAAATTTAATGACGATTAATATTAGTGGAAGACAGAGACATAAATATGATTTGCAGAATTTGACAAATTTATACGAAACGTAACGCCAATACTCATTACACTTGTCAATAATTGGAAAAAGAGTGATATTATGAAAAACAAACTAAAAAAGTAAATGTTTCTGCATATTATCCAATGGAAATTCTTATAACGTGGAAGGCACTGCTACTTTAACTCATCAAAGAAAAGAAGAAAGGGTAACCCAAACCTGGGTAAGGGTAAACTACGATAAACTAAATCGTCAAAGAGGGAAGATCAGCTAACGAGAAGCGTAAAGGAGAAACTTCCTCAACAAGTGGAACAGCCCCGTAAAAAACATCTGACAACAAAAACAAATAGACCTAATGCAGTTGATCTATTGAGGAACAGAAGCAACTCCTTTCCTCTTGATGATTCTCACCTTCCTGAACAGAAAGCATAGGATAGAATCATCAGCCACTGGAGAAAACAAGCAAGGAAGAACTGAACAAAATCGAAATGAGACTGATAGCGTTATATAATTGACCGAACTTCAACTTATTAAAATCACAATTATTTTTCGTGTTACTTTAGTGTAGTATTGTAGTACTATTGAAATTATTACACACATATTGGCAAGTAGCTTGCAACGGCTTGGATCTACGTACATACACTTTGGCGTGGTGGTTAGTACCAGGAAGTAAGATTATCATAGTGGCATCATCGGCATGTATTGTTGTATTACGGGCTGGGCTGAAGTGCATAGTAGCGTAGGTAATCGACATTCAAACACTAGTCACTCCTGTAGACAGATCTTATAGTCCAGCTCTCTGTAAAGTTTGGTATTCACACAATTTGTGTTTTATTGTGCATTTTGTTATTGACTATGATATCAGCTACAATGTGCTATTACTGCTACGAGCTACGGACTGCTACGAGCTACGGATTGCTACGAGCTACGGAGTGCTACGAGTATCTACGACGTACGTAGCGCGGCCGGAAGCGCGCTCGCTGAACAACTTCTCAACTGCTATATTACACACTCGAGTTACAGCGTAATAATGCTGCGATTTCCGTGTTATTATGTTTCATGCATGTAAGGCATCTTAGTTAAGGTTTATTTTATCCAATGAAAAATCCCCTGTAGCATTTCATAAGCTAGTGACATTTGAAATGTATCAAATTTAATATTCACATTGAAATTAAAATTAATAGTTTATTCTGGCCGATCGGACTTGAATTGCAATTTACCACAACGAATGAAATGACTACTGCTAATTGCACAAGTTACTATATAATTTTATAGAGCTAGTTATAAATGGAAATGTTTCTGATATTCAATTTCATGTTTTATTGGTAAAGCTTCGTGTCGCGAAATAACATTGATGAGTGTTAAATTATGTTGACCGCAAGAACAGCGCCGGGAACATGTCATGTGTACTTATGTTATTTAAGTTTTTAGACTGACATGGTCACTAACATTATTATTAACGCATAAAACAGGGTATTTACCATTTTACTATTCGAGTTTTTGATATTTGTGTGCAACAGCAAGCACCATGATCCCGGCGTGTGTGAGATGTTAAAGGAATAAAAACGAAATATTGGCAATGTGTTATTTAGTTTTTCCACCAGGAAATATTCAGCACTAGCTACTAAGTCTGAATTAGTGCCCGGGTCATGGCAATATACTCGGCATGCATGGGACTTACACAAGCTGGGTTACAACTCATACCACGAAATACTTAAATTTGACGTTGTGGCACGATTCCAACCTTTCGACCTTCAGAGTCCAGTTGGTTAATACTTTCCAATACTCAGAGCTGAGAAATCACTGATAGAATTTCAGCCACGTCCTCCCGCTCCGCAGTCGTGGTTGCCATTTATTTATTTGATTATGTTTGAAATAGAAAGATACGGTAAATATGCCTGTTTTGCACGCTGCACGCTCCCGAGCACAGCGCTCCTAGCTTCCACTTATTCTTTACTTTGGTTAATTGACGTACATAACATATAAAATAATAGACGCTTGTCTGTTCTGCAATCTCTTTTTGTTTATTAAATAGGGTTATTGTACATTCGCCAAGAAAAAAAGTATTTGTAAACTCGCCACAGCTTTATTTTCATGGAAATAAATCCGCCATATTGGTTATTTCCGTACAGACAGCGGAAAAATCAAACAATAGGTAGGATAAAACGTCAATTCTTTATTTTTCATAATCACAGAAATTCACATAAAAATCACAGTTCTCAGAAATGACTACTACTAATATGACCTTTAAGGTCAACTCTTGACCTCATTCTTACCGAGTGGACTGAGATGATGGCACTCGAATTGTATAAACAATTACACATTCACAAGTGGATGATGTTATTGCGCCGCGTGGTCGGCTGCTACCGACTGGAGGATTGCAAATAATTGCACGTGACGTGTCGCCTCGTCACCAAACCGCGCGTCTTCAATCACTAGTCGTTATCGTAAATCGCTAAGACGCATCAGTAGAGACTTAGGGAAAACCAAAGAAAATCGATCTCAACTGCTGCTTCGTGGCATTTGCTTCCTATAATTAATACTTTAATATCGTCTCCTCTTTTATTACGTGACCGAATGAATATTCGTAAATGATGCTTTAAGAAGTAGTATTTTTTATATTTATTTTTATTTATATTCGACTTCAAAAAAGGCGGAGGCTTTCCGATTGGTCTAATACATTTTTTTTTCAAAATTGGTTCTGTAATATGGTTTTCTTTCCTCCCGGCCTTTGTTGACATGATGTCGTTAATAACTTCTAGTTACAATGTACAGTTGATTCATAATGACAAGACTTTGTGTGGTCTACAACTAAAAATGATAAAATACAAAACTTTTAAGAAGTCGGTGGTTTGAAAGTTTTTTTGTTGCCGCTTTAACAAGAAATAAAACATTGTAAAGGGGGTTCCCTACTGCACTTGCACTTGGCCAGTTTTATATTATAATTATTTTGTTATCCTGATGTGCCACCCTATTGAACAAACACTACGAATCATCATGAAGATTTATGATTGGGTTCGGGTTACTTGTAATTACTTTATAATAAAACAACGGAGTGAAAAATAGTTCAACTGTATTACGTGGCAAAAGGCAGAGAAGGAGTCTTTCAACATGTCACTTTGACATTGACACAATATGACATAATTAATGTAGCTAATAAATACAAAGACAATGTTGCGTTCATTACTTAACACATCATACCTACTGTTGCAATGTTTCGTGTGTTTTGTGTTCTCCGTAATATAGTCAGACTGAAATGATAATTTGAAAGCGTTACTGTGAAGGAACATAATATTGTGTTGTTGTTTGCAGGCGGGGTGGTGCGGGGTGGTGCGGGCGCGGGGCGGTGCGGTCGCCGGCGACATGCCGACGCCGCCGCTGCCGCTGCTGCTCACACTGTCGCTAGTTACTCGTAAGTATACTTATTACGCTCTCTTATTTTCTCTCTCTCTTAGCTTGGACTGCGTTTCGATTGTCTAAATCTCACTTGTGCGGACAAAAAATAATGTAAGTGACATAAAAACCTGCTCTGGATAGCTTGTAATTATTACACTAATGACTTATGCTTAAAATGTATTTACAAAACAAAGATTAGTATTTTCAACCCCTGACCAAAAAAGAGAGGAGTTGGAATTGTGTATCTGGGATTTAGCAGTGGCCAGTCAACTGTAAATGCTGTTGCTGCCTTCGTGGACCATATAGTTTTATAATTATACTAGCTGTTGCCAGCGGTTTCACCCGCTACAACTCGAAAATTATCCCACGGAAAGATAAAATCGGGATAAAAACTATCCTATGTGTTAATTCAGATTATTAACTATGTGTGTACCAAATTTTATCCAAATCCCTTTAGTAGTTTTTACGTGAAGAAGTAACAAACATACACACTCACACACTTACAAACTTTCGCCTTTATAATATTATATTACTGTGATGGTTAAATTAAATTCTTAGCTATTTTCTTGGGTCTTTCTAAGGCATTCGACACTGTATAAGTTTTGAAACTTATTTCGTCACTAACATTATTATTAACACGTGTAACGGGATATTTACCATATTGCTAACTGTTTGTTTATTATAGTTTCCAATATTTCGGTGCTGTTGCAAGCACCATGAGCACTAATAAACTGATGATTGGACACCCCTGACTGATAAAACAACTAAGTAGTGCAATTCAGAAATTCAAAAATGAATCAAAGGTTATCTAAAACAACTAACTAGCTATTGCACGACAGATTACTCTGTGGAAATCTACAAAAAGTTTAAAAAAGACAATTATGTATATTCTATCAAGGATACCAACGGGCGGTGGGGAATAATAAATGAGCAAAAAGCAATTAGGTTTGCACAACATCTGGAAATAATTTGTACGCCAAATAAAGAACACCAAGACAGCGCCTTGTTTGATGAAACATCAAACAATGATGAGCAAGAAATAAAATTCGTAACACCTAGAGAAGTATACAACGAAATTAAGCGTCTTAGACTTAAGAAATCACCTGGCTACGATCTTATTACTGGAGAAGTTCTTAAAAACCTCCCACGTAAAGCCATCGTAAAACTTACGCCTCTTATCAATGCAACGTTCAGGCTTAAGTCTGTACCTGACCTGTGAAAAGTTGTCGAAGTTATAATGATACCAAAGCCTGGTAAACCACCTCACGAAACGACATCATATAAGCCGACTTTACAACCGATCATGTCAACATTATTTGAAAACCTTCTCTTGAAACGGCTAAAACCCATCATAGAAGAAAGAAACTTGATCCCTGACTACTAATTTGGATTTAGGGAAAAACATTCGACAATATTATAGATCAATTACACAGAATTACCAACATTATTGAAAAGACTTTAGAAGAAAACAAAGTTTGCTCAACGGTCTTCCTCGATGTAGCGCAAGCATTCGATAAAGTATGTGGCACAAAGGCCTTATTAACAAACTAAGAAATATGCTCCCTAAACAGTTTGCTGACATCTTAGAGTATTACCTATCACAGTGTATGTTTAGAGTGAGACAAGATGATGCAAATTTGGAGCTCAAGCCGATAAAAGCTGGAGTGCCGCAAGGAATTGTTCTAGGTCCCGTCTTGTACATATTGTACACTTTTTTTAAAAAAAAAAACGTTGCGCCACACTAGGAATTTCTCCTATAGCGTGAATGCGTTAACATACATTTAAACTTACATACACAAATACCCAGACCCGGAACAGTCGCGTTCTGCGTCTAATTCATGCCTAAGTACTTGGCTGTATTTTAGTATGGTATGACATGATCGTTTATGTTTATCGGATGATTATTTTGCTTTTTGTTTGTGAAGTATTTTTGTTTGTTGCACTATGTTTCACACGCCATTTTTTTATCCAGGCAAAGATGATATTGACGGCTGTTTGAACTTTTTTCACTGCTTCTTCTTCTTGAGTGACACCTGTAGCCATTATAGCAGTATCGTCTGCAAATGTGGCAATGGTATTGTTTTCTAACTCAGGAATATCGCAATCTTGACGGCACGGTTGGAGCAGTGGCTCAAGCAATGGACTGCTGCGCTGCGTGTCGTGGGTTCGATCCCCGCGCGGATCAAATATTTGTATGACCTACAGATAGTTGTCCCGGGTCTGGGTATTTGTTTATGTGAGTTTATATGTGAGTTTAAATGTTTGTAAACGCACCCACGATACAGAAGAAATTCCTAACGTGGGGCAACGTTTTTTAAAAAAAAAATATAAAAAAATATCTCCATTAGGGACCATGGTCTCTAACAGTCCCACCTGAATATCTCCTCGCGAATATCTGTCGCGGTTGCGGCAGCTTATTGTGAGAGTAAAACAAAAACGAACTGTAACAAACAAGTGGCAACAAGTTTAACTAAATTACACATTGGAGAAGTATTCCGTGAGCCGAGGACGGCGTAAGTTTCGCTAAGTGATGACCGGAGCGCGTTCTCTCGCAGCCGATCGCTTTCGTCCGCCACGGGAAAGACGACTTTTTATTAGGTCAAACGGTTTTAAAACTGAAGTTACACTGTTAGACTTTTAAGTGACTTAAAGTTAGTCTTTGTTTCTGAGTGGAATGCCACCGTTGCCGCCCGGTGCCGCCCGTCACCGCTATGACTCGCATCTTGGGATACATTTGTGATTGTTGCCAGAAGACCTTCAACAAACAGAAAAATTCACGTTTACTTTATACAAAAAGATTTAACTTTTTATCCAAACAAACCGAACTGCTTAAACTAAATTGAATATTTGTGTAGCTTTAAAATGTTTTATTTAATGTTTAATAGAAAAAGGTATTTGTGTGGGTTTGTGTGAGTAAATAGATACTTATACGTGTGATATTTTCTATATTCACATTCGTTTAGCACACGTTACACATTAATTTTATATTGTAACTCCGTCCCCTCCGTACTTGATGGTTGTGTGTCACTGTCAGGGTGCTGCGGTGAACTGGAGATGCTGGGCCCCGCGCTGGTGGAGGAGCCACCGGCGCGCGTGCAGTTCGCGGTGCGCGCGGGAGTGCGCGTGCGCTGCGCCGCGCGCGGTCAACCAGCGCCCGAGATCGCTTGGCTCGCGCACGACGGCACGCTGCTCCGGGACCTGCCTGCCTTCCGGTACATACATTACGCAATACCCCCTAAGGGTTACCTACAATGTGGAGGTGTGCCCCGCTTGGGCGGAGCCCCGCCGCGTTCTCGTAGCGGCGATCGGCGGCGGTGACCTCTCGCGCCCGGCCCTGGTGCAAGCCATGGTCCGGGGCGAGGAGGAATGGGACGCCGTCGCCTCCTTCTGCGAAGCAGTGATGCTAGCGAAGGAGGTGGCGGAACGCGAGAGGGAGAGAACCTCGTCCCAGCCGCCGCGGGAGGCACTCCGAGCGTCGGGGGTCGCGCGGTGACCTCCGGCCACCGTAGAGGCAGGCCTGTGGACGGTGAGTGATGGGCTAACTCGCCGTCCGCCCGTCTTACGATGAAAACAGACATCTCTTTGAGGCACGCGTGGAACACGAACGCGCCGTCGACATGGCCTGTCATCGTCATAGAACGGATGGACGATTAGTTAGCCCGTTACGCAATGTCCACATGCCCTCGCCTACGGTGTCCGGAAGCCACCACGTGACCCCCGACGCCCGGAGCGTCTGCCGCAGCGGCTGGGACGAGAGGTTCTCTCCCTCTCCCATTTCATCATTACTTCGCAGAAAGAGGCGACGGCGCCTCATTCCCTCTCGCCCCGGACCATGGCTTGCACTAAGACCGGACGCGAGAGGTCGCCGCCGCCTATTGCTGCTGCTACGAGAACATGGTGGGGCTCCGCCTAAGCAGAGCAGACCCTCCCGCTCTGGGTGGAGCGGAAGGAAGTGTCAGACTTCCACTGATGAAAAACCACCCATGTTCTTTCTTAGCCCATTGAGGTGCGCGTGCAACACGGACGCGCCAACGACAAGCCCTCTCGACTATAATCTACCTTTTTTTGTGGTGGTAAGTCATCAAATAACCCCTTCCGCTCTTGCTTGGGCAGAGCGAAAGGGAGTGACAGACTTCTACTGACTAAAAACCACCCATGTTCCTTCTTAGCCCTTTATGTCGAGGCCGCGGTATCTCTTACAAACAACCCGCAGCCCCGGCGGGACTTAAATCTTCCTCTGTTTTTTCATCACGATCCATTCTGCCGTTCCGCCGTGGTTGATTCAAACAAACATCCATCCATTTAAACTTTAGTATTAGAAATAGTCAGTGCTTTGCATTACCCTCTTCTTATTTTCAACAGCGCGGCGTCAGTAAGTTAACGCAGGGCAATGATCCAATATACTTTGTCTAAGCGACGAGTTTTAGTTTTCGACAACCACGCAAACGAAGTCAGTCTGTCATTAAGGGGTTTAGGGGGGTGGGGGGGTTCTAATTCTCACAGAATAGAGGATAAGGATTTTCTCATTGTTTACCTAGATTAACAAATGGGGTACTTTTGATCACGGTAGTACGTTCCAGTGGGATATATTCCGACATCCACGCGGGCGAAAAAGGGCTTGTAAAGTTGTGACTTTATGTGTACAGACGGATACACAGCAACGGTACGCTGGAGATCCTGCCATTGAGCGCGTACGGTGCGGCAGCGGCGAGTAGCACGAGCAGCACAGTGCGGTGCCGCGCCGCCAACGTGCACGGCGTGGCGCTGTCCCACGACGTCGTGCTCGAACCAGGTAGCGCCCGACACCACACACAGCAAGCTGCAGAAGGCTGTCGCTTCCACCGTGTGTATGTGCGATAAGCGCTGGTGACGTGTATGTTGTGCTTGTGGCAGTGGCGGAGGTGGGTTGGGATGCGCAGGCGCAGGCCGGCGCGGCGGCGGCGGGTGGCGTGGCGGCCGTCACGTGCGCCGCCACTCAAGACATCGCGCTCGTGCACGCCGCGCTCTGGTACAAGGACGACGCTGTGCTGCACCTCGACCCGCCCTCGCCAGGTACGCACACACGCTGACGCTGAAACTTATAAAATAGAATGAAACTCTCCATTTATATATAAATCGACACTTTATAGGGTTCCGTAGCCGAATGGCAAAAAACGGAACCTGTCTGTCTGTTCGTCCGTATGTCACAGCCACATTATTCGGAAACCATTAAGACTACACAGTTGAAACTTGGTACGTAGATGTATTCTGTGAACCGCTTTACGATATTTGTACAAAAAAAAAAAAAATAAGGTGGGTCTCCCCATACATGGTAATGAAACTAAAAAAACCTTTTTACCCGACTACGGCGAAGCCAAAAGGAAGGGTAATGATTTTGGCAGTCTATGTATGTTTGTATGTGTGGATGTAAGTATGTATGTATGTATGTATGTAAGTTTGTATGTGTGTGTGTGTTTGTATATTCCACCGTAGCGCCTAGACTACTGAACGTATTTTAATAAATGAGGTGTCAATAGATTCGTAAGAATAGCCCGGGTGACATAGGCTATATTAATGTAAACAATTCTTTTTATGACGGAATTTAAATGTCAAATTTTATTTTAGTGTTATTTAATAAATCCGTTATAATATATTTCTTTCATGATGTAAAATTATACTGAATGTTGGTTTGCTATTTAAATAGTACGCGTAAATAGCAGACTAGACCACGAGAACTTTTTGACCACATTCTAAACGTGTATGTTGACTAAAACTATAATATACTATACATATTTGTAATGTACTCGCCAAGACTTCTCATTTGATACCAAACATGTTATGATTATCTCAATTTAATTTTTTTCGAGCATAGAATTTCACATTTAAATTCCGTCATAAAAATAATTGTTAAAATTTATATAGCCTATGTCACCCGCGTTATTCTTACGAATCTATTGACACCTCATTCATTAAAATACCTTCAGTAGTCTAGGCGCTACGGTGAAACATACAAACATACATACATACATACATACATAGACTGCCAAAATCATTACCCTTCCTTTTGGCTTCACCGTAGTCTGGTAAAAACTAAAACCCGACTACGAATAAAAACGCAGACTAATAAAACCGCGGTCTTAAAAGTACTTATTAAACAAGTAAAGGCGTCTAGTATATAGATAATTTGCATGCGACTACGGCTATCCTCTGATTTGAACATTAAATTATGAAATGAAATGAAAATAGAATGAACCCCGCCTGCTTCCAAGTCTTGTTTAATTTAAAATGTGCTTGTTGTTTGCTTTTCAGTTTTTTCAGTCGGGTTTTTTACTTTTTAACTACTTTTTTTATTTCCAACTTTTTAGTTTTTTACCCGACTGCGGCGAAGCCCAAAAGGAGGGTTATTTGTGTTTGTTCTTTCGTTGGTTGCGTAAAATTCTTCGCAGATGATTTAACTTTTGTGTTTGTATATAGGATTTGTGACTTTGAATTTCTTTTAAATATGTGTGTTTTATATTTTTGTAATCTCCTTTTGAAACCCTTCATTTTTTGATACCCTACTCGAAGTTAATGCAAAAAAAATTTTTCATTGTTTTTTCATTTTAATGTAGCCAGTGACACTCGCGCCATCAAGACAAACCTAACGACGTATATTTTATTCAAATACCTACATCCGTTTAGGAGTTATGAGGGAACAAAGAAAAGCACATACATAAATACACGCCAAACACATAACCCTCCTTTTGGGCAGCCGCAGTCGGCTAAAAAGTTACGAATGCGGCAATCTGGCGCGTCGAGTGCTGAAGAAACATTTTGTTTTTAATAAAGAAGAGAAACTAAATCGTAGCGAGACCTATTCAAAGGAAAAATTGTAGTGGGGGCTAGCGGCGGCTGACGCTAATAAATCATCATCGCGACAGTCACGTATCTCAGTCGACACCCGACACACCCCTCGCGTGCTGTATCTGACTGCAATAATAATGTGTGATGTGGTATGTGTGGTGACAGAGTCGCGCTACCTGGTAGCAGGTAACACGCTGCTGATCCGAGACGTGGGTGTGGGTGACGCCGGCACCTACAGCTGCCTCGCGCGCCACGCGCTCTCCGCCGCCACCAAGCGTGCGCGCCCCGCCACGCTCACCGTCACCGGTCAGTATGTGTGTATGGCGCCAATGTGGTGGCTCCGAGCGATAACAGTGCCTCTAGCGGCCTCGCGTGTCACTCCTACCATCACTTGTCAGTTTCCGTGAGTGAGTTTATTTGTAGCCTAGCGCTCACCGTTAAAGGAGCAGCGAGGATACTGAGTACTTACAACAACTTTGTGCGGTACTGGCGAACTGCCACGAGAGGCGCCGCGTGCTGCTCCGTTGACTGGCTCTAGAGATGGCGGACACCGACACGGCCTCCACTGATGTGTCTATAGTATGTGTGCGTGTGTCGCTCACTTGTGCTTGTGTCGCTAACGTGTGCGTGTGTGCAGCGGCGGCGTCATCGTCGGCGCCGCGCCTGGTTGCTGCGGGCGGCGAGCTCAGCGTGCCGGCGGGCCAGCCCTTGTGCCTGCCCTGTGTCGCGTCCGACCACCCCGCCCCGCAATACACGTAATTAACATTTTACTTCGTGACAATCTGGAAAATAATTATTCATCATCCACAGTAAGAATTCACCCACCGCTGGGTATACCTCTCCTCTCTTTTTAACCGACTTCTAAAAAAAGAAGGAGGTTCTCAATTCGTATGTTTATATTTTTTTTTTTATGTTCGTTGGGGCATAACTCCGTCGCTTGCTAACCGATATGAAAAAATCTTTTTGTTGGAAAGGGTTGTTGTTCCAAATGGTCCCATATTTTTGGAACGAAGTTCCTTATCGCGCGTTGTGAAAGGGGGCTAGACGGAAAAAAATCTTACGAAAAGTTGTCACGACACTTTTTGCTATAGTAAGCTATTGTAAGCTGTGCGGCGTCGCATGTTTCTCTGTCTCTCTCTCTCTCTCTTATAGAAAGCAAGCCAGATATTTTATATTTTAAATTTATATAAAAAATGATAATTTAAATAATATAATTAATATATTTTTTTTTTTTTTTTTTATTATTTTTAATTCTTTTGGTCATTCTTGTGCTGTTTGCGATAGACTTTAACTTCGTTCCATCCGGGTGTCCCTTGACAGCTCTTTATGGAAATCGGACATGCGGTTTTTGAAAAATCAACAAAACTCAAAAAAAACTACACCGGCCATTTTTTTTTGTATGATGTGTCCTAATACGGTTGCTTCATAAGAAATACAATCTAGATTAATACTAAAGCTAATGAGTAATTCTAATTTGACTTAATTTGCTAGGGAGACTACGTCTAAGAATGTGTCCATTAGCACTTTTCTTATTATCTCTATTAAGAGGAAGACACTTTGTTCTTGTGTTTTTTATCGGTAGCACTCACTTTACTACATTAAACTAACACTTCACTAAATTAGCTCGAAAGGTTTTGTCGCATTAACGATTATATTTTTTTTTATTGTAATTTTAATGTTACTTGTTTGGTACAGCCCCAAAGCTGAATACCATAAGTCCATACAGGCATGAGGACTTGTTTGTACAAAAGTACTTTGTTGTGTACTGACAGCGAAGAATGTTTTCCTATCAGCCAGTACATCGACTTGTAGCGAAGCTCTAGCTCGTCGCGTTTCTTTTTAACATGAGCTTTCCAGCGAAACTTTGCGTCTAATGTCATGCCTAAGTATTTGGCTGTATTTTCGTATGGTATGACTTGACCGTTTATGTTTATCCGATGAAAATTTTGCTATTTGTTTGTGAAGTCTATGTGAACAGATTTTGTTTCATTAAGTTTCACGCGCCATTTTTTTACCCACTCAAAAATGATCTTGACGGCTGTTTGAACTTATCTCACTGCTTCTTCTTGAGTGACACCTGTCACATGTCTAAATGATAGCAAATGGATTGGGATTGTTGAAATCCAATGTTTATCTATAGTTTACTCCAGTTCATAACATAACATCACGCCGGTACGTTGTGAAGGGGTAAAAATAATCTTTAGAACAAAAAATCGTTTCTGAAGTCGGTGACTTTTGTTTGTTTGATTTATTTTTTTGCCACCGCCTTCAGAAACAAATTTTTGTTCTAAAGTTTCACTTTTTTGTGTTTGATTTTTTGTCGAGGTCGGTTTTATTTTTTGTTAAAAAGTTTTTATTTTTCACTTTTTTGTGATTCACATGTGCTTATAATTAAAATGATCTTAATGTGAAAAAGTTAAATGAGATGATGTTGTTGCTAAAATGTTCTTCACCCGGCTAACGCGTTTGAAAAGTGCACCAAAAATATCTATACTTACATATAAAATACAAAGTAATGAAATTAGGCGAAAGCGTCAAGCGTCACACCGAGAGTGCAAGCTAACGTGTTCGGTGAACACACCGAACTCCGAATAAGTTCGGTGTGTTCACCATACGTTGGGCCACGAACGACTGGAGATGCTGTGAGAAAACAATGTTATGTTAGTAAAGTAAAGTACTATCTGTTCGGTATTTTCACCGAACAGATAGACTCTATCATATATGCATTTTTGATAGACTATATTACATCAGATAGAGGATAGGTCGGAATCCGGATTGAATACTTTACCGGTTACGGTCATTGACCCCAAAACTAAAACGATTTTGGTTAAAGGTTGCACTTTACCGGTTTTAACCGGTTTATGTGGCTAGCCAATTTGTCACGAATTTCGGTTTTGTTCATCTAAATTAACCGGTTAAAAACAAGTTTGATAGGGTCCTCAGCATCGCCACACTCGCTCGCACGGTCTGGACGTTGTTATGTCATTTGGAGCAAGTCGAAACATGTATTTGACATTCTCAGATCAACAATTTTTTTAGTCATTATATTTTCTGGAATTATATCACTATTGGTATAGTCAAAAAGTGCTTTTGAATGAGTTATTTATATAAAAGTGCTATTTGGGTCAAACTCCGCCTCCGAAAAATATGAACTAATTTTCTGGTTTTTAATTTTTATCTTTTTCTTAAAACATTTATTTTTCACGTGATTTAGTGAAAACTTACCTTTTTATGTCCCAAACACACTGTAATTTTTTTGATTAAAAATATCTTTTTTTTACCTTATTATTGAGTTAATATCGAAAAATCAGCCATATCTCAATCGAAAATTCACCCATTAAAATTTCTGCGTATTTTTAAAAGTCGGTGGGCTTTTTGCTCTTCAAAATCTCTACTTTCTAGTGATAAATACATTACATACATTGCAATGGTAATTTTTATAAGAAAATGCAAAATCAGCTGCTACGAAATAATAAGTAGTAGGGCTCTTATTATTTGGGTTACAAAAAACAGTTCACTTGTTTAACCGGTTAATGAAGGAACTTTACCGGTATTTAACCGAAATTAGCCGCTATTTTTAAACTGGTTTCGAACCCTGATACCTACAATGAATGGGACCTCCGCGCAAGCTTTCTCTACCAATTACAAACTTGGATTCACAAAAAAAGTCAGTCAAATTGGACCAGTAATAGAAAATATGGGTTATTGTAGATTTGCCACAAAGTAAATTCGTCACATTTTTTAAACTCCATCCATTGAAAGTATATTTATTCGGAAAGTATTGTATCTTACTTTTTTAGAAGTCAATTAAAAAAGAGCGTATGCAATTCTCTAGGTCGAGTCGAGTTTCTCGAGTCGCTTATTGTAGTAATGTGCGTGTGCAGGTGGTACCGCGAGCGCGGCGGACGCCTGCAGCCGGCAGCCGCGGCGGACGGCTGGGCGTGGGGTGGCGGCGCCGCGCGCTGCCTGCGTGCCTCGCCCGCCGCCGACGGCCTGTGGATCTGCAAGGCCTACAACGTGTTCGGCGACGCCACCGCGCACACCACGCTGCACGTGCTGGACACACTCAGCGTCACCGTCACACCCACCGTGCTCGTGAGTAACGCCGCTCAACGCTCACCGCATCACTTCGCTGAACAAGGATCAAGTTGATTTACACCAGCAGGACTGGAGCTACTCTCATAAAGCCTCGATCCTCAAATAGTTTAAAGTGAAAATAAGAAGAAAAATATCCCCAAACTCCTACTTGCGACCTATACCTGCTATAAGTCAGGGTCCGTGGGGCTGAACCGGTAGCTGCCCGACATAATCCACCGAACAAAGTGATACATCCGCGTAGTGTAACGAGCGTGTACCGACAGGTGGCGGACGCGGGCAGCACCGTGCGCTTCAGTTGCGAGGCGTCAGACGCACGCGCCGCGCTGTCGTGGCTGCACGACGGAGTGGCGGCAGGCGCGGGCGCAGCGTTGGTGCTGCGCGGGGTGGCGCGTGCGCACCGCGGCGTGTACCAGTGCGTGGCGCGCCGCGACCACGACACCGCGCAGGCTGCCGCCGAGCTGCGCTTAGGAGGTCAGCCACCGATCACTTACTTACTATTCAACGGTTCACAAAAATGGCATTGGTATAGATGATACATTCCCTGATAGCTCTCGCACTGTCTTACCATTTAAATCTACGGTTACTCAAAATCACATTAAAGTGCACGAAACCTGCTTCCTTTGAAGGCTTGCGACTTTTAATCAAATTAGTTTAGTGTTTCCCTAGCCAAATCCCGAACACGAAACCCTTACAGGTTCGCCCTGTCCGTCTGTCTCTCTGCAGGTCCGTCCGTATAATTATCACAGCCATTATTTTAAATTTGACAACGTTTGCACCACTCAAGTTGTTTTTGAAGCGTTAGAGTATCCTATGAACCGCTAAACAAACGTATTGGATGTGTATCTATGTGTGTGGTGTACCTAGTTATACTCACAATAATAGTCACCTAGTAATATGTATATTGCCACATTTGAAGGGCACAGGAAAAAAAGGAGCTCATTGACAATTTTACCTTTTTGAATTTAACCGTACACATTACTTCGTTTTTCTATGGTCAATCAGAGCACGTTATTTTAAACATGATAAAAGGGGCTGATTTTGCGTAAAGTTCATTTAAAAAAATCCTACTTTAGAATAAAACGCGCTCATTGCATTCCATACCAAGTAAAAAGTTGCCCATTATCTATGACACCACGCTAGAACGGGCTGATCGCAATGGTTGTTACAGAGAACGCGCCCATGGCGCCCATAGTCGGCCATCTTAACTTTTTTGCCATATAAGTGACAGCTGACAGATAAGCTACCTTGCAGAAATTTTACGACGCGTACGTTATTTAATAAGTTTTTGCTTATTTTTATCAAAATGGACAAAAATTGCCGATTTCTGCTGAAAAATATAGTGACCTTCAGGACTTAAAAAAGTTTTGTTCCCCTGAAAGTATTATATCACGAATTTTCCCATAAATAAAATTTTATGCTAATTAATATGTGTTTTATTTCATTAGTGTGTGAATGGGAAAAACAGAATATAGGTATATTAGACATTGTTTATGATCACCATTTTAGTTGTAAAATGTAAAAAGGAGATCATTGTGACAATGAGCACCTTCTTGCCAGTTACATTTGGGAGTTAGGCAATTAAAGGTCAAACTATTATTTATTTACCAACCCAATGTTAAAATACCATGACCTATCATGTTAAATATACACTGTTCCTTTTTTATATAGGTACAAATCAAATTCCAGTAGAGGTGCAAGTGTAGAAATTGAAATGTTAGGTTTAGTCCTTTGATTACTCGAAACAATGAGAATGTTAATGAGCTCTTTATTTTCCTGTGCCCTTCATTTGCAAAAAAATGCGAAATTGAGTTTATACGGCATACGTTTTTGAAAGTTCATAATCCACAAAGTAGTGAAACGGCACAACGCTAGTTTCCGTATTCATCGAGAGAGTTCGTTAGTGTCATTATACCATTATAGTCCAGGACCACGGCCCATTTTTGCACTCGATTACTAATAAGCTAATTTTCCATGAGCAGCTTCATTTTGATGAGACGTCCAACAATTTCCTGTCCGGAAACTCTCGAATTTCCGATTGGGGTTTTTTTTTGTTCTAGAGTAGGTTTTTAGGTTTTGTCAGGCTATGGATAAGACGAAATGGTGATACTGGAAGTATTATAATCGTCCAGGAGCAAACCCATGATGAATCCCAAATCCGAACGCCACCAGACTTTTGTTTAGACCATGTTCAAAATTGTAGTACAATGTGACTGCTTTTTTTTTTTTTTTTTAATTATGTAAATTTAAACCACTAGCAGACTCACGCGGTTTCACCCGCGTAGTTCCCGTTCCCGTAAGAATACCTACAGGGATTAAAAGTAGCCTATGTTACTCATCGTGAATGTAGCTTTCTAATAGTAAAAGAATTGTTGAAATCGGCGTACCTAGGACTTTTTGACTTTATTCATTACACAAAAATACAAATCTGAAAAACTGTTGTTTAGTAATCATTTTTGATGACTTCGTTATCGATAGTCATGTATCATGTTGGGAGAAAGGGACGCTTTGATCAAACCATACTTTTTGTAGGACAAATATTTTTTCGAATAATTTCGATAATTGTCATCAGATTTACTCAGGTTCACCTCTGCCTAAACCTTCGTGGATTACAGGCGTGATGTTATGTGCGTGTTATGTTATTTAACAAAAAAACCCAGGTAGTCGGTAATAAATGTTTGAATATCATCAAATTATCATTTTTTTATTTCTGCTACCCCTATTACCTACCACAATCGAGAGTGTTTGCAGGAACATTTTGGGCGTCTCATCTAAATGAAAATTTGCTTGATTGTAATTAAGTGCTAAAATGGACCGTGGATCCTGGACTAACAGTGTGACGTGCCAATAATAATTAACAATCAACCAATGGATGAACGGATAGTGGTTAGCGAAGCAAAGTGACATACGTCCATCTAGCAGCGCGCGAAAGCGAAGCGATCACTGTCGGATTGCAAACATAAGAAAGAGAAGCGCGATGACGCGAGGCTCGTAACTTCTTACTAACCATAAGATAATGAAATATTTAAAAAATAACATGACGAGTCAAAAAAAAACCAAGTTTTGTATTTAAATATGATACGTTACTGTCATACATTTTATCAACGTACGTTGATGAGTAATCCAGATTATCTTGTTGGAAGATCATTTAAAGAGGTAAGTTTACCATTTTTTTTTGTATCGAAAAAACTTTATATACCTAACGTGTTTTGAATACAACAGGGTTCTCAGAAATATGTTCAAGATTAACATAATTATATTTTTTTTGCCGTGTCAAACTGTACAGATTTGACTAAAAAAATTTTCGAATCAAGCATACGGTGCGGCGCCCGCCGCCCGGAGCGATGCTGCACGTCATCCTATATTATACAAATCTGTCACACGATGACATGACATGTCACACGATGCCCTGTGGCGCGCACTGCACCGCACCGTGTTACCTGATCCTAAGTCATGAGTGTCATGACTTTAAATAAAGATAACCTTATCACCAAAGTGTTCTAGAAAAGTTTAAATCGGGGGGGCACGGTAGTGCCCCCGCCAAGCAGAGCGCGAAGCAAACACTGCCGTACCATCCTTTACTGGAACCATGTCGCCGCATTTTCAGGCCCCTATTTAAGAACCTCTGGATAAGACCAGAACGCAGAAATTTTCGTCATGCAGTAAGCTATAAATTCACACTTAAAATAAAAAAAAATGAAGTCTGTAGGTCATTTATTTCCGAAGTTAAGCGAAAGCAAAGTTTCGCATTTACGACACTCACTCACTCATGATCATCAGAATAGAACTAGTACATCCCATAAACTCAGAGAGCCAATACCAATTAATACCAATTTCGTACAGAGTTAGGGTTTAAAGGGCACATAAAGGGAAAACTATAAAAACTTCCAATTTCACTCTACTTTTCTAGATACACTAACTGCATAAATAACTTTGTAATCCCATATAAATGTATAGGATTACAAAGTTAAAGTTACATTTTCAGTGAATGAATTTTACGAGTTAACACACTTCCTAGTTTATGATTGATCTGAAAATTTGCACGTATATGTATATCGCCTATATCAATGCAATATTATGATGACACGAAACAGATCTGACTCCATCATCAGATCAGCTGGAAGTTGATCATAGGAACTCCATTTTAGAATGTCATAACCCCATCGAGTTTGAGCCGTTTGATTCGTCTTGTCGAGTAGTTTATTTTAATATGGTGTCCAGGGTCTATTGATAGAGCTAGAAGGTAGCCATAGGAATTCCGTTATACCTATAACGACATAACCCTATCGAGTTTGGACTCGTTTGATTTGTCTTGTCGAGTTGTTTGTCTTTAGATGATGTTCAGGGTTCTGAATATTTCTAATGATGGAGCTGGAGTTTGAGCTCATTTGATTGGTCTCGATGAGTACTCTGTCTTTAGTTGGTAACCAGGATCTGATGATGGAGCTGGAAGGTAGTCATTGGAGCTCCGTTATAGAATGACATAGCCCTTCGAGTTTAGACTCGTTTGATTCGTCTTGACGAGTACTTTCTCTTTAGATGGTCTCCGAGGTTTGTTGATGGAGCTTAGAGGTTGCCATAGGAATTCCATTATAAAACGACTTGACCTTGTCGAGTTTTTTGATTCAGCTTGTCAAGTAGGTACTTTAGCAGTACTTCAAATCGATGAATAAGACTGCTCCAAGTGCGAATAAACCTATGTATTGTTGATTTATTACGAAATAGATAGGATGAGAGACAATACGAAAAACTGTTGCTACTGTACAAGAATCAGAACCGCGAAAAAAGAAAAGAAAGATTTGTAGTAATAAAAAAACTACTTTTAAGAAAAAAATTGTGTCAAATAAGAAAATAATAATAAAATAAATCAATATTTCTACAAACCCACGTTTCTACAAAAATAAAGTGAAATCCCACCAAAAACATTCTGTAAGAAACTAGCCAAGTCTCGATGGAGCTGCTTGTTTATCTCTAAATAATATAAGTTAAAAACTATAACCCGACTACAAACCGCGGTCTTAAAAGTAGTAAATAATTCTTGTCTGATATTTGTAGAACTTGTGGAATGCTGGCAGCGAAGGGGTGGACTCGTTGTAGGTTTGGCGTCGAATGATTACTCCAAAGACAATAATGATTGAGTTTAATGACTTTAAAATAATGACAATAATATTGAGCGGACCGACATACTCCGACCGGTTTTGTCGTCACACTGGTTCCGTGCCCCGCACTGCGAGCCGCGCAGGCACCCCGCGCTCGCCGCTGCCCGCTGCACGTCGCCTCCCGCGCCGTGCCGTATGCGTGTGTGTATAAAGCCTTGCGCACACACATGCAAGGCGTCAACAAGTTGCCCCCCTCGGCAAGGGACTATGGCTTGTAGAGACATCAGGCCGATCTTCAACTGGTAGCGGGCACAGCCGATTGAAGGCGCGACGAAGAGTGCCCGATGTAGTCTTCACGTCTGCTACCCTGGTCACACCGTCGGAGCCTGGATACACGCTGGTTACTCGCCCGAGCAGCCATCTGTTTGGTGGCAGTCTATCATCCTTGACTAGCACCATCTCTTCAAGTCGTAGGTCTCTTCCTCCTCTGCACCATTTCTGTCTTTTTTGCAGCTCTGTAATGTACTCTTTGTATAATCTATCCCAGAAATGGGTTTTCAACTGTTGAGTTCTCATATAACGTGAGAAAGTGCTCAACCTTGCAGTATCTTGTGCCTGAGGAGAGGGTAAAACAGTTAATGTTCGTCCAAGAAGGAAATGTGACGGTGTGAGGGCTACTAGGTCTGAAGGATCAGAAGATAAAGGAATTAGAGGCCTTGAGTTCAAGATAGCCTCTATCTGGGTAAGTAATGTGTTCATTTCCTCATAAGTAAGGTTTGCAAGAGCAAGAATACGTTTCAAGTGATGCTTAACTGACTTCACGGCACCCTCAGCTAAACCATTGAAATGACGGCTATAGGCTGGTGAGAATTTAAAGTTAATTGATAAATTTGAAGCGTGTTCGCTTAAATAGTTTGCATTTAACTTTAAAAACCTAGCCAGTTCATTACATGCTCCCGTGAAACATGTACCATTGTCCGAGAAGATGTTGACAGGTTTTCCTCTACGGGCAATAAACCTGTTCAGAGCAGAAATAAAGGTTTCGGAGCTGAGATCTGTCACAAGCTCTATGTGTACTGCTCGAACAGCCAAGCACACAAAAATGCAAATATATGCCTTAATTAAATTTCTACCTCTACCCTTTCGGTTCAAAATCATCACTGGCCCTGCATAGTCTACTGCGGTGTTTATAAATGGATAATCAGCATGTAGGCGCTGTTCAGGAAGGTTGCCCATTATTGACTGTGTAATTCTGCCTAAAAAACGACAACATGTAACACAGTTATGTACTGTTTTTCTAGAAAGGTTTCTACCATTTAATGCCCAAAATGTATGACGAATGTTTGACAGCAGTAACTGTGGACCAGCATGCATGAGTAACTTGTGATAATGTTTAAAAATAAGTACTGTAATGTGGTTAGATGCATGTAGCAATATAGGATGTTTAGTGTCGTACCTATAATGTGAATTAGAAAGCCTACCACCAATTCTAATAAGGCCATCAGAATGTAAAAATGGATTCAAATTAGTTAATTTGTTTTTTAATGGCAATTGTTGTTTATTTTATAATAATCTACACTCCTGATGAAATGATTCATGTTGCGAAATTTTACATAATGTAATTAAAGACCGATTAAGTTCGTGTAACGTTAAAAATCCTTTACATTTGTCTTGTGAATAACGACAATTATATATAAATCTCAATATATAGGCTGTAACGCGTTGTAGCTTACTAAATTCGGAAAATCGGCTCACAAATTCGACCGATTGTTGCTCTGAGACATTTACATGACTTTGAACCTTAAATTCCGGCAAGTCATCTTCCTTAATGTTTGTAGGTGGGCCCGGCCAGTTAGACTCTGGTTCTGTTAAAAATGCAGGTCCTGACCACCACAGGCTATTGGATTTTAGATGGTGAGCGTCTGCGCCGCGCGACCCTATAACAGCAGGGTTCGATTTTGTAGGTACATAACGCCAAGTACCTGGTTTTGTAAGAGACTTCAGTTCATGGATTCTGTTAGAGTTATAAACAAATGGTTTTAATAGATTGGCTTTGGAAGTATTAATCCAAGCTAATACAATGGTCGAGTCACACCAGTAAGTACAACTGTGAAGTCCTGTTAACGAGGATTTTACCTTATCAGCTAAACGAGCTGCTAATAAAGCTCCACTCAATTCCAACCGTGGCACAGTCATTGGTTTCAGTGGAGCTACACGGCTCTTTGCAGTCACTAACTTCACTGTCACTTCATTATGTTGAGACACAGACCGTAGATAAATACAAGCACTGTAAGCTTGTGTGGATGCGTCACTAAAGGCATGCATTTCACAAATGACAGGATAGTCACAGGTGACATGTCTTGGTATTCTTGTTTTCCTAATGTCATCTAATGATTTAATAAAGTTGCACCAAGCTGCTTGAATCTCACTTGGAACATTTTCATCCCATGTTATTTTTAATGACCATAATTTTTGTAGAATAATTTTATAATAATAATATGCAAGGGTTAATAAGTCCAAGTGGATCAAATATTTGAGCCATGGTGTATAAGATAGTGCGTTTTGTAATGTGTTCATATTGCTTAATGTTTGCTGAAAATAACAACACATCTTCTTTACAACCCCAAAGTAATCCTAATGTTTTTGAATACTTATGGTTACTTAAATGAAGTAATTCATCTTTGCTATTTTCACCTATGAGTTGTTGAATAATGCGTGAGTCATTTGAATTCCTTTTCTTAAAGAAAGTTGTCCGCTTTCAAGTTGGTTAATGACGCCTCTGCAGATGTCTACCAGCTTTGACATATCATTGTCCCCATAAATAAAATCATCAACATAAAAACCTTTAATGATAGCATCTGAAATGGACTTATCAGCGCATTCTTTTCCCAGCTGAACTAGACATCGTGTTGCAAGATATGGTGCAGACTGATGCGGTACCATAAGTTACAGTGTTGAGTTTGTACTGTTTGAGTTGTTCATTAGGTTGAAAACGCCATAGTATCTGTTGTAACATATGTTGGCTTTCAGTTACCTTTACCATCCTATACATTTTCTCAACATCTGCAGAACAGCATGTTTAAACTGTCGGAATCTAATTAAATGTTAAATGATGAATGTTAAAACGGTAAAAATTTTATTGTAGTCGGGGAACCTATATAGATATGACCCACATAACTGTCCCCCACACCCTACTGTAATAAATATTTTAGTTTTCAGTTTTATTTTCGAGTACCTACAATCATTTACTTAATTGTTTTTTATTTAATACCTTTTAGTGATATAGCGGTATTTTTACCTATAGCGATGAAGATAATGCGTAACTTAATTGATTATTATTTTATAGATACTAACTTTGAGATCTGACGTAAATTACTTTTGGTTTATCATGTGGTTAGCTAACGTAGATCTAAAACATATATTTAGAAACCTTCTAACTGTGTCATACGTTAGACTTACTATACTCCTGTTCAATGTCTCTGTCAAATCTCTGTTTGCAGTTTATGCATTGTCCTAGGTCAACAGAAGTAATAGCTTGTGCCGGTTGATGTTACCTGCTCAGCTAACCAGGGGCTACAAGAAACATCTTTTGAAAAATTAACTTTTCATCAAACTGTTTTAATAAGTGCTACCCCAAGCGACTTATCCAGAGGGTTAAAGCGTTGGACAATTTTCGCTGGTTGGACGATTTAAAAATAGATTGGACAATAAAAATAGATGAGCGTTTCAAGCGAGACAAAACGGAGAAAGAACAGGACTTTGTTATGCAGTGCGCAGGTCAAAAAGTCAGTCGTTCGATATGAAATGACGTCTTTGAGCTTCTTCCAGTTAGACTGGAGCCCAACTCCAATATAGTAGGGATAACGTGGATCTAAAACGCCAATTGCCATACCTTTTAAATAAATGCTACTCAATGAGACTTATCTAGGGGGACTCTTTTTTTTTGGGGGGGTAGGAAATCATCAAATAACCTTGCTTGCTGCTCTTGGGCAGAGCGAAAGGCGTATCAGACTTCTACTGACTAAAAACCAACCATGTTCCTTTTTAGCCCTGTATGTCGAGGTCGCGGTATCTCTTACAACATCCCGCAGCCCCATAAAGTCATAAGACGGACGGATGGCGAGCTAACGGACGGACGGCGAGCTAAGGACAACCGTGCCTGGGTAGAGCTCAAAAGTAGGAAAATTTCAACATTTCAAAATGTTTGTTGACGAGTTACTTTAATAATGAATGCACAAAAGTAATCAGAGTTAAGAAGAAATTGGGTTTTATTATTATTTATTTATTTTATTATTTATTAAAACTTTATGCACTAGTAAATCAAACTGTACAAAGGCGGATTTAATGCCTTGGGCATTTTCTACCAGTCTACCTTAGAGTGATGCAGAGACAATACACAATAGGTGCAATAACAGAAAACAAGTTAGAAAATATATTATAATACCTAAAATATAAGAATAAATACATACATATTTATGTACATAAAATATAAAGTTATGAAAGTTAAACAAGAAAATAATACTTAAGCTTGAGACGAAGCTGCCAACTTCTTGTGAATGTGCTCACGAGCTTACTTTGAACGTAAACCGACTGTTTACTGTCCTGATATCCTGAGGGAGTTCATACCACAGAAGGACCGCCTGGGCGAAGGAAGAAGATTTTAGAAAGCCAGATCGATGAGAAGGACAACGTAGAAGGCGATTATTGGTGGAACGAAGAGCCTTGCTATGTGCAGTATATAAATATTGACAGAGAGAAGTCAGGTAAGAAGGGGAAGTGAGCTTGTGAAGAAGAGAAAACAGGGTTGTCAAAGCCCTCAACGCTCTGCGCTATCGGATAGGCAACCACTTTAGTAGCGATCGATGTCCAAACTCATGATCGTACTTGCGAAGATTGAAAACGAATCGAATGCAGTTATTAAGAAGTCGGTCAAGTTTATTGAGGAGATCTGCATTCAGATCATAGTAGCATATATCACCATAGTCAATAATGGGGAAGATAAGGAACTGTACAAGCATTGCCTTGATGTGTGCTGGGAGTATATTTTTCAACTGATAGAGAAACCGCAACGTTCCGGTGACTTTCTTGCTCACAATCGCAACCTGCTTACGCCAGTCAAGGCAAGTGTCAACGTGCAAACCCAGATCCTTGACGCCAAAACTAAACGGGATCACTGTGCCGCCAAAGGTAACCGGTGGCACCGTTATACCATTCAGCCTCCTCAAGCTATGGGGGCTCCCCCACAAGGATGGCCTGACATTTGACAGGGTTAACCGCCACCCCGAAACTATCGGACCAGTTTTTGACATTTCGTAAATCCCGGTTCAGCTCTTCAATTGCACCAGATATGTCGTCAACACCCACCCGACAGTAAAGCTGTAAGTCGTCAGCTTAAAGATGATACGCACTCTGAAGCCCGGCAGTTATAAGATCTGTAAAGATCGAGAACAAAAGTGGGGATAACATGCCGCCTTGAGGGACGCCAGTTTCCAGATCACACCAGCTAGAGTTAGAGTCACCAGCAAGAACTGACTGCTAACGCCCCCGAAGATAGGAAGAAAACCATACCAGAACCTCGTGAGAGACCATGCGATAGGAGAGGATTTTATATTATGAACTTTTATTATAATAATATACTCGTAATATATGAAGTAGACTTACGTAACTAATATTAGTAACACAATAATAGTATACAACACAATGGAGAATACAAAAATAAAAGTACATAAATGACGTATACCAATGCGACCACAGGTCGAGGAGGGGGAGGTCGGATTATTCATACCCCTGAAATGAAAACAGACGCATGAAAATATATATTTATGTCCGTGAAGTGATCTTGAATGGCAGAAGGACAGAAGGAACCGATGCGCGAGCCATGCGAGCGCAAATTTTTTCGTATTTTTTTAATTGATGGGCGGGAGGGGGGGTGCGACATACTCCAGAGTTATTCCTTGCATTATACAGAGTAAATTTGGTATGTAGTTTTGTTCACATAGGTTACTGAACTTATGATACATATGTCTTATTTCATTTACCTATTTGTATTACATGCACTATTATAAGAACTATGAATTATTTGTTAACATTCTAAGAAATTCAAGTATACTTAAGTAGTGCCAAACAGTTTCAAGTACAAGACCAAAAAACTTGTACGGAACCCTCGGTGTGCGGTTTCCACCCTTTCAAGGGGCATTTGAAATGCCATTATAGGTTTATAATGGCAAATATTATATATATAATATTAGATTATAATATTTGCCATTTGCAGTTTCAAGTAAATTGATTCAGGAGCTGCCGTCATGCATAGATTTGAGAGTTGTATCCTAGCCAGTTTAATTTTATTTTATTTATTTAGGGACAATAAATAGCTACAATAAGTGCTGAAACATACAAAAAATCCTTATTCCTTGCATTACAAGGAATCTATTGATATGGAGCTTGTATCGATAACATGGCTTAAAATGTCACCATATCATTTGTTGAGTGAGTAGTATTACTAACTAGCCGCTACAACTCGAAAATTATTCCACGGGAAGATAAAATCTAATATGTTAATCCAGGCTATAAACTATTTGTGTACTGCATTTTATCCAAATCCGTTTAGTAGGTTTTGCGTGAAAAAGTAACAAACATACACACTCACAAACATTAGGTACTTAATTAATATTAGTGTGATAAATAATTGATATTGAATACTACTGTGATATATTGTTGTTATCTACTTATCAAGTTCTGTACGATGATTATAGTTTTCAATGAAAATTTCAATTTAAAAAAGCTTTAGTTGTTTTATTCCTAAGCCAAATATAAAAAAGGTGGCCACCCTTTTATATTTTTTGATGTTTTAACTATATCACCCGGGATAACGCAAAGAATCTAACGATACCACCATGCATCAAAATTAGTTAAGGCGTTTAGAAGTCATGGTGGAAAAAAATCACAAACATACATACATACATGGACCCTAAAAACATAACACTCGTTTTTATGGGCAAATGAAACGAAATTAGAGGTGGGTGGAGTGGGTAGGTGGTAATTTTACACCATAAAAGACTTTGCTCAGATTCGTTTAGAAGAAGTGGTAGTACATTTTTGTGGTAGTACATTGCGAGGAAAGGTGCATAATGCCGTTGTTTTAAGCCATGTGAGTCTGTGTGTTCCGGACAGGTACGTGTGGCGACGACGACAGCCACGACTGTTAGTGGAGCCGCGTTCTCGGACCAACCTTTTGCAGGAGGCGCCGCTGACGCGTGCACTCCGAACGCTCAACCTCATAGCCAGTGAGACGGACTTATTCTGTTGTTCTCTGAGTGAATTCACAAGGAATGCTTTATTTGTCATTAGTTATAGATTTTAGTTTTTTTACGTAGTTATTAAGTTAGAATTAGGTAATTAAGGCGCATTTATCGCATTGGGGTTACCCTGTAATGATAGATGTAAGTTGGAAAATAAATAAATAAATATTGGGGGTCAAAATCCATACATATTCAGAGTTTTAATCAAGACTGTTGTTCTCAGAATAAAGTATATTGTGTAGAGTCTGCGCCAGAGCTGCACTACACGTTCATCGAGCAGGCGCTGCGGCCGGGCGGGGGCGTGTCGCTGCGCTGCGCCGCCTCCGCCGCGCCCGCGCCGCGCCTGTCCTGGCTACTGGACGCGCAGCCGCTGGACCGCGCGCAGCATCGCTACGCCATCAGCGAGGACACCGCGCTCAACGGCGACGTGGTGTCCACGCTCAACATCAGCGCGGTAGGCGCGGCGGACGGCGGCCGCTACACCTGCCGCGCCACCAACGCGCTGGGCCACGCCGAGCACTCCGCACGGCTCAACATATACGGTACACGCCACGCAAACTGACATGTTATGATTACTAATACAGAACAATGGTAACAGAAGACATAACAAGCGTGGTACCGCCACGATAAAGGCGAGTGTTGTATCTGTTGCAGGGCCGCCGTCGATCCGCGTGCTGGGTCCCGTGCGCGTGGTGGCCGGCGCCAACACCACCATCTACTGCCCCTACGCTGGATATCCGATCAGGTCCATAGAGGTGCATTTTGTTAGGATGATTCCTCTAATACACTAGCGATAGGCTCTGGACACATTATACAATTTGTTCTAGTCCCTAATTTAAATTACGATACGAGGAAGTAACTTCGCTGGTCACAAATATTGTAATTTTTTTTTTTTGCCATCCCAACTACTGGGCTAAGGCCTCCACCATTCCTTTAATTGGCTAGAGTTCAATCGAGATCGTTTGTTTAAAATCTGGCCAATGAAGACGAAATCTATTTAATTTATAAAATACAAATAAAAATCTTTATTTCAATTTTATAAATAAGATAAGAAGAGATTACGTCTAATCGTCGTTCAACAACACAATGGAAACTCGCGTACTTGGTATACAGATATCAATGTGGGTGAGAGAGACGTCGCGCGTCGTTGTAAGGCCTCTCTTATTGTACGATCTGAGAGCTGTCGTGACGTAGTGTGTGTGTGTGGCAGCTCCATCTCGTGGTGGCGGCGCGGCGCGTCCGTGGCGGTAGGGGGCGCCGGGCGGGTGAGCGCGCGGGGCGCGGCGCTGCGGCTGGCGCCCGCGCTGCCGTCCGACGCCGGCCACTATGCCTGCGCCGTGGCCGCGCCCGCCGGGCCTGCCGCACGCCGCGACGTCGACATACAAATCCGCAGTCAGTTCCACCGCCTACATGAACGTCACTCGTCGTCTTACAGATGCCACTTATGTATCTACATTTCTACGTTTTGTTTGTAGATCCACCAAAAATTTCGCCGTTTATTTTTTCGTCGGAGCTGACAGAAGGCAGCTCGGCGCAGGTGCTTTGCGGCGTGTCGTCAGGCGACAAGCCCATGTACTTTTCGTGGTTGAAAGACGGCGTGCCGCTACCACCTAACTTACAGGTCTGAACTAGTTGCAGTCAGTACATACATCTGCAAAGTGCAGGTGACCATAGAGTGTACGCGAGAAATGTAGCCGAGGTGATAAACCGTGTGATTGTGTAGATAGAAGAAAAGAGCCTGAACGAGTTCTCGCTGCTGATGTTCTCGGACCTGACGGCGCAGCACAGCGGCGCGTACACGTGCCGCGTCACCAACCACGCCGCCGCCGTCAACTACACCGCCGCGCTCAGCGTCAAAGGTGAGTGGCAAGCGCTGAGCACTGTGCCGCTGTGCACTGCACTGTGCAGCCCCTCACTTACGTTATCCCGGCAGTGGCGCCGGCTTGGGTCTCGGAGCCGCTGGACGCGGCCGTGCTGCTCGGCGCGCCGCTACAGCTGGAGTGCACCGCCAAGGGCTACCCGGCGCCCTCCATCACGTGGTACAGACGTATCGGTCAGTATCAGAGTCCGAGTCCGAGCTCATGTCACGCTACGTGCAGAGGTGTAACAGCTTAATTGTCATAGGCTCGCTCGGCTCGCTGGGCGGAGAGGGCGCGGAGCAGTGGGAGCAGGTGGGTGCCGGCGCGTGGGGTGCGGAGGGCGCTTGGGCCGCGGACGGGACGGCGTGGGGTGCGGGTGGAGTGCGCGCGCACAACGGCTCGCTGGCGGCGGGCGCGGCGGCGCGTGCGCACGCGGGACAGTACCGCTGCGTGGCTGACAACCAAGTGGGGCCGCCGCTCATCAAGCACGTCAACGTCACCGTACACGGTAACCCGCCGCACATTATTTTAGTTTTCGACGTGTTCATCTTTAGCCCAAATCACTGATGCATCATAAAGCTCTCCGATCACAGCTGTTAGGTCCTCCAGGTTTTCCGCAAAAATGACTATGTCATCCGCAAATCAGAGATGAGTTAGGCGCTCACCATTGATGTTGATACCGTTTGTTGTTGTTGATACTGTTTGACCAGTCAAGAAGCTTAAAGATGTCTTCCAAACATGAAGTAAATAGTTTTGGCGGAATGGTGTCCCCTTGCCTAACTCCCCTCTCGACCAGCACCGGCTCAGTGAGTTCGTGGAGTTTCACTTGTAGCGTTGCACTTTTGTAGGCTGCTTTGATCGCTTCCACATATGTGTCCACCTGGCATCTTTGTAGAGATTGTATAACGGCCCATAGTGTTCCACCGTATCAAACGCTTTTTCGTAGTCTATAAAGGCTACTACCAAAGGTCGATTATATTCCACTTCTCTACAACTTGCCTGACAGTCTGAATATGATCAATAGTCGAAAAACCACATCGAAAACCTGCCTGTTCCACTGGCTGGGCAGGATCTAGTCTGTTGGTCAAGCGTAGGGTGATCACTTTAGTGGAAAGCTATACACATGGCTAAGTAGTGAAATTGGTCGGTATAATAGTTTTCAAGTTTGGTTTAATGATAAAATAATTAGAATATTCGGTTTGTTCTCTCCGCGGAGGCAGGGCCACGCGGTGAAGATTGTCTCTGGACAGCGGTCATGAGGAAACCGAGCGGGCGCGACCCGCGAGCTATTTGAAGATGCCAAAACTATTGTTAGGGTTCCGTACCTCAAAAGGTAAAAACGGAACCCTTATAGGATCACTTTGTTGTCCGTCTGTCTGTCTGTCTGTCAAGACCTTTTTTCTCAGGAACGCGTGGAGGTATCAAGCTGAAATTCATATCAAATACTCAAGTCTATGGTCTCTTGGAGCTGTGAAAAAATCAAACTTCTAAGTCAACGCGATCAAAAGATACTCCCGTTTATGCCGCAAATTTTCGACACTCGCAAGGGAATCAAAACCTACAGGGTACTTCCCGTGAACTCAGAATCTTGAAATTTGGTACGAAGCAACGTCTTATAACACAGATAAAGGAAAAATTGCGAAAAGCATAAATTTTTAGTTACATCATATAATAAAAATATTTTTAATAATTAAAAAAAAAAAAAAAAAGCGACTCCCCTACTACGATGGTACGGAACCCTTCATGTGCGAGTAGGACTCGCACTTGGCCGGTTTTTTTATTTTACCAACTGTGCTTAATAATTGTGACGTCCAGTAGTCACAGGGGAGTGACTACTGGACGTCACAATTATCGAATATGTTTAGAGCCGGCACACTTCGAGGGCTCGGGCGGCAACGTGTCGTGCGTGCGCGGGCAGGGCGCGGCGCTGGCGTGCCTCGCGCTCGGCGACGCGCCGCTGCACGTGCACTGGACGCATCGCGGCGCGCGCCTCGACCTCGCTTCTTACAGGTACCCGTGCGCTGCCACACACGGAACGGGCTCGTTGTTATGGCGCGGGGCTCACCGCGATCCGTATGTGTCAGGTGGGCGGTGTCGGAGGCGCGCGCGGCCGGCGGACTGCGTTCCACACTCACGCTGCGCGCCGCCGAGCGCGCCGACGCCGGCGAGTACCGCTGCCACGCGCACAACGCGTACGGCCGCAGCGACCAGCTCATGTACCTGCGCGTAGAAGGTCGGTACCTTGCTAGCCTTGTACCCCGCGTCCCCGAGGGACCCCCTTTATATGACTTTGTGTTGTGACGACAGAGCCACCGGAAGCGCCGCGCCGCCTACGCCTGGGCGGCGTTGGTGCGCGCTGGGTGCGCCTGGTGTGGGCTGCACCCACGCCCTCCGCGCTCCACACCTACACCGCGCTGTATACGGCGCTGCACGCGCTGCCGGCTGCTGAGGTGCGAAGCAACGCCGTTAACCTCACGCTGCTCACGCACGACGACAGGTGAACATCGTCATTTGACGACTGATGGTACAGCTCACACGCTAGCGTGCACCACGTCCCCATACGTTTTCGTTCACTCAGTAGGTGTTTGTTTGCATAGAGTGGACGCAGACGAACTGCTCACGATGTCTGCTCGGCTAGAGGGGCTCAGACCGGCCGCTGCCTACTCGTTGCGTCTTACAGCTGCAAACCACGTGGGACTGTCGCCGCACTCCGAGCCCCTGATGTTCACCACGCTAGAAGAAGGTAGCTCATCTCATTGTTTAGGAAAGAACGAGACAGGAAAACAATGTAGGTTTTAATATAATATTTTTAAAATTGTGACAATTCATGTATTCCGCCAGCTCCGACTGCGTCCCCGCAAAACGTCAGAGTGAGAGCGTCCAGCCCCGGTGAACTGCACGTCTCGTGGTCGGTGAGTACTCCAGCAGGTAGCTGACGTTTAGCCGCAGCTATCACACAGCACTAACCAGGTGTCACGCTTTCGTAGGCGCCGCCGCAAGACAGCTGGAACGGTGAACTGCTGGGATACGTGGCCACGTGGCGCGAGCTAGGCCACTTCGACGGGGACGTGGCCGAAGTGGACAGAGCGGAGAGCCCGCGCTCCGGCCGCACGGCCACGGCGGGCTGGAGCAGCGCAGAGCTCACGCTGGTGAGCCTGCGACCCTTTGCGCGGTACGCGCTTAGTTTGCGAGCCTACAACCGCGCCGGTGCCGGGCCACACTCGCCCACCGTGTACGCCACCACTGCCGACGGAGGTATCTATACCCGCCACGGTACTGAGCTGTGAGTGGTGCGCGCCTGCGTCCGTACACGTGTGATCTGTGCCGCAGTGCCGGAGGAGGTGCCGGGCGGAGTGTCGTGCGCGGCGCTGTCAGCGCGCTCGCTGCGCGTGCGCTGGACGCCGCTGTCCGCAGCACACGCACACGCGCTCCGTGGGTATGACCTGCACTACACGCCCTTACACTTTTCCTCGTGTAAGTTATTCAAAAACTACGTTAAATGAAATTTTAGTAGTTTCAGTGAGTACTTAGGTAACCAGCTGCGCCAAAATTCGGGTCGATGTCAAAAAATCCATAATAATCGCATCGTGGCTAGAATAGTTTCGTATGTGATTGTGTGTGATGTGCAGCATGGAGCGGGGCGGGGTCTGCGGGCGAGGCGGGCACGGCGCGCGCGGGGCTGGGCGGGGAGGCGGCGCTGACGGGGCTGCGCGCCGCCAGCAACTACTCCGTGTGGGTGCGCGCGCGCGCGGACGCCGGCCTGGGCCCGCCCGCGCCACCCGTTTACTGCGCCACCAACGAGGATGGTCAGTTCGCACTGCAAAACTTGTCTATCTTCTTCGATCTCCCCTCGTTCCTTCCTATTCTATCCTTCGACACTGTGTCCGTTCCCCACACAAACAGGATTACCTACCTGAGCGGTAGAACACAATGCGTCTTGGTTTTGGTGTTCTTCCATTTCGTTGAGTTTTGGAGTTCCTCAGGGTGGCTTCAATCTTAGGTCCTACTCTGTTGATTATGTATATTAACTACTTATACAAAATGTCTGATAAACCTGTATTAATTCATGGCAATGACTGGCCTGAAACAGTGAAGTACGTGGAACTTCCGCTAAACTCAATGATGATATGGTTGTCAAAAAACATTCTAACCTTTAAATAAAACGGTATACTTACCTCTCTCTTTTTATCCACTAACCTCCCCCTTCCGGGTTCGATGCTGCTTAAAGCTCATACTTGCTCACTCGGTCTATTTTCTTCACAATGTGGCTGTCCTTAACTCAAAAGATTCGATTCTGTTACTTGTAAGTATCTCGGTGTCTATGTGAAATGTGGATTGGTCTCTGAGCTCGAAACCTCACTTCGCTAATCTAAAAAAATTAAAAAATGAAGCCACTCCGCGGACCACCTTTCTATTAAATCGGCATATAATGCCCTATGCCAAAGCATAATAAACTACTGCTCTGCAACGGGGGGTGGGACTCCTAAAACGATCGTTTTGCCGCTGGAACGATCACAAATAGCTGATCTCAAGGTCTGACCTCGAAGCCTTTTTGGTACCCCACCACGGCTCTCTATACCGAATGTCAGATCCTCACTGTGAGACAGCTCTTTGTCCTTGGTACTATTTATTTATTTATACTACACTTGCTTGGTAAGTGAACCAATACTACCCCACTAAAAGGCTTGAAAGCTGTTCATTAAACCTTCTCAAAAATCTAGGCAGTTATATTGTATGGAATTTCATTACTGCCCTGAAAATCAGGGTAGTAATGCGTTCATTACTAACGCGTTTTGTTTTTTTTTAAGTCTTGATGACGTTGGCAATCAAACGATTTAATTTTACCATTAAAAGTATTGGCCCTAGAACTTATTAAAGCAGGTAATATACATTCCGATAAGGCTGGCAAACTTCAAACCTCTATGCGATAGAGCGACAGATTTATAACACTCTCTCGCTTTACCACGCGCGTAAGTTGGAACCAGCGAAACGGGGCGTTCTTACTTACTCTAAAGCCGCGTCCCCGCTAGAGCCGCGCGGCACGCGAGGCCGAGCCGCCCGGCTCTAGTGGGGACGCGGCTTAACGTCTGTTGGCGCGAAAACTATTTGACGCGCAAAATTTTAAAGAAAAAAAAATACTTATTGTTGGTTGACGTATTTTGTAGAAACAATTTTCTTGGTAAAGTTTAAAGTTTTAAGCGGTGTAAATCACAAGTTAAAATGAGTGATTCCAGTGACAATTATAGCAATTTATTAACAACTTTGTGCTAAGTGTAGTATAAAGCAGTATTATCACTCGAGGGTAAGTACAGATTACTCCCTTTGATGAATAAATAGCTATTATTTACTAGCTGAACCATGCCTTGCAATGCCCTTTTTCCTACCTACTACCTGCCTACTACCTACCTACCTAATACCTACCTACCTACTACCTACCTACCTACTTACTACCTACCTACCTACTACCTACCTACCTACTACCTACCTACCTACTACCCACCTACCTACTACCTACCTACCTACCTACCTATCTACTACCTACCTACCTACCTACTACCTATGTCCGTCTCCTAGTTCTAAGCTACCTCCCCACCAATTTTCAGCCATAAAATGTTCTTTAATTCACTTAGATAACTTTCACAATTTATCTTTAATATTATTAGTTACTAATATTATTATTAGTACTACTTTTTGAACAAAGGATGGCTCGACAGCGAGCCATCCATTGTTCAAAAAATAGTACGATCATTTCGTGAGTGAATGTATAAGTAATCTATACTAATATTATAAAGCTGAAGAGTTTGTTTGTTTGTTCGAACGCTAAGATCTCAAGATCTACTGGTTGGACTTGAAAAATTCTTTTTGTGTTGGATAGTCCATTTATCGAAGAAGGCTTTAGGTTATAAATCATCACGCTATGACCAATAGGAGTGGAGCATAAATGAAAAATGTTGCAAAAACGGGATATTCCTTATTGAGAGCTTCCGTTGCGTGCGCTACGAAAATAGTTTAAGTTATGCAAATATTATGTATGAAAGAAATGTTCCTCTTTAAAAGTTCTACAAAAAAGTCCGCGACAGCATATATCTATCTACTAAGATTGACTCACTGTAACCATTTTTTACTATCGAAATGTTAGGTTAAATAGAATTATTTTTTGCGAAGCTTATTTAACCCATATGGTATTAATCTATATCTGAATAAATATGTTTGTTAGAAAGGAAATTTAATAAAGAATATTTGTTCCTTTTACTCTATATAGTTTAAACAAATACCTTAGAAGATATCGCAATGTTAAAATGTACGCGCGACAAAATAATTACGCGGTCCGCCGGCGCTCGCGTCTCGATGTAGATACGAGTACGTGGAGATTCTGGCCTCCGGGAAATTCAAATTCAAAATATTTATGGCACCATAATATTGACAAGAGGTTTTTTTTTCACCGAATTTTCGAAAATCTTTGAATGCAGTTTGCTTTCTATTCAAAAATAAAGGAATGTTTCCTTTGAGTAAAATTTTCTATGTGCAGTATTAAGGGTACTTTCCCTCCAGGTGGCATTGCGATGTGGGGGGTTGAGGAGGGGTTAAGTAAACAGCATGATGTGTACTGCTCCGAGAGTCAACTGTAGAACTGAACTCCAACTGCACTCCAACTGCACTCCAACTGTACTCCAACTGAACTCCACACCGTTCACTGCTTTTAACATTTTCACTTTGAAATCACTTACTCCGTATCCTGTGCTCGTCACCCCGTTCGTCCCTGATCAGGCCATCTGCACAACCTTACTAACCTCCTGCTGATTGGTCTTTTCTTCGATCCAACTCTGGTGACATCTTCTATAGGTACATCCGAACTGCCACTCCAACGATGCCAAGCGCCAAACACATAGCCATAAACAACAGCACCGTGTTGATAGTAGCCAGCTGCTCCTGTGTAACCGTTGCGGCATTCGAACCACCCGCTGCCGTCTGAGCGATGATCACTTCTTCCTTCGATGTTGTGCTTCCCATGGTCCGTGACTCGATGTGACGCCAAGCTCACCGAAGTCTAGCCGATTTCCGCTGCTGCGAATCCCTCGATCGAGGGACTATTAAGCCGTCCAGCCGACTGGCAGGGTCGCCACGCGATGTGGGGGGTTGAGGAGCGGTTAAGTAAACAGCATGATGTACTGCTCCGAGAGTCAACTGTAGAACTGAACTCCAACTGCACTCCAACTGTACTCCAACTGCACTCCAACTGTACTCCAACTGAACTCCAACTAAACTCCAACTGAACTCTCTCCTTTTATTGATAGAATATATCTACATAGATAGTACGTGACTACGTGCTAATACTAAGACTATGAAAACAGCTTGTTTACAGCTTGTTGTTGTTTTTTTTACCTTAACTTAAACCTTGGACAATACGTGACATGCTGATGTACAATATACGTGACATCACACCACAGCATTACAAAATTCCACCCTGTATAGATTAACTATGGAAGACTTACAGCTAAGATTAACAGAATTAAAAAATAGTATGTGAGACTGACAGCCAATTAAAAGTCCTCACTTCTAAAAACAGATTACAAAGAAAGAGTGTGAACAACACAATACAGCCACAAAAAAATATATAGTAAACATTCAAGCTTAAACTAAATTCACGTCGTTTTTCACATTTTACATTCAGTACAGTAATAAAAACCTGAAAAAACGAAATCTTACTTAAAAAAAGCTAAGGCTTATGCACTTTCTGGCCGAGGACACACTCGTTATGAAAGCATCAAAATCATGCTGTTTACACATGCCATTAAAGTTACTACTTGCACGCACTATTCTCCGCAAACATCGCTGTGTGGTTTACTCTCCAAATGCTACCAAAAACGCAGACACTTTGAAGTATGTTCAACTTGTGGATATAGAACGGCATTTGCTCAGCGTTATTTTGGAATACTTTCAAACCATCTCTAATAATCTACACTAATATTATAAAGAGGAAAGATTTGTTTGTTTATTTGTAACGAATAGGCTCCGAAACTACTGGACCGATTTGAAAAATTCTTTCACCGTTGGGAAGCTACACTATCCCCGGGTGACATACACTACCCGGGTGATATACTTTTTTTACCCGACTGCGGCGAAGCCCAAAAGGAGGTTTATGTGTTTGGCGTGTATGTATGTATGTAAGTGTGTATGTATGTATGTATGTCCGTTTCTTTGTTCCCCCATAACTCCTAAACGAATGAAGGGATTTGAATGAAATATACGTCGTTAGATTCGGCTTGATGGCGCAAGTGTCACTGGCTACATTAAAATTAAAAAACAAAGAAAAATAGTGGATTTTGGGGGTCATATCGCAGTTTAAAAAAAAAACTTTTCCATTACCATCGAGGAGGGTATCAAAATGAAAGGGTTTAAAAGGAGATTACAAAAATATATGACACTTATATGTTTAAAATAAATTCAAAGTATCAAATCCTATACACAAACACAAATGTTAAATAAATCATCTTTAAACGAAGAATTTTACGCGACCAAGGAAAGAACAAACACAAAAGAACTAAAAAGTTGGAAATAAAAAAAAGTAGTTAAAAAACTAAAAAACCCGACTGAAAAAACTGAAAAGCAAACAACAAGCACATTTTATATTAAACAAAACTTGGAAGCAGGCGGGGTTCATTTGAACATTAAATTATGAAATGAAATGAAAATAGAATGGGGGGTCCATTCTATTTTCATTTCATTTCATTTTATATTTAGCCTGCACTATCCCCGGGTGACATACACTACCCGGGTGATATACTTTTTAGCCCTGTATTCCCACGGGAACGGGGACTACGCGGGTGAAACCGCGTGACGTCCGCTAGTTAATAATAAAATGAATAAACTTTGCTCCATTGCTCGCATGTCTCGATACAAAACCAAGGTCACGAAGTGGCTCTTGATATTGATTGAGAGGGATTGGCTATTATAATCCACCTCTCGGAGCCAGTGCGGGTTGGTAGATGTCACATGTCTTCGAATTTTTCGGTTCTAAGACAAAAAAATACGTACTAAATGTCTTCTTACATTTTTTATCTATCTGTTAAAATTCTATTGACATTTTATTAACTTTCTATTGACATAAATTCCTGATTTTATTATTAATGTTTACTGTTTGATTCTTATACATTATTGTTTCAAAACAGACCTAACCTATTAAGGTTTTTAGATAAAAGCTCTTTTAGTTTAGAATATCTATTCTGAGTAGTTAGAGTGTATGAGTTGTGTATTATGAAAATAAATGATGATTACGTCTTAAGTTATAGTTTATATTCTTAGATAAATTAATTACTGTACTATTATATTTCAAACACAATGTGAATTGTTATATGAATGAATAAATAAAAAATTAAAAAAATTAAGTGAAATGAGATGCACAGGTTTTAAAATTGTTTAGTACCACCTAACAGTGACCATAACATTTAAACGAGAACTCTTTTGCCTGTGCCCGTGGCTACACTGAGCTGTGTCCTCCCGCAGTGCCCGAGGCGGTGGCGGCGGTGCGCGCGCAGGCGGCAGGCGCGGCCGCCGTGCGCGTGAGCTGGCTGGCGCCCGCCGCGCCCGCCGGCCGGCTCACGCACTACACGCTCTACACGCGCGAGCTTGGCAAGTACGTCTCTGCCGTCACTTCACTGAACGTTAACCGACACAGTGTCTAATCGCTTAATTGTGTTGAAGAATGGGCGGCGAGTGGGCGCAACGAGTGGAGGCGGAAGCGGACGAGGGCGGTGCGCTGGGCGGGCATGCCGAAGTGCAGCGCGAGGTGCGCGGCCTGCGCGAGCGCACCGTGTACGAGTTCTGGGTGCGCGCCGCCACCGCTGCGGGCGCGGGCGCTGCCAGCCGCCCCGTCACCGCAGCACCAGCCCCCGCACGTACGTCGCCCGCTACTCCCAGCACCACCGCACACGCACTGCTGACTGCTCGCCTGCTGTGCGTGCAGCGCTACTAGCTTTTACTTCTTATCACATTGTAACATTTACTGAGAGCTTAATTTTAACGATATTTAAATATGAAATGATGTTACCGATTCTATTAAACCGGCAGTATCGGCCAGGATATCGTCGTTCAGCCGCGCGGTGTTCGCGGCACGTGGCTCCCGCGTGCGCCTGCGCTGCGCCGCGCTGGGCACGCCCCCGCTGCGCTGGCGCTGGACGCCGCTACCGCACGCTCACACGCTCACTGACGACGGCGATCTCATTATACACAGTGAGGATATAATTATATTGATTAATACTTGTGCGTTGTTTCTGGACTCACGCGTTCAATGGTAACCGGTGCGGTTTGTGTTCAGAGGTGGATGTGTCATCGGCGGGTAACTACACTTGCTTAGTGCGCAACGCTCTGGGCTCGGACGCGCTTAGCGTGACGCTGAGCGTGCGCGCGCCCCCCGCGCCCCCCACCCCGCGCCTGCGCAGTGCCGCCCTGCACGCGCTGCATCTCGCGTGGGACAAGCCGCACGACGGCGGCGCACACATACTCGGTACGTCTAGCTCGCGCGCACACCACGTCTTGAGGTCGGTCACTTTACATTGTAAATAACGATGCATACGACAGGGTACACAGTGTGGTGGTCCCGCGGCGAGGGGGAGTTGGGTGCGGAGGTGCAGGCGCGGCGCGTGCCGGCCGCCGACACGTCGCTGCGCGTGCGGCGCCTGGCGTGCGGCGCGCGCTACCGCGTCACGCTGCAGGCGCACAACGCCGTGGGCACGTCGCCGCACTCCGGGCCGCTCGTCGCGCGCACCAGGGGCGACAGTGAGTCACTACTCAGTCTCGGCGCCCTCAACTCTCCGGTTCACTACATTTGTTTGAAAGCGTGTACTGTGTGTAGAGGCTAAGCCGCCGCCAGGGAAGGAGTTCGTGTGGGCGAACAGCACGACACTGCGCCTGAACTTACTGGCGTGGGGCGGGCACTGCCCCGTGGCCACGTGGGGGCTGTCCGTGCGCCCCGCCGCCGCCGGGGGCGCCTGGCAGACGCTGCACACCGATGGAGAGGCTGCCGAGGTACGGCCCCTCGCCCCGCAGTGCATGTGCTAGTCGGGTAGTCTCGTCACTGACCGCGCTGTCCCGCAGGCCGGCAGCTTGCAGCCGGGCGCGTGGTACGAGCTGCGCGTGCTGGCGCGCTCGTCAGCCGGCGACACCACGGCGCTCTACCGCGCCGCCACGCACACACTTAATGGAGGTGCGCCATGCTGACATATTCATAGAAATTTTACTTATCTATACTAATATTATAAAGCTGAAGAGTTTGTTTGTTTGTTTGTTTGTTTGTTTGAACGCTAAGATCTCAGGATCTACTGGTTGGACTTGAAAAATTCTTCTTGTGTTGGATAGTCCATTTATCGAGGAAGGCTTTAGGTTATATAACATCACGCTACGACCAATAGGAGCGGAGCATAAATGAAAAATGTTGCAAAAACGATATTCCTTATTGAGAGCTTCTGTTGCGTGCGCTGCGAAAATGGTTTAAGTTATGCAAATATTGTGTATTAAAGAAATGTTTCTCTTTAAAAGTTCTACGAAAAAGTCCACGACAGCATATATCTATCTACTAAGATTGACTCACTGTAACCATTTTTTACTATCGAAATGTTAGGTTAAATAGAATTATTTTTTGCGAAGCTTATTTAACCCATAGGGTATTAATATATATCTAAATAAATATATTTGTTAGAAAGGAAATATAATATAGAATATTTGTTCCTTTTACTACTACGGACCGCGTAATTATTTTGTCGCGCGTACATTTTAACATTGCGATATCTTCTAAGATATTTGTTTAAACTATATATAGTTTAAACAAATATCTTAGAAGATATCGCAATGTAGATATGTAGATATTTGTTTAAACTATATATAGTTTAAACAAATATCTTAGAAGATATCGCAATGTTAAAATGTACGCGCGACAAAATAATTACGCGGTCCGGCCTCCGGGAAATTCAAATTCAAGTTATTTACTGCACCATAATATTTACAAGGTGTTTTTGTATATTGTTTTGTGAGTAGTGGTGGCCCAGTGGTGGCGATCCCGACTTACGAACAGTTGGTGGTGGGTTCGAACCCAGGCAGGCGCAAAACATTTTGTAATTTATTTCATTACCACTGTTCTCAAAACGGCGAAGGAAAACATCGTAAGGAAACCGGCATATCTTAGAACAAAAAATTCGAAGATATGTGACATCTACCAATCCGCACTGGGCCCGCACGGTGGATTATAGCCCATCCCTCTCCTAGAGAGGAGGCCTGAGTCCCTGCAGTGGGAATAATATAGGCTGATGATGATGATGAGTGTATATTTAACAGTAAGAGATAGGTACTTATAGTAATTCTCATTTTAATAATGTAATATCTAAGGTTCTATCTTATATTATAGAAAGGAAATATTAGATTTTTGTTTGTAACGATTTAACTCAAAAATTACTCAGACGACTTTGAAAATTCTTTCAGCATTAGAAAACTAATTGAAAAAATATTACTATGAATAGTCGATCTATCGAGGAAGGTTGTAAGTTATACAGTATGTTAACTGACAGAGGGTGTTCCCGTCAACGAAGCATTCTGTACATCAAACTAAGTACTCCTACTCAAATTTTTTTGCTGGGAAACAACTTTTTTTTTTGGTGTCAAAAATCACATTTTACGGTAAAACTCAAAGTACCACTCTTAAAACATTGTGCTAGTGGATGCTTTAAATAATTAATGGGTCATGGAGGTAATTTAAGTAACGTTATAGCCTGAAAAACTAGAATTTTCGAAAACAGCTGTGAAAAATTTGGAACTATGACCCCCAATATCTCCGTAACCAAGGGGTTTCCAGGTTGGTAATTTTTTTTTAGTATGTATGGATGCTATACTATTGCGGGTTAACGGGAACGCCCTCTGTTAGTTAACATACTGTATATGTATTATTATGACGCAGACGAAGTTGCGTGAGTCAGCTAGTAATTAATAAATTTACGAGTTTCGTCATTTAAGGCTTCTATTTAACCATTTCACTTTTATTTTTTGTGACTAAATATTGGCTATTTGGAATGAACAAAAAATAAAACCGACTTTAACAATAAATAAAACAGACAAAATGAAAAATAAACTTTAGAAGCAAAAGCTTCTGAAGTCAGTGACTTTTGTTTGTTAGGGTTCCGTAGCCAAATGGCAAAAAACGTAACCCTTATAGATTCGTCATGTCTGTCTGTCTGTCTGTCCGTCTGTCCGTCTGTCCGTCCGTATGTCACAGCCATTTAATTCCGAGACTATAAGGATTACACAGTTGAAATTTGGCAGGTAGATGTATTCTGTGAACCGCTTTTTGATTTTTATATAAAAATAAAAAAATATAAGATTAAGAGGGGGCTCTCCATACATGGAATTGAAACTAAAAAAACTTTTTTTTCATCAAACCTACACATGAGGGGTATCTATGGATAGGTCTTTAAAAATGACATTGAGGTTCTCAAAATCATCTCTCCATTTTTCCTCAAAGTCAATCGTTTCAAAGATAGACACATCCAAAGTGGTAAAATGTGTGTCCCCCCCCTCTACTTTTAAAGTAAGAGAGTGACAATTCTAAAAAAAATATGTAATGTAAATCTCAACAAAAACTACCAACCAAAATTGGTTTGAACGAGAACTAGTAAGTATTTTTTTTTTAATACGTCATAAATCGTAAATCGCATTAACTTAATTTAAAAAATACGCCGTTATTAAAACATCGTCAAAGTTACAACGAACTACAATAACTTTTATATTATGTTACTTGCTGCTACGGAACCCTTCATGGGCGAGTCTGACTCGCACTTCGCCGGTTTTTTTGATTAGGTACGTCTTTATTTGTCACCGACTTCAGAAGCAGATTTTTCTTCTAAAGTTTATTTTTCACTTTTTTGTGGTTCACATGTATTGTGCTTACCCCTTCACAGCGTACCGGTGTGATGTTATGTTATGAACTGTGTAAACAATAGACTCACATGAGATTTTAGCAATCCTTCTTCATTTGCTATTATTTATTGAAGAGTTCCGTTGCCTATCTCTGAAATTCTCCATCAGATCTTCACCAAATTGAAATGGGACTTTTCCAAGAAAGTACAAGAGTGCTTATCAAATTTGAAGAGTTCTCTCTGTTTCTCCTGAACCCTATCATCAGATCCTGGCTTTGTGATCATGGGACGACCTGGGACCTGTACCCATTCAAACAAAAAAAATATCCATATCAGTCCAGCCATCTGCTTCCAGTTATCGGGGAACAACACAAAAAAATGGTTCCGATCTATTGAGGACCTCCTCCTTCTTGAAGTCAGTTGTAAAGGCAATGAGCATATATGTATAAGTGACGGTTTGGTAGTATGGATGTTTCATGACAGAATATAATTGCACACAGAGCGTGTGGGCGAGCCTGTGGAGGTTCCGGCGGAGGCGCACGGCGCGACGGCGGGGGGCGCGGGGGGGAGCAGTGGGGCGGCGGGCGGCGCGGGGGGCGCGGGGGACTGGGCGCTGTGGCGCGCCGGCCTGGCGCCCGCGCTGCTCGGCGGCGGGCTGGCCGTGCTGCTGGCCGCGCTCACCGGTAAGCGCGGCTCGGCACGGGCGCTCGTGACGTCACACACAGTACAGCACTGGCCGTCCACCCGCAGGGCTGGCGCTGGCGCGGCGGGCGCCGTGCCTGCGCCGCGACTGCTCGCTGCCGCAGCTGAGCCGGCCGCACGCGCAGCTCTACACCACGGAGCCCAGCAAGCGCAATGGGAAGGCGCTCACTCCGCCCGACAGTAACACGTTCTTCTTAATTATATTATTTGTAAACTAGCAGTGCCCGCGACTTCATTCGCGTGGATGTTGCTCAACTAAAGCTTGTCATTTAGAGAAAGTGTATCACTTCCTTCACTTGAAATCCTCACCTATCAATTTAGTTTTCTTGTACAATGCTTCTCTGTATATGATATTAAACTTAGAACTATCCGTAGTGTAAACTTAAAGGCTGCTAGTGTTACTAACACAAGATAGCTCCTCAGAATTGGTTGCTATTCAGTCACCGGCGCCAATTTCAGAGACTTCCTCTTATGTTCTCATTTCTTATTTTATCCACTCACGTAATACCGCACATTCCCCAAAGCATTTTCATCTCAGCCACACGTAAATGCCTTTCTTTCATCCCTTTTGTGGCCCAACATTCTGATCATTAAAAGCCAGCAGGTCTTACCATTGATTTATAAATCTTCCCTTTAGTTGGAAGGGAATGCAGGAGTCGCAGATTGTTCCAGTGACCTGCCGCCATCCATCCCGTGTTAATTCTGTGCTTAACCCCACGGTCTTTTTCGCCATCGCTTTGAACGAGTGAACCGAGAAACCGGAAGTCAGAGCAGACAGGAATAAACACGCTATCTAGCGCTATGACGTCAGGGGCTGCAGTCTCTACATATTTAGCTAACGATATCGCAACCCTTTGATGCTTCGGCGTTTCCATAGACATTTTAATGCTGTTTTAAAATCTCCTCGAGTATGCGGCAAATTGGAGAAAATGGTTCGAATAAATAATGGACTTTCTTCTAACTTAAACTAAGACTATATTAAGCTTAACGTATTAAACATTTTTTTGCGAAAATTCTAAAGTAATTTTCTACGTAAACTACAGTAGAACTCAAAACGTTTAAAAATTAAAATTAAATATCAAATATTTGAGGAAATTAGTATATGCCTCCTTCCTACAAACAATTAATTCCTATTTTCAACTTTGTTAATATTGATCACTTACATTCTTAATTCAACTTTGTTAATATTGATCACTTACATTCTTAATTCCTCTCCTAACTCACTTATTTAAAAGTTAAAAGTACATGTGGAATGCAATGAAAGTATTCAGTAGTGAACCTTTTGTTTATTAGGTTCCATAATGATTAAGTTTGCTCAAACAGTTTTAAGTCTAGATAGCTACAATTAGGCTACTGTTTAAAAGTAAATCAAGAAAACATGGAAGGACGGTCATATAAAGTATCTTTATTTCCATTCAATGTAAAGTTAAAAATACATTACAGTTATTTCATTGCCGGGACTCCTCCTGCCATTATAAAATTATATGAAAATTACAAATCACAAAAAGTACATCATTGGGCTGTAAACGATTTAATAAAAATATTTCAAAAAGTGTACATTTAGGTGCAGAAGTGTAATTTCTCATACAATGATATTATTAGTAACTACTAAATTTAATGTGTGTTTTAAGTTGTGTCAAACAGTTTTAAGTCTAGATAAGTACCGCAAAGTAAATCAATAACACATGGAAGGACGGTCATATCAAGTATCTTTATTTTCATTAAATGTGAAGTTAAAAATACATTAGTTATTTCATTGTAGGGACTCATTCTACGATTATAATATGACATGAAAATTACAAATCACAATACATCATTGAGCTCGGAAAGCTTTGTTTTTAAAAAAATATTACAAAAACTGTAATGTAGGTGCAGAAGTGTTACTTCTCATACAATGGTATAATACACCGCGACCTCGACATATAGGGCTAAGAAGGAACGTGGGTGGGTTTTAGTCAGTAGAAGTCTGACACTCCCTTTCACTCTGCCCAAGAGCGGGAGGGGTTATTTGATGATTTCCCACCCCCAAAAAAAAAGGGTACTTCACAATTAATATTGTTTGAGTTATTATTCTTTTAAAACACTTTCAGTTTACACCGAACATTGTTTTGATAGCGCATACTTAGGTACCTAAATGTAATATAAAGTTTCTTCTAATCCTTAAAAGGATACGGTTTCTGAGATTTAAGGATGGGTTGAAAAGATTCAAATGTTTGTTTATTGAATATTGTAAACAAGAATTTATTTTATGTCATTTAAAGTCGTGACAACTATGTTATGGTAATATCGAATTTGTGTTAATTTGAACTTGAACACACATGGGCTAATCCATATTGTATTGAAAAATACTTTCAACATTACACACACTACACTATTTCACTTTGTTTAATTTTCTTCTTCTTCTTCGTCATTCCTTTATCGCAGTCACCAGCATCTCGGAGGTATTCTGTAGTGTGAAGCGGTTGGTTGCTACATGCTGCCTTCAATATCCACGACTAGCTGACCCACGCTACTTCGTATGCGTCACAACTTACAACCTTCCTTAATAGATCGACTATCCAAGATAGTAACATTTTTTTAATTAGCTTTCTAATGTTGAAAGAATTTTCCAAGGCGTCTGAGTTTTAAGTTAAATCGTAACAAACAAAAACGCTAATCTTTCCTCTCTATAATATTTGATAGAACCTTAGATTACATTATTAAATTGAGGATTACTATAGGTACCTACCAATCTCTTACTGTTAAATATACAATCATCATCATCATCATCAGCCTATATTGTTCCCACTGCAGGGACTCAGGCCTCCTCTCTAGGTGTGGGATGGGCTATATAATCCACCACGCGGGCCTAGTGCGGATTGGTAGATGTCACACTCTTCAAATTTTTGGTTCTAAGATATGCCGGTTTCCTTACGATGTTAACCGTTTTGAGAGCAGTGGTGATGAAATAAATTATACAAAGTAATGCGCCTGTCTGGGTTCGAACCCACGATCAACTGACCGTAAGCGTCGGAGCGGCCACCACTGGGCCACTGCTGCTCACAAAACAATAAATAATAACACCTTGTAAATATTATGATGCAATAAATAATTTGAATTTGAATTTTCCGGAGGCTAGAATCTCCACGTATCTACATCGGGACGCGAGGGCCGGCGGACCGCGTAATTATTTTGTCGCGCGTACATTTTAACATTGCGATATCTTCTAAGATATTTGTTTAAACTATATAGAGTAAACGGAACAAATATTTTATATTAAATTTCCTTTCTAACAAACATATTTATTTAGATATAGATTAATACCATATGGGTTAAATAAGGTTCGCAAAAAATAATTCTATTAAACCTAACATTTCGATAGTAAAAGATGGTTACAGTGAGTCAATCTTAGTAGATAGATAAATGCTATCGCGGACTTATTTGTAGAACTTTTAAAAAGGAACATTTCTTTCATACATAATATTTGCATAACTTAAACCATTTTCGCAGCGCACGCAACGGAAGCTCTCAATAAGGAATATCGTTTCCCGTTTTTGCAACATTTTTCATTTATGCTCCACTTCTTTTGGTCGTAGCGTGATGTTATATAGCCTAAAGCCTTTCTTGATAAATGGACTATCCAACACAAAAAGAATTTTTCAATTCCAACCAGTAGATCCTGAGATCTTAGCGTTCAAACAAACAAACTCTTCAGCTTTATAATATTAGTATAGATGTGGTTCGACGAATCACGAAATTAGCATGCAAATGAAAAATCCCGCTTTTTTCTGTATTGAGAATTGTTCACAGAGCTCCGAGATGAATTTTAGCCATTTCTTCAAGCATAATATCCTTACCAGTGATATATTAAAAGATACGTTGTCCGCCCTCAAAAATGACAACATGAAATGAAACCAATTGGCCACATCGCGCTTAGTTACGCACCAACTTCTCACGCGATGCTACGTTTGTTCTTAATTTAAATCGTGTGTGTAAACCTGCAGGCTTAGCACGACGCTTTCTATTTCTACTCTACTATAGAATAGAAATCCCTTGTCTACACTTCTCAAAATCTCTCCTTCCCGAGCACGAGGTCACACCTAGACTTGGGTTTCTTCATAGACAGTGACTTTTCCATAGCAACGGGGTAGTCGCTAGTGACGTGTAATTACTAGCCAATTTTATCATATTTCTGCGTTTCGTTCTCAAAGAAGCATTGTTTTGAGCGGACCTTTCTTCAATAACATAACGCAAATTCTGAATGTTTGACATATTTAGAATTATCTGTGATTTGTTTGCTCCTAGTGCGGCTAAATTAAATATTAAAACGGATTTGTGTGCAAGTACACCGTACTGTGTGTTGCGATTTTATCTATAGTAAATTGTGATGGCGTCACGCAAAAAGTAAGTACATATCCCACCAAAAACAAAACTTGTAAAAAAAGCGAAAAAAGTTTTGGGCGATAGATCTTCGCGGAGTTCCTCGCATAAATATTGCACCATCTCCTTGCTAACTTTATAATTCTGCAGGAACTCACTTTCTGGGAGATCGAAGGCTCCCACGAGCTCCCTAACAGCATCTCTTTCCCATCTACGCTCAAGTTTACCCATATAAAAACTTAAATAATATCGTCGATTTGAACCCAACATGTTAGTAAAGAAATAAATGAATTTATTCAAATTCAAAAATAGTAGAAGGTACTTATACTACTACGGAATACAACAAAGCACCTATTACTTTATATAGTGTATTATAAAGCACCGCCTAAAATATTAGATTTCACGAAAAAATAACTAAAGAAACTCTGTCTAGGTCCTTTTTAATGTAGACTATTTCGGAAGAAAGTTCTCTAATCCAAACTGTCAAAATCGGAGAAAAATGGTACGTCATGCTTGACATTATAGACAGTTGTCTAGGGTAGTGAAGACACTTCTCTTCACATTTGATTTTATAATCGCCATGCTACAGACTGTAGAAATCTTTCTACTGTCTACACGGAAACGTCATTTTTGTCTTTTCTTCCGTCGACAAAACCCTTCTCTACGGTTCTCGTGCTAAGCCTGCTGCGCGAAACATAAAGACAACAGGCATCAACAGGCATCCCGCTGTACGGTGTCATATTTTCTTTCCCTTTCTTTACGCGTAAAAGTAGTTATACATTAGTACATTGTTCACCGAGAGGAGAAAGTGACCGATTACCGTCGAGGGTGTCGTTTGAAGCCCGAGCCGTAGGGGAGGGCTTTAAAACACCCGAGATCGGGAATCGCGCTTTCTCTCGAGTGATACATAGTGCTTTATACTACACCTACGAGGAAAATAAAAAACTAAATCTTTACTAATTGAAATTTATATTGAAATTGTTGCAGTTAGTGAAGCTTAATGTAACACTTTTTCCATTAATGATTGTTTGAGATGTTTGCGACAATGTAGGAGGAATAACTGGCTGTGCTGTTGGCACTGCGCTCGTAGAAGGCTGTGGTGCCAAAGGGGCAACTGGCTGCTGAGGAGCATTTGGCATCGCCGCGCTCGTTGATGGTTGAGGAGATGAGTCTTGATGCACATTAATCGATCCCGATATTTGGTTATTTATTCGTGTTTTGTTTCCTACGGAATTCTCTATGTAACCTTCTGCAACAGCGGACGATTTCCAACCACCGTGGCGTTTTATTGTGGTTAAATCAGCACCAGTATCGGCAAGAATAGTCGCTGAAGTTCTGCGAAAGCAGTGGCCAGTGTATTCTAGTGGGTTGAGTAAATTAAGGTAGGAAGCTATTTCTCTTGGCACAGTACTTATTTTGTTTTTCCCAATTACTTGTTTCGTACATTTTTTGTTTTTATATTGTAGTAAAACCCGATTGGTTTTGGGGTCACTGGGGCGAATTTCGTTATATTTCTTCATTATCTCATAAAATAAGCCTGATATAACAAATGATCGCTGAATTTTGGTTTTTGTGTTAGGAATATTGACAATTATTCAATTTTCGAGGATTTCGATATCGTCTGTTGTCATATCCACAAGTTCTTGCGAACGACAGGCCCCATTTACTCCTAAAATCAAAATAACCTGTAAACAAAAATATCAAACATGAAAACCTATTAGATTTCTACTCATAAATAGGTACGTAATAAATTATAAACCAGTGCATTTTGTTCATAAACTTACCTTCATCAACAAATATTTGTCATCTGGAGCATTCTGCAAAAAGGAATAAACATCCTTTGTAGTAAGCACTTTTGAATTCTTACTACGGAATCCCTCCGACTTTCTTTTCAGAAATGCTGTAAGTTTTTTGTATTCTTGAATATTTATGTCGTTTCTTGTCAATATAGTACTTTTCAACATTGAGTACATAGACCATAACGTACTTGGTTTGTATTTTTGCGCTTTTTCACTGAAATAAGCTAGCAAAACTGTTTCAGAAAAAGATGCCGCATTTTTTTCATTTTTCCATTGCAAAAAATCGTTATGTTTTATTATATTTTTTAATTGATTTCTGTGGTAAAAGGTTATCAATCAGTATTTTTGCTGTTTCCTTCAACTGCGGCGGAGTTGAAAAATCTTCATCATCACTATCACTACTTATCATTTTGATAGTTTTATTTTACTTTCTACGAAAACTGAATCCTCAAACAACACACAAATTGAAAATGGCGCCAATGGCGTCTGCAATTTTTACATGTTCTTTTTTCAAATTGTTTACGCCGCAGGGTCGCACTGCCAGCCCGACCCCATCCAACACACAGCTAGTGGCCAGTGCCATTTTGCGAACTTGGAGATAAAAACTCACTGTAAATACTTTTTGGCTTTTGATATTTAGGTTACCGGCGCATAGTCTTACCCAAAATTAAAAAAAAAACCACGTAAGAAATGGATTTTCATACACTTTTCTCTCCCGCTCAGATGCGTTTTCTCCCCGCATATTTGTTCGATATGCAATGACGTACTTTCTACCGTAAATTTGATAAAGTATCAAGGTACTTTCCAAGCAGGTGTAGTATAAATAATATTTTCGTTTTGAAGCACAGCCATGTTAGTTCATGACGTGTCTATATACAGTGTGATTCTTTATAATGTGCACATATCGAAATGGGGGAATCTATGCTTAATTTTATCGACGGAAAAATTATTAAAAAAAATCTAAATATTTTTTAATATTTTATATGGAATTTTTTAAAATTTTGTCTTCTACTGTGACCCCAGTGTAAACAAAACGGTGTAACTTTTAAACTAAATTATCTATCGCGATGAAACAAACTCCATAATGATTGGAAGCATTTAGGCGTCCTCGTAAAATGAAAATTGTGGAAAAAAACTACCCTCAATTGAAAATAAACACGTTTTTTGATCAAAAAAACTTTTTTTTTTCATAACTTTTTACATAAAATTGTTTCATCGCGATAGATAATTTAGTTTAAAAGTTACACCGTTTTGTTTACATTGGGGTCACAACAGCGGACAACATTTTTGAAAATTCCATAAAAAAAAATAAAAAATATTTAGATTTTTTAAAATATTTTTTCCATCGATAAAATTAAGCATAGATTCCCTCATTTCGATATGTGCACATTATAAAGAATCACGCTGTATAATACGTCATTAATCCTTACGGGTTTTTTGTGGATTGCAGTTTGATTTCGTAACTACATCTTGCTGAATGTTGAAGTACATTTATATATTTATTGTGGGGGTCACAACTTTAGCCAGAAAAATGATCGCAGAACCTTTCTCTTGGCAACCAATGAATATTGCTTGAGAAAATATCTTTTAAAACGCTTAGAACAACAAATCTTGGTTTCCAATGACAACCAATAAACAAGAATCACTTGACATAATTAATAATAATAATAATTTTTTTATTAAAGAAAAAATAACACAAAAAAGGTGTACATTTAGGCACAGTAGTGTTGTTTCACATACAAAGTTATAATTAGTACATATAAGTTAACTATAACTATAATATATTTAAGAGTTACAAGTAGTGGTAATTTTAACTCCAAATGTTTGTATAGCGACCTGCCCGATCTAGGTTTATTTAAACCTGTGTTTCAGGCCATCACTTTACATAGTATAATTTAATTAGGACAACATAATTATAAAATAAAATACATCTAATAACAACTATAGGAACAAGCATAATGATACAAAAAAACACTAAAACTAGCTTAACTATTAATATATATATACAATTAGATACGAAGTAAAACATAATCAAACGACAACTTCTAGAAGTTTTTCTGTGTCTGTGTAATTAAGTATCGCCAAATATTCCGATATCATGACACTACATTTTTTATAGCTTAAGCTATAGAAGTTTAGTATCTTGTTGAGTCTATTATACAGAAAAGGTCCTAAAAACACATAAAACCGCTCAGCAAACGCATGCTTAGTTTGAGGCTTAGTACAAACCAGGTCCTTCCTTCTCCTATCGGAAGGAACTGGGTCATAGGGAAGTGTAGCGTGCTGGTGTAGTATTAAATGAAGAATAAATAATTGCCGTACTGTTAGTACATTACATGCTTTGTAAAGCTGGTGTGTAGGGAATCTGAAAGGACGGAAGGTAGCAACCTTTAGAATTGCTCTTTGAGCTCGTTCTAGAGGGAGTAGAATTGAAATTCCCGCGCCACCCCAGGATGTTATACAATAGGTTAGGATCGACTGACACAAAGCCAAGTAAATCTGTTTTATTAATTTATAGTCGGCTATATTCCGTAAATTCTTAAAAACATATATTAGTTTGCGCACTCTAGTACATAGTAACTCGATATGTTTACGGAATTTTAGATTGGAGTCAATGGTGATACCTAGATATTTTAAATGGTCAGCTTTATCTAAAGAAGGGCAAGAACATGAAGAATCAGCGTACGTGTTACAGCTATGCGCGTAAATGTTAAGGTTAGTAAGCGGTGTGTTAGTATTCCTCATTGTAAATAAAATGTATTTCGTTTTATCAGCATTCAGTGTTAGAAGATTATTCTGGAGCCATTTTGACACAGTGTTGAAGCCATTCTGTGCAAGTTCATAGACCTCTGATCTTGATTTAGCTGCAAACAACAAAGCAGTATCATCCGCATAAGATATTATAACACCATTTTGGAGTGGCAAGCTGCACAGGTCATTAATATAGATCAAAAACAATGTAGGACCCAAGATACTGCCTTGTGGAATTCCAAAACAAGTATTAGCAAGATCAGAACTTGTATTTGGACCAATTTTTACACATTGTTGACGATCACTGAGATAATCAGAAAGTAGTAGAAGCTGTGCTCCTCTTATCCCAAGTGTTTCAAGCTTATGCAACAGAGAAGTGCAAGAAATAGTGTCGAAGGCTTTGGCGAGGTCTAGGAAAATCCCAGCTGTATGCATTCCACTATCCAAATTTGTGCTAATGTAGTTAGTAAGTTTATTTACTGCTTGGCTAGATGATTTTTTAGGCCGAAATCCAAATTGATTATCTGAAAGGAGTCTGTTATTTTCCAGATATTTTATTAGTCTACTGTTTATGATTTTTTCTAATATTTTTGAAAGCCCCGTTAGCACCGAAATGGGTCTGTAATTATTCACACTGAATTTGTCTCCAGACTTGAAAATAGGAGTGACCACAGACTTTTTTAGTAATTTTGGGAATATCCCTTTAGATAAACATAGTTGAAAGATGTGGGTTAGTGGAGGGGCAAGTAGGTGTTTAAATCTTTTAAGTACATTGTTGGGTATACCATCCCAGCCAGTTGCGCAGACATCTTTTAACCCGTTTATTATACTTATTACTTCATTGACGTCCGTATCTAATAAAACAAAAGAATTTAATGTGGAAAATGTCCTAATTGTGTTTTGAACGGGAGGGCAACCAATGTTTAAAGATTTTTCAGCCAAGTTTTTACCCACGTTGACAAAAAAGTGGTTTACTTTATTTATTGCTTCGGATGGGTTTATTTCTGTTGATAGCAAATCCAGCGGAGGTTCGGAACTTTTCGACCTCAATGTATAGGTTTTTATAAAATTCCACACAAGTTTACTATTTTTCCCCGCCTTCTGTAGTTCATTTTTATCGTACTGGTTTTTTAGCTTTTTCAAAAGATTATTACAGAAGTTTCTATATCGTTTATAGGTAACAGAAAGTATTGCGTCATCAGGTGCAAGTTTTAATTTTAGGTGAAGTTTGTCTCTGTGTCTTATACACCGAACGAGACCGGGTGTGATCCACGGTTTAATACAACTATACTTTCTAGGGACTATCTTAGTGAAAGTGTTTTTCCTTATTGCGTTTTGTACAGAATGTATAAAATATTGTAAGGAAGTATTCGCATCAACAGAATCGTAAATGAGGTCAAAATTAATGCCGCGAATGTCGCTTTCAAGGTTTGTCATATTAATTTTAGTATAGCTACGCTCGCAGTTTTTTCTAGGTGAACTTATTTGCATTGTTAGTAAAACGGCTTGATGATCGGTAAGCGAAGAGTTAGTAACCAATGTTTGGGACGGATTTTTTGATTTTAGAATGATATGATCTAGGCAAGAACCGCTTTGATGTGTGGGGTAATAGTGAGCTGGCAATAGTCCATGAAATGAGCAAATATTTAGATAATTATGTGTATGGGTATCGGGTTTCTCGGAGGCAATGTTAATGTTGATATCGCCCACAAGTATTATGTTTTTGAATGTGGTCAAGTTTTTTAAGTTTGTATCAAGGGAGTCTATAAAACTGTCAATATTGTGACAGGGAGGCCTATAAATAGCCACGACCACTGTATCGGGAATAATTTTAATGATTAAGCAATTACTATTCTGGAGTATTGGTTCTTCTTTGATAGTTTGTAAATTATTTTTAACATAAACCACTACTCCGTCGCTTTGGTTGGTGTTTCTGTCTGTTTTGTACGAATAAAAACCGTTTAGTGATGGTAAGTTAACTGTTTGTTTTGACAACCAACATTCAGTTAATACTATAATATCACAGCTTATGTCAATACTTTGTAACAGAACTTGAAACCCGTCTATGTTACGGTTTATGCTGCGAATATTTTGTGTAAGCAAGGTAAGCGTTTTGTCACCAGAACGAAGAATGTGTTTACAGTCCTCAACATTACAAATTTCAGATTCAGACACAGTAAAACTATCTATGTCACTAATTAGCTGATTGCTCATGATAATTACAAAAAGAAGAGATACAAATAAGGGATGAGCTACCTGCTAAAGTGCCTACTAAATAGAATATTCTGTGGCGCTCTTAGGCGCCCTCATAGTCTATTGAATTAATGTAGTTCGTCTCTGCATATTTACGTGCCGGGCAACTTACATCACCAGTTGGATGGTCACATTTCCTATTGAACCTTTTGCACGTCGCACACTGGGGGGAAGAAGATTTGCTGCTGCATTCCTTTGAGGAGTGTCCAGTCTCTGCACAGTGGTTGCACGTAGGACTGGTTTCACGGCAAAACTTAGCTGCGTGGCCAAACTGCTGGCAATTGTAGCACCTGGTGACTATCGTAAAGTCTCTCACAGGGCATGAGGTCCAATTTATAAAGATTCTGCTTTGGTTTATAAGGACTTTTCTTATGCTAGCGGGTAGTTCCAAGATGAAGTTGCATGTAGCAAGACCTTTCTTACCCGATTTATGACTCAGTTTAATGTTCTCCAGGAAGGCTTCACGAGTTGTATTCAATTTGTCAGATAGGTTTTGCTCGTAAATACAATCCAATACCTCCTTATCAGTAAGGGCTACAGGAACACCAATGACAGTAACCCTCGGGCGCCGTTTTGATGGTTCTTCTATGGTTAGGCCTGAGGTGAATATTTTCTCCGAATTTTTTAATTTTTCTATGTCGCCTTTATTTTCTGTGCTTATCAATACGCCCCCATTTTTAACTTTTTTCAGGCCACGGACATGGAGCTTGAGTTCTTCGGGAGATATGAGCTTTTGGACAAGTGACTTGGTGTCGTCACTTGTTTTGGACTTGTCGCTGGGATAAATTGCTATTGAACTCAGGTTTGCAGGACGTACGAAATGGTCGGAGCCTTTCTTTACCATGCTAGCATATGAATTAGTCGTTATTGTTGGAGTCAGCTTAGATTCAATAACCTCTTTGAACTGGTCCAGAGAGTTCACCATATTTAGTTGAAGCTGTAGGTGCTGAACGGTACTATGGGACTGGATCGCTTTCTGCTTCAGGGATTGGTATAGAATGGCCATCTGAGAAGTCCCAGTTTGAACCTTCCGGCAAAGGGTTGAGACACGCTGTTTCTGGTCCGAGTTCATTTTTCCTTCATTGACTACATTGGAGAGTTCGCTTAGAATGCCATCTATGGACGTTACCCATTTCTGGATTTCTGAAGTGCTGATGACTTCACTCGGTAAAATATTTGCCGCAGGTGCCAAGTTCACAGGTGCTGCATTCGCCGCTGGTGCTGGTACTGGTGCTGGTGCTGGCGGTGGTATATTTGGTACACAGGGAGGCAATTGTTCGGTAGGCGTCGGTGGAGGACTTCGTCGTAGTATTTGGCTACGGCCAAACGGGCTCGATCCTGGGTTAGACATACTACCCGTAAAAATTTGTATTATAGTCAATAGAAACAATTGAATTAGTTCATTTTGCACATATAACTTTGTATTGCACTAGTCACAAGTGACACACTTTACTTCGTTAATATCTGACACTGCAAAAAGTTATTGATTTATTTTGTCGTAATTGTTTATAGATATTTCATTTTAGCAAGTAGGTACATAAAAACACGTCCGATTAGCCTCGCGTCACGTGAAGTGTACATATCACATACATTGCATGACATATCATTTGCAAGTCTTTTTCAATGTTGCAAGGAGGATAATTTCAATTTCCTCAAATGTTTGAATATTTATTTCAATTTATACACGTTTTGAGTTCTACTTTATAGTTTTCGTAAAAAAACATTTTAGAGATTTCGTAAAAATAGTTTCAACAATATAAGATTTATATAGTATCAGTTTAAGTTACAAGAAAATCAATTATTTATTCGAACCATTTTCTCCAGTCTACCCCATACTTCGGGAGATTTTTAAAAAGCATTAAAATGTCTATGGAAAAGCCAGAACATCAAAGGGTTACGATTTCGATAGCTAGCGACCGAATCCGGTCGCAAAACTATGTAGAGACTGCACAGCCCCAGAGCTGGAAAGACCGCCGAAGTCGCAGAACATGTCGCACCTTAAGAATGAAATTGACGACGTTTTTATGGTAGAACTAAACTATCTGTGTACCAAATTTTATCTGAATCTGTTCAGTAGTTTATAATATTAGTATGATAAAGCCATAATACGAGTATGTACACAAAAACGTATATGTTATGTATATGTTTTTATGTACACAAAAACGTCGATTCTTTAATATTCACGTAAAAGCGCGTATCTTTATCGTAACTCAATTTCTTAGGTTTTTGAGTTAAGTTCATATAATTCTGAAGGTGTGATGTTTTCGATTTAGTTCTGCTGATTTTCAAGCCAATATTGTCCAGCTTCTGCTGCCATTTCTTTAATCTGATCTGGATCTCACGCTGACGCTTCACCGACAATAACAATGTTGTCGGCGAGTAGCATACACCAGGGTGCCTCTTCCTATGTCTGACGTCAAAGCATACAAAATCTACAGTACGGACTCAAAGCCGACCCTTCGTGCAAGCCGACGCGATGTAGGTACAAGATTGTCTGTACACAACACGGATCAACTCGACATACTTCCCAGGCGTACCTTTCTGTTTCAAGTCCCACCACAACACGTCCCGGTAGGTATCATGCCGGGACTGCAGGTTGTTTAAAAGAGATAGCCCTGCCCCGGACAGAAACGGATAAGAAGGAACGTGGTTGGGTTTTAAGGTTCCGTAGCCGAATAACAAAGAACCCTTATAGATTCGTCATGTCTGTCTGTCCGCCTGTCTATCCTGTTAAAGACCTATCTTGAGACACCCCACTCGAATAGGTTTGATGAAAATAGTTTTTTAGATTCAGTTCCGTGTATGGGGCATTGGGGAGACGGATCGTATTTTTTTTTTGAAAAATTAAAATCGTAAAGCAGTTCACAGTATAATACATCTACCTACCTTTCAACTGTGTAGTCTTATTGGTTTCCGAATAAAGTGGCTGTGACATTCTGACGGACAGACGGACGGACAGTCAGACACACATGACGAATCTATAAGGGTTCTGTTTTTTGCCATTCGGCTACGGAACCCAAAAAAACATATTAATTAACACCATGTGCAAGCTGTTGTGTGCACGTCTGTACTTCTCGCACAATTGGCAGAGTGCAAAAGTGGCGTCCGTTGTTCCTCGACGTGGCATAAGCCCAAACTAATTTTGAGTAATCTCATTCTCCTCTCGCAATCTTTACCCTAATAATTTCTCCTATTCTTTACTAATTGAAATTTATATTGAAATTGTTGCAGTTAGTGAAGCTTAATGTAACACTTTTTCCATTAATGATTGTTTGAGATGTTTGCGACAATGTAGGAGGAATAACTGGCTGTGCTGTTGGCACTGCGCTCGTAGAAGGCTGTGGTGCCAAAGGGGCAACTGGCTGCTGAGGAGCATTTGGCATCGCCGCGCTCGTTGATGGTTGAGGAGATGAGTCTTGATGCACATTAATCGATCCCGATATTTGGTTATTTATTCGTGTTTTGTTTCCTACGGAATTCTCTATGTAACCTTCTGCAACAGCGGACGATTTCCAACCACCGTGGCGTTTTATTGTGGTTAAATCAGCACCAGTATCGGCAAGAATAGTCGCTGAAGTTCTGCGAAAGCAGTGGCCAGTGTATTCTAGTGGGTTGAGTAAATTAAGGTAGGAAGCTATTTCTCTTGGCACAGTACTTATTTTGTTTTTCCCAATTACTTGTTTCGTACATTTTTTGTTTTTATATTGTAGTAAAACCCGATTGGTTTTGGGGTCACTGGGGCGAATTTCGTTATATTTCTTCATTATCTCATAAAATAAGCCTGATATAACAAATGATCGCTGAATTTTGGTTTTTGTGTTAGGAATATTGACAATTATTCAATTTTCGAGGATTTCGATATCGTCTGTTGTCATATCCACAAGTTCTTGCGAACGACAGGCCCCATTTACTCCTAGAATCAAAATAACCTGTAAACAAAAATATCAAACATGAAAACCTATTAGATTTCTACTCATAAATAGGTACGTAATAAATCATAAACCAGTGCATTTTGTTCATAAACTTACCTTCATCAACAAATATTTGTCATCTGGAGCATTCTGCAAAAAGGAATAAACATCCTTTGTAGTAAGCACTTTTGAATTCTTACTACGGAATCCCTCCGACTTTCTTTTCAGAAATGCTGTAAGTTTTTTGTATTCTTGAATATTTATGTCGTTTCTTGTCAATATAGTACTTTTCAACATTGAGTACATAGACCATAACGTACTTGGTTTGTATTTTTGCGCTTTTTCACTGAAATAAGCTAGCAAAACTGTTTCAGAAAAAGATGCCGCATTTTTTTCATTTTTCCATTGCAAAAAATCGTTATGTTTTATTATATTTTTTAATTGATTTCTGTGGTAAAAGGTTATCAATCAGTATTTTTGCTGTTTCCTTCAACTGCGGCGGAGTTGAAAAATCTTCATCATCACTATCACTACTTATCATTTTGATAGTTTTATTTTACTTTCTACGAAAACTGAATCCTCAAACAACACACAAATTGAAAATGGCGCCAATGGCGTCTGCAATTTTTACATGTTCTTTTTTCAAATTGTTTACGCCGCAGGGTCGCACTGCCAGCCCGACCCCATCCAACACACAGCTAGTGGCCAGTGCCATTTTGCGAACTTGGAGATAAAAACTCACTGTAAATACTTTTTGGCTTTTGATATTTAGGTTACCGGCGCATAGTCTTACCCAAAATTAAAAAAAAAACCACGTAAGAAATGGATTTTCATACACTTTTCTCTCCCGCTCAGATGCGTTTTCTCCCCGCATATTTGTTCGATATGCAATGACGTACTTTCTACCGTAAATTTGATAAAGTATCAAGGTACTTTCCAAGCAGGTGTAGTATAAATAATATTTTCGTTTTGAAGCACAGCCATGTTAGTTCATGACGTGTCTATATACAGTGTGATTCTTTATAATGTGCACATATCGAAATGGGGGAATCTATGCTTAATTTTATCGACGGAAAAATTATTAAAAAAAATCTAAATATTTTTTAATATTTTATATGGAATTTTTTAAAATTTTGTCTTCTACTGTGACCCCAGTGTAAACAAAACGGTGTAACTTTTAAACTAAATTATCTATCGCGATGAAACAAACTCCATAATGATTGGAAGCATTTAGGCGTCCTCGTAAAATGAAAATTGTGGAAAAAAACTACCCTCAATTGAAAATAAACACGTTTTTTGATCAAAAAAACTTTTTTTTTTCATAACTTTTTACATAAAATTGTTTCATCGCGATAGATAATTTAGTTTAAAAGTTACACCGTTTTGTTTACATTGGGGTCACAACAGCGGACAACATTTTTGAAAATTCCATAAAAAAAAATAAAAAATATTTAGATTTTTTAAAATATTTTTTCCATCGATAAAATTAAGCATAGATTCCCTCATTTCGATATGTGCACATTATAAAGAATCACGCTGTATAATACGTCATTAATCCTTACGGGTTTTTTGTGGATTGCAGTTTGATTTCGTAACTACATCTTGCTGAATGTTGAAGTACATTTATATATTTATTGTGGGGGTCACAACTTTAGCCAGAAAAATGATCGCAGAACCTTTCTCTTGGCAACCAATGAATATTGCTTGAGAAAATATCTTTTAAAACGCTTAGAACAACAAATCTTGGTTTCCAATGACAACCAATAAACAAGAATCACTTGACATATCATTTGCAAGTCTTTTTCAATGTTGCAAGGAGGATAATTTCAATTTCCTCAAATGTTTGAATATTTATTTCAATTTATACACGTTTTGAGTTCTACTTTATAGTTTTCGTAAAAAAACATTTTAGAGATTTCGTAAAAATAGTTTCAACAATATAAGATTTATATAGTATCAGTTTAAGTTACAAGAAAATCAATTATTTATTCGAACCATTTTCTCCAGTCTACCCCATACTTCGGGAGATTTTTAAAAAGCATTAAAATGTCTATGGAAAAGCCAGAACATCAAAGGGTTACGATTTCGATAGCTAGCGACCGAATCCGGTCGCAAAACTATGTAGAGACTGCACAGCCCCAGAGCTGGAAAGACCGCCGAAGTCGCAGAACATGTCGCACCTTAAGAATGAAATTGACGACGTTTTTATGGTAGAACTAAACTATCTGTGTACCAAATTTTATCTGAATCTGTTCAGTAGTTTATAATATTAGTATGATAAAGCCATAATACGAGTATGTACACAAAAACGTATATGTTATGTATATGTTTTTATGTACACAAAAACGTCGATTCTTTAATATTCACGTAAAAGCGCGTATCTTTATCGTAACTCAATTTCTTAGGTTTTTGAGTTAAGTTCATATAATTCTGAAGGTGTGATGTTTTCGATTTAGTTCTGCTGATTTTCAAGCCAATATTGTCCAGCTTCTGCTGCCATTTCTTTAATCTGATCTGGATCTCACGCTGACGCTTCACCGACAATAACAATGTTGTCGGCGAGTAGCATACACCAGGGTGCCTCTTCCTATGTCTGACGTCAAAGCATACAAAATCTACAGTACGGACTCAAAGCCGACCCTTCGTGCAAGCCGACGCGATGTAGGTACAAGATTGTCTGTACACAACACGGATCAACTCGACATACTTCCCAGGCGTACCTTTCTGTTTCAAGTCCCACCACAACACGTCCCGGTAGGTATCATGCCGGGACTGCAGGTTGTTTAAAAGAGATAGCCCTGCCCCGGACAGAAACGGATAAGAAGGAACGTGGTTGGGTTTTAAGGTTCCGTAGCCGAATAACAAAGAACCCTTATAGATTCGTCATGTCTGTCTGTCCGCCTGTCTATCCTGTTAAAGACCTATCTTGAGACACCCCACTCGAATAGGTTTGATGAAAATAGTTTTTTAGATTCAGTTCCGTGTATGGGGCATTGGGGAGACGGATCGTATTTTTTTTTTGAAAAATTAAAATCGTAAAGCAGTTCACAGTATAATACATCTACCTACCTTTCAACTGTGTAGTCTTATTGGTTTCCGAATAAAGTGGCTGTGACATTCTGACGGACAGACGGACGGACAGTCAGACACACATGACGAATCTATAAGGGTTCTGTTTTTTGCCATTCGGCTACGGAACCCAAAAAAACATATTAATTAACACCATGTGCAAGCTGTTGTGTGCACGTCTGTACTTCTCGCACAATTGGCAGAGTGCAAAAGTGGCGTCCGTTGTTCCTCGACGTGGCATAAGCCCAAACTAATTTTGAGTAATCTCATTCTCCTCTCGCAATCTTTACCCTAATAATTTCTCCTATTCTTTTTTTTTTGTGATAATAATCATGTATTAATAGGTAAAGTTAGGTTAATTTTATTGAGATTATCAAATTGTAGCGACAGGGGATCTGCACGAGATCAGCCCGTACGCCACGTTCAGTATGTCCGGAGGCGCAGGGGCGGGTGTGGCGTGCGAGGGGAGTGCGGGTAGTGCGGGGAGCGCGGGGGGCTGCGCGCTACACCTGCGCACGTTCGGGCGCGCCGAGCTGCTGGACCTGGCCGCGCCGCCGCCGCGTCCCAACTTGCTCTCGCACACACCAGGTCGGTACGGCTGGCCGGCTGCTGCCAACACGAGCCTGTAATATGCTCACTTTTTTCGCACACTACTCAAATATTCAAGCTTTTACCAACCAAATCAGAATAATAATTATATTATGCACTGATAATAAGTATGCAAGAAAAACGACCCCAAATTGTTACACTGATTATAAAATATTGTTACAATTTGTGGTCGTTTTTCTTGCATACTTTTCTTTATTTCGAATTGAAAGCTGCTGACAATGTTGTACTAACAAGTAATGTACCCATACCAGAGTACGGGCAGTGTCGCGACAGCGATTCGGAGTCGAGCGGATCGCCGTGCGCCGCGTGCGCTGCCGAGCTGTACCGCCTGCCCGCCGCGCACCTCTCCGGTAAGTGTGTGTGTCAAATCTTACGTTTGATTGTCAGTTCTAAATATTAGTTTTGATAATTATCAATAGATGGCACTTAGAAGATGACGCGTTTTTCTGAATCGAGCTATCAAGATTTTCCGCGAGAAGATGACCTCTCCTTATGAATGAAAAATTTTATTTTTCTTCGTCGTACCAACCAAATTGGATTTTTATTCAGGATCATTCGAACCGGATTTTTTCGGACAGTAGTAAAGTGTGTGTAGAGCGCGCAAACCAGTACGAACCGGGAGTACTAGTGGTTATAAAGTGAAAAAAGAACTTAGAAACATTTGGCTACCTCAAATGGACTTGCAGAATCAAAAATGTGTTGAGACGGGGAATCCATGCCCGATTTTGGTCAAAGTGTCTACAAACACTTAGAAAAATTCACCAGTAATTTCAACTTATAAAATTTTAAAACATGGATTCTCTATTAAGATTACAAGCAGAAGTGAATAAAGAGATACAAAGAGGATTAATCAATTTAAAAAAGGCTCCTAAAGAAAGAGTTACCATAAGCTACGTAGAAACAAGGCTGGAAACTCTGGAAAAACATTGGTTGATGTTTGAAGAGACTAATCATAAAATAATATCTGAGTTTAAAACGGATGAAAAGTCAGAATACTATTTAGGTGATATTTATTCACAGGCGGAAGAGTTATACATGGATTACAAAGTAGAGTTAAAAGAACGTTTATTGAAGAAAACCACTCCTGATTTTGCGGGTACCCTTTAACTCAGACTGCCGTAAAATTGCCTAGCATAGCGATACCTACATTTTCAGGGCACTATTCTCAGTGGACAACATTTCGGGATCTTTGTCAAACATTGATACACAAGAATCAATCATTAGATAATGTGCAAAAACTACATTATTTAAAAACGTATCTCACCGGCGAAGCTAAACAACTGTTGCGACACCTACCTATTACTAGTGATAACTTTTTGACAAGTTGGAACATTTTAGAACATAGATTTAACAATAATAAGTTCATAACAGATTGCATTTTCAAAAAAAATTTTTTTTTATTAGCCTGCTCTGTCCTACTCCAGGGCAAAGGCCTCCCTCCACTCTTTCCACTTCTCTCGAACCCGCAGTTTTGACGGAACCGATCCAGTTCATTCCGCCATCTCCTTCGTGGCCTGCCACGACCCCATCAAAAGATTATTTAATCGAAAATATACAACGATTGAATCATCAAATTCTTTAAAAGAACTTTTTGATACAACTAACGAATGCCTAAATGCTTTATGTAATGAGAGTATTAATATCGAAAATTGGGATCCTTTGGTTGTTAACATACTGTGTTCTAAATTAGATAATGAGTCTCGCAAACAATGGGAAGCTAAGATTTGTAGTTCAAGTAAGGAATTTGCAACATCACAACATTTTTTAGATTTTGTTGAGCATAGTCACTTGAATTTTTATGTACCAAAACAGTAAATAGCACTATATAGCGCGCCCTCTAGTAGCTACTTCGCGCACCTCTAGAATTCGTCGTGTGCCGGCGCGGTTACGTGAATAGTTACGGTTCGGTACAGCCCTATTTCAGCCGCCCGCGCCGCGCCGCGCCATTCGGCGCCAGTCGACCACGAGCACTCGCTAACCGCGTATGTACACGACCGAGCTCCACGTGAGCCGGCCATCCGCCATTATCTCTTTTGTGTGTTTTTTTAAGTTGTTCTTTTGTGATATTCCACTGTAATCTCGTGTCTCCGTCGTTGTCAAACACCAATTAAACAGTTCACTTTGTAGTTCGGTGTTTTCTTTGTGAGCAAGAACCCTGACTATAACTAACACAAAGTCACATCACGTAGTAAAAAATGTAAATGAGAATAAACCTTCCATATGTATGTACCTTTTGTTCCCACAATGACCACAAGTTAGGAAATTGTAAAGATTTCGCCAAAGAAAAATTGTCAGCGCGTCTTAATTTTGTCCAAAGTTCAGGTTTGTGTTTCAATTGTTTAGACGCAAATCACATGGTTACTTCATGTCGTTTGCCTACAAGGTGTAGAATTTGCAGACAGAAACACCACTCATTGCTGCATTCGGATAATTATAGCCAATCAACTGTTGAACCAAAACGGCAATCAGTTGAAAGTATCAATGATGTTGAAGCTGGTTCAACATCAAGAAACGAGACCAAGGTAAGGAACATAACGAATTGTGTGTCTAACATAAATAATTGTCACGTTTTGTAAGCAACAGCCTTAGTGAATGCAGAAAATAAAACAGGTTCATATATATAACACTGAGGTCTCAAGTAGACCAGGGATCATAGGCTTCTTAGGGCTTAACAAATTAAAATGCAACAGTGTTATATCAGGAGTGGGGGGTAAAGAGAACGTTTCATTGAATTGTAAAAATGTCGTTTATTTCAAATTAGAATCCCTCCAAGATCCTAAATTTTCTGTAAAAATCAAAACATTTGTCCTTCGGAAAGTAACTTCATTTTTTCCTGAAAGACAAATCGTCGATCAGCTGTGGCCAAACTTAACAGTTTGAAGTTAGCAGATCCGAAGTTTAACGTACCATCTACAATCTGTTGCTTGGTGCAGAAGTCTATTGTCAAATTATAACCGAGGAATCTAATAAGACGGCCACCAGGAACACCAATAGCACAGAACACCAAGTTAGGCTGGATTTTATCTGGCAAAGTGAGTGATAGTGAAACCAATACTATTTATTGCAATAGTATTATCACTACCATGCATACCAATATTTGCAATGAAGATTTTAATCTGAAACAATTCTGGGAGCTCGAACCTGATAATTTCATTTTGAATAAAAATCAATTCACTCCAGAATAAAAATGTTGTGAAGAAATCTTTGTGGAAACAACCAAACGCGATAGTTCTGGTAGTACATTGTAGAGTTACCCTTTATAGATAATAACCCGAGCTGTAAATATAGTAATTCGCGCAATATTGCCGTAAAGAGGTTGTTGTCCTTAGAAAAACGATTCTTAAAATCACCGGATTTAAACAATAAATATTCAGATGTTTTTTTAGAGTATTTAAAACTCGGTCATATGAAAATAATACCTACAAATGAAATTGATAAACCAGAAGCAGTTTACTTACCTTATCATGAAGTAGTTAGAGACGATAAAACCACCACCAAATTCAGGATCGTAATTAATGCTTCTAGCCGCGACAACAAGGGTGTTTCACTGAACAGTAACCTTATAGTAGGACCGAAATTACAAGATGATCTTATGCACATTCTCATGAGATGGAGGTTTCACCCTATTTGATTAGTGGCTGATATAGTAAAGATGTATCGACAGGTGAAGGTGACTGATCAAGATGCAGATTATCAACGTATAGTGTGGAGATCTAATCCTGAAAAAGACATGCAACTTAAGCGTTTAGTACGAGTAACGTTTGGAACTGCTTCAGCTCCATACCTAGTGGTAAGAGCGCTTCATCAGGTTGATTATGATGAAAGAGCTCAATTTCCACTAGCATCTGAAAAAGTACTACAAGATTTCTACATGGATGATCTCATTACTGGCTGTAAAAGTATTTCAGAAGGAAAACTAATATTTTCAGAAATGACAAACCTACTAAACAAAGGAGGCTTTGAACTACAAAAAGGGGCCAGCAATGATGATCAATTGCATAAAGAAATAAGCAAATAAAGCATAACAAGCAACTTAGAACTAAAAGAAAGTATTGGGTTAGAAAGTTAAAATATTGGGGCTTACCTGGAATCGCCGAACCGACGACTTTGAATACTCCGTTTAGCTACCATAAGTCTCGGAACCTGTAACAAAAAGAAAAGTAATATCTGATATTGGAAAGTTGTTTGACCCAATGGGTTGGATATCACCAGCAATCATTAAAGCTAAAATTATGATTCAAAAGCTTAGGCTTGCAGGAATAGAATGGGATGATAAATTTCCACCTGCGCTATTAAATTAATGGATTAAATACCGTGCAGGACTTGTTGAACTTACCAAGTGTCGAATCCCACGATGGATTAATGTCAAAGAAAACAGCATCATAGAACTTCATGGATTCAGTGACGCATCAAGTGAGGCTTATGCTGCCAGCGGAGGTGTGCCCCGCTTGGGCGGAGCCCCGCCGTGTTCTCGTAGCGGCGATCGGCGGCGGCGACCTCTCGCGCCCGGCCCTGGTGCAAGCTATGGTCCGGGGCGAGGAGGAATGGGACGCCGTCGCCTCCTTCTGCGAAGCAGTGATGCTGGCGAAGGAGGTGGCGGAACGCGAGAGGGAGAGAACCTCTCGTCCCAGCCACCACGGGAGGCGCTCCGGGCGTCGGGGGTCTGTGGACGGTGAGTGATGGGCTAACTCGCCGTCCGTCCGTCTCACGACGAAAACAGGCCGTGTCGACGGCGCGTTCGTGTTCCACGCGCGCCTCAAAGAGATGTCAGCAACATGGGAGGGGCCCGAAAGGGAAGGAACATGGGTGGTTTTTAGTCAGTAGAAGTCTGACACTCCCTTTCGCTCTGCCCAAGAGCAGGAGGGGTTATTCGATGATATTTCACCCACCAAAAAAAAAAAGGCTTATGCTGCCGTGGTTGACGATTTAGGAATATCTACGTTCATCTTGTAACTTCCAAAACCAAAGTAGCTCCAATTAAGCAAGTATCTATACAAAGGCTTGAGTTATGTGGCGCTGTCTTATTGGCTAAATTGTTACAGGAAGTCTCAGTAGTGTTAAACGTTCCAAAAAGTAACCTACGTGCTTGGACCGACTCAACTGTAGTATTGGCTTGGTTAAGCAGCCACCAAACACGTTGGAAAACGTTTATAGCCAATCGGGTGTCGGAGATATTAAACATATTAGATAGGAACCAATGGTCACACGTATCATCTCCTGATAACCCGGCAGATTGTGCGTCGCGAGGAATTAACCCGTCAGACTGATGAACTGTGTGCTGACGGATGTTTGAACTGTGGAAAACAGAACTATTATGGTTGAAATGTAGTCCTGAAACTCATGTTGAAAGTCAAATATCGGACACAAAAGAAGAAAAAACAAAAAAAAAGTTTGTCATGTAACGTACAATTATGAATTGCAAATTGTGGACCAAATTCTCGTCTCTTTGTAAATTAGTTCGAGTTGTAGCCTGGTACTGCAAAAGATTTCTCAAAAAGTTGAGATACGCACATGATAACTTACCTGTATGGTTAACTAGTACAGAATTGAATGAAGCTCTTCACATTTGTGTGAAACAGTGTCAAACAGCGAATTTTCAGCAAGAGATGAAAGATATTAAAGAAAAAGGGATAGTGCATTAGAAAGTAGAGTTACACCAATTCGAGCGTTTTATCGAAGTGGTGTGGACTACGCAGGTCCCATACACATTCGAACCTCTAAAGTTAGAGGCCACGGGCCTGTAAGGGTTACATATATGCCTTTTCGTATGTATGGCTACAAGAGCCGTACATTTGGAAGTGATCTCACATCACAAGGGTTTATTGCTGCTTTTAAACGATTTGTGGCTAGACGTGGTCATTGCGCTGACTTATTCAGTGATAACGGAACGAATTTTGTTGGTGCCGCTCGCGAACTCCGAAGCTTGTTCGTCCAAGAAACGTCAACTTTGACGAAGAAAATCGCCGAGTGTTTGGCAAACAACGGCATTACAGAGCATTCTATCCCACCCAACGCCCCGCATTTTGGCGGGCTATGGGAGGCTGGAAAAAAGTCCACGAAATATCACCTAAGACGCTTACTTTCGAAGAGATTTCGACGCTATTGTACCAAATAGAAGCTTGCCTTAACTCTAGGCCACTATCACAAGTTAGTACCAATTCTCAAGATTCAACACCTCTCACTCCAGGGCACTTTTTAATACTTGAATCATTGATTCTAGTACCTGAGCATAATTACGAAACATCGTCTATTTCGTCATTAAAACGTTGGCAATTAACCCAAAAAATGTTGGGTTAATTCAACATTCAACAGTTTTGGCGGAGGTGGTCAAGTGAGTACTTGAGTCAATTTTTACATCGGTATAAGTGGGCTAACAAAACTCCTGAACCTGAGATAGGAGATTTAGTTTTAGTAAAGGTGGATGGACCCACCAGCCAAATGGCTTTTAGGTAAAATAGTTTCAAAGCACCCTGGTTTGGACAACTTTACGAGGGTAGTCACTCTGAAATGTAAAGGTATCACATTTAAACGACCGATAACTAAACTGTGTGTTTTACCTGTTGCTCATTGATCTGATTTATGTATATTACTATTGTATTGTGTACCATAACAAGATTCTGTTGATTGTTTATTAAACTGTCTATTTTCTTGTTTGTTTTGTAAAGTTTAGTGTACTTTGTTTTTAGCCACCATGTTTTACTGATTTAAAACTTTGTTTGTTTTTTTTAACTATTTATTACAGTTCATTTTTTCGAATGTGATCAGTTCATGGTGGGCTCAACAATGGACATTCTGAACATCGTGGGCGGAATGTCAAATCTTGCGTTTGATTGTCAGTTTTAAATATTAGTTTTGACAATTTTCAATAGATGGCACTAAGAAGATAACGCGTTTATCTGAATCGCGCTATCAAGATTTTCTACGAGAAGATGACCTCTCTTTATGAATGAAAAATAAAAGTCTTCGTTATACCAACCAAATTGGCTTTTATTCAGTTTGTCTGTAGTGTAGCGCGAGCTGACGAGTGTGACGTGTTGCAGACACGCTGCCGGCGGTGGAGTCCAGCGCGGAGGACACGGTGTACGGCTCGCAGGGCAGCCGGGCGGCGCGCGGCCGGCACGCAGCGCGCGCGCGGCGGCGCCGGGACCACGGCCGGCATAACAATCCGCCCGCCGTCAGGTGAGACAGCTGACTGTGCCCATATCTAACTGTATTGGTTCACCAATTATTTTTTCATGTGTAGCATTCGTACAATATGTATCGTACCTACACTTTACCAGAATAGTAAACTAGCATTTTCTCTTTCCGATAAAGCCACCGTTTCTAAGAAGAAGACGATATAGAGGACCGTTAGACTCGGTAATTTACTTAATAGAGCAGCATTGACTAGAGCCCTGCTCCCGACACCCAGCATGGCTTGTGCGCTTTTACTTTACAGTGACTAGGACTAGATGACCACTGACGATGCAGCGCGGACAGTGCATGCTGGCTAGCTGCATGAGTGCGGCCCTGCACCGCCCGCGCTCCGCGCCCCGCGCTTCCGTTCCACACTCACTCCCAGCCGGCTGTAGTGCCAGCGTAGATAACCGTAGGATCTTCCATTACTTATAGTAGGTACCTACTCGAAGGCCCGTACCCGTCGGCCGCCCGACGCGTAATAACGTTAAACCGATTTTCGTACACAAACGCTGAGTAGAGAATGTAGGTAGTGTCCGGGCGGTAGTAGCGAGTTAGCGACCTGTGCTGATCCCATGTGACGTAGTCCCAGGCCATAGCTGCGAGTTAGTCTAGCGAGCATGCAGCACGCAGCTCTCCGCCACTCGGCTGCGCTCTCACCGCTCGTGTGTTGCAGGTACCAGGCGGCGCACGCGCACACGGGCCCGCTGTGAGCGACTGCGCTCTCCACACATGTACATACTATTGTGATAAACTGATAGCTGTAAGCGTTCCTCTTGTCATACAATCATATGATCTCAAATGTTTAATAAATAAATTGAGTTTTATACGATTGTTTAATTTCACAACACTTCGTAACGTTTCGGTATTAACATAATTATGTAATACGAGTATTATTTAAAAAATAAACCTTAATCACACATTAGTGTTTTGAAAAAGAGTTGGCTATCTGCAAGGCGTGTTTACCCTTTTTAGGGTTCCGCAGTCAACAAGGAGCCCTTAAAGATTCGCCATGTCCGTCTGTCTGTCCGCACTAGGTATAGCTCAAAGACGCTTCGTACTAGAAAGCTGTAATTTGGTATAAATATACAGATCCCACAAAAAACATAACATGTAAAAAAAACCGACTTAAAAAAAAAACAAAATTACAAAAAGTGAAAAAATAATCACCTTCTGAAGTCGGTAGAAAAAAAAACGGTATCAAACAAACAATTGTCACCGACTTAAGAAGCTGATTTTTTTCTGAAGTTTATTTTTCACTTTTTGAAATTTTGTTTTTTTTCAGGTCGGTTTTTTTTTGCAAAAAAGTTTTTTATTTTTTCATTTTTAGTTGTAATCCTATACAAATATTTACTATACATTTAACATTGAACCAAGAAACCTAACCCTTAATAAGCACTACAGTTATCAAAATAGGTCAAGAAAAGATTTCAAAATGTTTGTTCAATTACCGTAATTCTAAAAACAGCACGACAGGAAAATATCTGAGCTGAGCTGTTATTCGGCCGATCCCTACGCACTAGATTAGACCTGTTGAATCCCGCGCGAGTCACTCCGCCAGCCATCCACAGACCTCATTGACCATGTGGCGCTCAATCAGTGTTCACAGGTTAAACCATAGAGTAGTGGCTAAATAGTCTTTGGGTTAAACATTACCGTGGGAAGTCTAGACCTAGTCTTGAACCACAAGATCGTGTGTGGATAAAGAAGCATTTAACCAACTTGAAATTTATTTGGACTCAAGGCGTTATTGAAAAATGGAATGGAGCCTTTATGTATACAGTATACCTACCGGAGTATAATGTAGACGTAAATTGGCACATAGACCAACTATGGCCTCGCAGCGGAAAGGATGTACCAAATAAAATCAAATCAAATCAAATAAGTTTATTGCATACATGTTGTACATGAGTTGGAATTGTTTTAGAGGTATCAAACATGCACCCTGTGAGGGCACTGCAAACAAATACAAATACAAATAAAATCGAATTAATAACATTTCATATCATAATTAGCTTGTCACGTTTTACAAAATTATTAAAATTTTAAAAGATATACAGTATTAATTATGTCAAATCAAATCAAAATAAAATCCAAAGTCAAAAATAAATAGAATAATTTAATTATTTTATTTAACCTTTAAAAATAACCTACATTTGTTTAACCTGCATGATGAGCTAATTATTTTATTATTTCTTTATGTTTATCTTCAAAAAACTCTTGCAATATGTAGTAACACTTCTGGTTTAAATAAGTAAACAATTTAGTTTTAAATAAATTGTTCTTTTTCATTTCTTTTAAGAATTTCGGAATTTTATTATAAATTTTAATACACATTACATACGGACCCGAATGAAAAATGGCTAGTTTTGAAACTGGTAATGCGAGATCATTTCGGTTCCGCAAGTATCGTGGCTGGGTATAATGATCTTTATTTAAGGGGAAAAGTGATACGTTTTTTCTGACAAACAGGCAAATTTCAAAGATATACAAAGACGTGAGTGTAAGGATATCCTGTTCTTTAAAATGTGGTCTACAGCTGTCCATGCCTCCTATATTCATTAATATTCGTATGCATCTTTTTTGTAGCTTGAAGAGCTTATCAACGTTCGTACTATTACCCCAAAGTAGTATGCCGTGACGGAGCCAAGAGTGCGCGTATGCATTATAGGCAGCTTTAGCAGATTTCAAATCCGTAGATTTTTTAAATTCCGATAAAGCATACGAAAACCTAGAAATTTTGTTACTTATTTTTGTTATAATTATGAGATTTCCAATTTAGGTTTGTGTCAATATTTAGGCCTAACAAATTAAAATTATCAACGCAGTCAAGTTTGGCTTTGTCAAAGGTAAAGTTTATGTCGAGAGGGCGTTTTTGGTACGGTCTAAATTGCATTATTTTAGTTTTAGCGAAATTTAATTAAAGATTATGTTCATTTAGCCAATTAAGTATATCAGATAGAATTCGATGAATGTCATTTTTAATGGTCAAATTATTTGAACATGGGAATACAACGGAGATGTCATCCGCGAACAAAACGCTCACGGCGTCTATTATTTTGGGAAGATCATTTATATAAATGAGAGACAATATGCAACCGAGTACGAGTGCCGAGGTATGTTTTTACAGTTTTGCTTGTAGTAATGCTTTTGGTAAATCATGTGTAATGTAGGAGCCCGATTTCATTTTCTTTTTTAATATCTAAATTTTTTTCCCAAGGGCTGTGGTAGCTAGCAAGATTGGTCTGATTTTGGCGGCATTGTTTCTATTTTTACCCAGTCTCTGAAGTCTATCTATTTCCCCTATTTCTAGTTCCACCTCGATTTCTTTTAATGTTGACATCGAGAGTAGTTAGGTCTTCGTGATTTTCTCTATTTGGCTCTGGGAGCCCATGAATTAATACGTTTTTACGCTTGCTATTCGCTTCGTGATTTATTAACTTGTTGTTTAGTTTATCTACTTCGGTTTTCAGGTTTTGATTTTACTCAATAATCGGTTTCATTTTTTCATCCACTTTTTGTAATATAACTGCAGTGATATTTTCGGTTATAACATTGGTTTGTATTTTTAATTGTTCTGTCAGTTTCGTAAGGAGCAATGACATTTCTGGTGACAGCTCGGAAGACATGATTTACGGAGAAACGAAACGTAACTTCTTTTTTTAGACAAGTATTCGAACGCACACTTTGTGTTGTTTGGTTGGTAGCACTACACTATGACAGTTTTGCTGATTGAAATTGTAACCTCAAAAATGAATGACCAGAGTTATATTTTGAGATTGAATCACTGAATTCTTGTTTTTATTGGTATTTTAATGTTAATCGATGTACACAAGCACAGATTTTATTTGGATCGGCACTGATTTGAATCACGGGTGTTATTTTGCACTGTTTCTATTTTAAATGTGAGAGCGCTTAGCAGCGAATGTGACGTTTAGTAGCACCGGAACCGGACCCTAATAACATTATTAGTCGTCAAATAATGATTTTAGTCGCCAAGTCATTATATATAGCACCTCCTCTAATATTGTCTTAACTGTGACATACGATTATGCTTTCGTTTTCTCAATTTTATTGATGCTCCTGTGGCAACACTACAGCTAACAGCTGATTTGAATTTGTCCTTAGAATTTTAAATTTTAAATATTGTATTTCCTTATATATGATCAAACGAACTTACAAGTGAAGTTCGATCTTTATTATGATGAGTTGCTTCATTTGAAGATATGATCATAACAACGTAGTTTCCTTACTTACTTGGTAACTTCGCACATAGTTTAAAGATTTTTAATTTTTAAAACGGTTAGGTGACGTAGGTCCGGTATGTCTGTGCCTCTGTGTTGGCACTGACGTTTAGCTCATTTTTTGGAGTCAATTATTGGTATGATACAAAACTTTCCCTGTATCTGGGTAATATCAAGTGTAGGGAGGGCGGGAGATCATATCTTCAAATGAAGCAACTCATCATAATAAAGATCGAACTTCACTTGTAAGTTCGTTTGATCATATATTATAATTCGTTGCTTCATTTTTCAGATATGATCATAACAACGTAGATGTTAAGAGTCAAAAAGTTTTGGACTGGAAAAAGAAATAACAACAACGTTAAGTATAAACATTATCGTTTTATTTATCAATAAATCAGTCTTGGATACAGCTTCTTAATTGTAAAGATATTTTACCTATTAACTTAAATTCACTTGAGATCTAAAAATAATTTTAATTTGCATTTCTAATCAGAATTATAAGTAGTTTTCCGATGGTAAGCAGACAGATCTGGCGAATTCGCCTTCATTTATAATAGACCTGTTATAAAAACAAGCAAATGAATTGGATGAACTAGTCCACCCGGCGGTTTTGCGAATAGTTTCTATATTAACTCCAGCCAAGTTCGCGGCCGACGTGGCTGCGTGTCTTGTGCTATGTGCCCCGAATTTACCGATATCTACGCCGCTCTCAGACAGCATGTGTTTGATCCATCTACTGATGGTTTGTGTGGTAGCGGCTTTGTGTGGACGTTTGTACGTCAACAACAGATTGCATGTACTCTCAGGTCTTATATTTTTAGTGATAGAAATATAGTCTGAGAGAGCTGTAGCTGGGCAAATGGAAATATTTTCTCTGAAATATGGTAGAAACAAGACTGGCTGTTCCCTTCCTGGTGCGGATGTTTTGATGATATCCGTTATAACGATTTTTATTCCGTTATCTGAGAAACTTATGTTGTCAAGTTTAATTAATGAAAGCGTTTGTACCCTGTGAGCCGTGCAGATTGCTAAAAGAATCACAAGTTTTTTAGTGATCTTTTCTAGAGGCAGCTCTTTGTTAGGGATCCAGGTTGTAACGAAATTTAAAACTAGTTGGGGATTCCAAGTGGTGGAGTATTTGGGTCTCAAAGGTTTTAATTTAAACGCACCTTTAAGGAGACGTTTAATACATTCGTCTGAGCCAATATTATTGCCTATAAGGGCTGACAAAGCAGACCGATGAGAATTTAGGCTGCCGTACGCACACCCGCTATTAAATTGTAACGTTAAGAATGAGAGTACAGAAGATGTTGGAGGGAGAAATGCATTAATTTTGTTTACCGTACAGTATTGCCACCAAAGCTTAAGTGAAGTATTGTATTGCTGAATAGTACTGTTGGAAAAGGATGATAGCATCAGTGTAGCCGAGTCTGCGCAGGCACCCCGTTGCATGTAAGCTTGCCGGAGAGCCTCGCGACACCCAGGGTAAGGTTCTTGTGTAGAGGGTGGCATTCTCTGAAATGAGATTGCAAAAGGTATTTATTGGGGTTTAAATAAATAATTTCGGACACTATAAGGTTTTGTAATAGTGGGAACCAAGGTTGTGATGGCCAGTTAGGATATACGAATATACCGCATGCATTATCATCGATAATTTTTCTAAGGCATTTTAATATTAGGGAAAATGGTGGGAAAGCGTAGAAGTAATAGGTATTCCAATCTAGTGTAAACGCATCGACTGATACAGCGTCGGGATCTTGTCTCCATGAGACGAAACTGGTACACTTGGCATTAACGCGAGACGCGAATAAGTCAATTTCTGGTTGACCAAAATATTGTATAATATCCTGGAAAGCGTCATTGGACAGGGACCATTCCGTATCCGGATTAACGATTCTGGATGCAGCATCGGCACGGTTTTCTTTTGTGTTTACGTATGACGCATAAACCCAAAGGTCACGCTGCTCACACCATTTCCAAAGAGACTTGGCCAAGTCGTTTAAGTGGGGGTATTGAACACCCCCCATACGATTCACGTAACTGATTGCAGTCGTATTGTCCATGCGAAGTAATATTGCACAGTTGGTTAGCTCGCTGGTAAATGACTTTAATCCTAGAAAAGCTGCCATTAGCTCTAAATAGTTGATATGAAATGCCTTTTCAGATGACTTCCATTTACCATGTACTTGGGCGTTCTTGCAAACAGAACCCCAACCTGATCTTGACGCATCTGTATAAATTTCGATTTCGAAATTAGGCTGTAGCATGAGGTTGTGACTTTTGTCGATATTTGACAGCCACCAGTACAAATCATCTAATATAATATTAGGTAACTTAATTTTGACATCATAATTGTTATTATGTTCCAGTATCGCAAGGTATTTTTGTCGCTCTAAGACCTTTGTGTACAGCCAAGCGTACTTAACGGCTGGACAAGCTGCGACTAATACACCGACAAAACGAGCTAATTCGCGAATAGAACATGAACGTAGTTTTGTAAACTTAATAACCAACTCGGCAATATTACCTACGTTTCTTTTCGGCTGGCAATTCTAAATTAAGGCTTCTGGTATCATAACAAAATCCTAAATATTTGCATGATTGTCGTGGTTTCATCATACTTTTTTCGTAATTGACAACGAAACCTAAAAACTCTAATAGTTTCAAAGTTTCGTTAACATTATTAAGACACTTGTCATAAGTGTCTCCTATACATAAGATATCGTCTAAATAACATACTGACTGGAAGCCGCGATGTCTGAGGTACGTTAGAACTTCCTTCATAATCTTAGTGAAAACCCGTGGAGCTACGGATAACCCGAACGGCATGCAATTAAAACTAAAGGTTTTAGTTTTCAACGCATTATTGGGCTTAAATTGAAATTTTAAGTATTTACGGTCAGCATGCCTAATGGCTAGCAGGAAATACGCATCTTTCAAGTCGATAGTGGCTAGGTATCCGTTGCGTGGTATCAGTTTGCACGCTGTTCGGTAATCCTCCATTTTAAAATGTTCGTTATTGATGATTTTATTTAAGGATTTCAAATTTAATATAAACCGGTTATCGCCGTTAGGCTTCTTAGTGAGAAATATTTTAGATATGAACTGATCTTTAGTTACATAGCACTCTGAGATGGCCCCTAATGCTTTTAATTTATTAATGGCTTTCATCATGTCTGATTTTTCTGTATATGATAGATTATTTTTTGGTACTATTGATTGACTTACAGGCATAAGAAAAGGTATTGGGTATCCATTTTTTAACCAATCAAGAATAACATTGTTGTTGGTAATTTTTAACCATCGGTCATAAAAGTGGGTAAGTCTACCCGCATGTACCTGTATTAACGGTGACTCTGAGCAGGCGTTCGCGGCTTGTCCTGCGACGCAGGACGATGAGTCTGAGCTGTTGGCGTGTATGGGCGGCGATTCCCCGCTGTCGCCGGCCTCCTGTATGCACCCCGCCCCCCCCTGTTCGCCGGGTAACGAGGAGGCGGATTCCAGTTTCCCTGGTAAGCCGGGCGAGTGTTAGGCTGTTGAGGTGGTTTTGTCCACCTTCGCAGTCTTCTTTATGGAAAGGCCTTGTTTTTCAATGGCCTTGGCGGCTTTTATTTTCTCTGATAGGGACGAGCCAAACAGTGATTCGTCCCTTTCGGACTCGTTTATTATATTTAAAAAAGCCTTGTCTAGACTCGGAGTGATTAATTTCACTCGAGTCTGCGTTGTCGAGTAATGTGAGTCACATAGTAGGCGGCAACCATTGCTAAAATGTTTCATAGCTTGCACCTTGCTGTCGGACTTCAGCAAAAGATCCATGCCTCTGTTGACGGCAGTGATGCCGGCACCTAGTTGCTGTTGAGACGCTGTAAGTGTCTTGTCACGATTACGCACCATGTCTGGTACCGCAGCTGCGATTTCTGCGTTCAATTTTGGCGCTTGAAGAAGCCTACAATTGTCTGGTGCAAAGTACTCTTTTAGGAGTCCATCTTTGCTTTCCTTAGGCATACCCTTCCTCAGTAAAGGAAGCCACAATTGCGATAAATTACTGTGAATGTTGTCGCCATAGTCAGGTGAGTCCGACGTGGATTCACCGAGAGCTGACAGTAGATCAGGATCTAGTTCAGGTTGGTCTGCGCTGGAGGAGGTTTCCTCTTGAGGACAGGGTGCCACCTGGCCGTCTTGTTGGTCGGGGTTATCACCGGTTTCCAATTCCACAGCTTGTGAAACGGGTAGATCGGATATTGGTTCCGCATAAGTGTCCTCATTATTACCCAGGGCCTGGACGGCATCTTCGTTACCTGTAATTACGATTTGTAATTAAGGTTGTGAAGATAATAATTTGAAGGTAGTGTGAAAATAAATTTGAGAAATGAGATTTAGCACGTTAACGGTACCTCTACTTAAGATTGTACGTTTTAATGTGCTTCTTTGTCATCGTTGGAGACTCGCAGTCAACCCCGATGCAATAATATGGAATTTTCATTTAGTTTTGAAAATACGTCAAAGTTATTGACCCGCAGTCAATCCCAAAGCATAAACAAAACGGTTAATTAGTTCCACTTTTTAGAACACTCACTAATTAATGCATATAAGTTTACCTTCGTCATCCGATGAGGATATTTCTAATGGTCTAATTCTCCGTCGATGTTTTTCTTTTTCCTCTAGTTTGCGAATTTTTCTAGCGTAGTGCTCAATTCTCGATTGCGCGCTCCTTTTCGGCATGTTGCTTGAAGGGCGCGTGCGATAGTTACCGCGCACGAAAAAGGAATGAGCTAAACGTCAGTGCCAACACAGAGGCACAGACATACCGGACCTACGTCACCTAACCGTTTTAAAAATTAAAAATCTTTAAACTATGTGCGAAGTTACCAAGTAAGTAAGGAAACTACGTTGTTATGATCATATCTGAAAAATGAAGCAACGAATTATAATTAATAATGCCTATTTGTATCAAATAACTTGTCTAGAACAAGTTTAATGTGAGTTATAGTGTTTAAATGTTGAACTAATGCAAACAAAGTGTAATAAAATCAATTTGTGAAACTGACAGTTACCGGTTCGAAGGAATCTTGCATTGTCATCATAAAATCAGGTACAATACAACTTATTTTACTTGTTATTCTATTGTTTACGTGCCAATAATTTACTTTCAATTAACTGGATCACTTTTATTACGGCTACTTGATGCCGATGACTTTTGAAAAGTAAACATAACCTGTTTGGCTGAGTGACAGAACTTCTTATTTTGTTTTACTAAATTTCATTTTCTTTTCAATTTACCGTTTCTCTTACAATTCTACTGCACCTATTATTTTCCTATCTTGTTTCTATTCTCCTTAAACATGATTATGACACGCAGTATGCGCGCTCGCCTTGAAGAGTCCAAACTCACTCAGGCTTTGAGCGAACTAAAGGCGTGTAAGGAGTCCTGTTCTCAACTAAACAGGGAAATAGATGACAATGAAAGGGTGCTTTCTGAAGCTCATGAGAGGAACAATAAGTTAAAAAATGAAATGGCTCAGCTTTATGTTCAGCTAACTGATGCCCTAGAAGACCGGGATAGGTTCCAACTCATCGTGGACGGGTTTAGCCAGTGTAGCGTAGAGTACGAACAAGCTCTGAGTCACAAACATATTCTACAACAACAGCTACATGAGGCTAGAAGTCAAATTTCAGAACTTGAGACAACAAACCTTAACATCACGGCCTCACTAAACCAAAGTCTGTTCAGTGAGTTGGTGCCTATTGTTCCATCAATGTTTTATAATAAATGCCAACCTGACACTATAGATTTGACAGTTGATGATGGCTTAAAGGCTAATAAATCAGTGCGGGTATTCTCAAGTAAGAATAAACTAAAAAAATATATCAAAATAAACAAATACATTGTAAAGACTAAGAAAATGGTAAAGAAGCAAAAATTTTTCATTAAAAATGTAAAATTAAATAGGGAAAGACTAAACCTTTTAAGTCAATTAGATATGTATTCTTTAAATTTAAATAAAACTAAAAGGAAATACCAAATAGACACACAGAACTTGCAATGTGAAATTGACCGTCTTCAGGATAAACTTAATTCACTTAATATTAAGTATACAGCCTCAGAGAACCAATTAAAGGAATATGTATTGGCTATGAATGAGCTAGTAAGTACACAAAGTAGCAATTACTGTGATCATTGCACAAGTCCATCTGTTACACCCACACTGGCCCATTCATTGTCGGTATGCAATACAACTATACCGCAGTGCTGTGATAGTCTACTACTTGAAAATATTAATTGTATAACAGAACCGACTGTCAATAAAGAAATTATAATTTTTTCTGATGAAATTGGAAAGGATTTAGGCCGCTTGTTGACAAGTAAGAATCCGGGATCTTCAATTATTAACTTTTGTATGCCTGGTTGTTCCTTAAATTTCATTATGAGAAAGATTATGAATTACAACTTCAGCCCAGATTCCATATTATTGATATTTGTTGGTAATGGGTGTAATGTGAACAAAGGGGAGTTGTTCCAATATTTTAGTTCATTGAGTAAACTTAGTTTAGAAAAAATTCTAATGTTCACATTCCCCTATAGTCAAAGTTTGCCACAGGAAGAAAACCTCTTAAGATTTGAAATTAACATGACATTACATAATTTGATATTCAATAATAATATGTTTCATTTAATTGATATTAATAATTATGTTGGTAATAGCTTATATTTGACAAAAGATAGATTCCTAGTAGACAGGTACTATCTTTCTAGGTATTGTAAACGACAGATAGCTGTGTCACTGTCTTATTATTTTAGTATAACAGCTAAGAATTTAGCAAAAGAGATTGCTTCTATTGAGTACCATGACATTTTGAATAATCCAGTGAGAAATTTAGTGCATAATATTGACATTATAAATCATTTAAATTAGAGAATAGGACAATAGAGGCAAACTCTAGCAGTAATGAACAATCTCACAAAACTATTATATCTAATAAAAATACCGCCGCCACGGATTAGCGGTTAATAACAAATAGTATCAACCTGGTGCATCAGAATATTCAAGGACTGAGGAACAAAGACTTTGAATTAGAACTATTTTTGAATTTGAATAATATTGATATTCTTTGTATTACAGAACATTGGCTTCAAAGCCACCAGTTCATGATTAGTTTTAGTAATCACCAGGTTGGTAGCACATTCAACAGAGTTAATGCCATTCATGGTGGATCACTAATTTTAGTAAATAACCAGATTAAATTCAAAGACCGAAAGGACATTGTGAGCCTATCTGTTGAACGCAATATTGAAATAGCCTGTATAGAATTGGAGCAGTTCATTATATTAAGTGTATACAGGCCCCCCTCGGGATTGTATGACTGCTTTGAAAAGGTAATGGATGAAGTTTTACACAAGATTTGTAACACAAACAAGTCCATTATCACATGCGGTGACTTTAATGTAAATTTATTAGAAAACTCAAGTTCTTGTAGTAAAATTATGAGTCTGTTTCGGTCCTACAATCTCGTAAACCTATTTTTGGAGCCTACAAGAATAACGCCTACTTGTGCCACATGTCTAGACAATATTTATACTGATGTTACTCCAATCCATAAAGAAATTATAAATGCTCTAGACTCTGATCATTGCGGTCAAATGATTACCATTGAAAAGCAAAAATTTAAAGTGGCTAAAATGGATATCACTGTTAACCCAAAAACGGTAAGATGCTTGGAAACATTTAAAAATAAACTAAAAATTAACTTACCATTATTGTCTACTGACAATCCTCATCATCAATATGATGAATTTTTTGATATGTATTGTAAGCAATTTAATTCCACTTTCATTCCCAAGACTATCTCAATAAATTGTAACGCATCTTTTAGTGACTGGGCTACCATGGGTATTCACAAGAGTAGAACAAGGCTTTATGAGCTGTATAATGAAAGAGTTTTTGTAAATACTGCCGAATTTAATTTATATGTTAAAAAATATTCAAAACTGTTTAAAAAAGTGTGTCATATTGCCAAGTCACATTATTTGAGCTCGAAAATTAGAAACAGCAATAATATTGTTAAAACTACTTGGAATATTATTAATAATGAAACGGGAAAGTCTAGTAAACGTAGTTATGACTACAGCTTAACAATTAATGACAAAGTAATTAAATCAGATGCGGATGTCGCTGCGGCTTTCGAAAGTTTCTTTTCTGACATTTCCGTTTCAACGACAAAATCCCTAAACTCGTCACCTACTGTTGCCGAATCTTTGCTAAAGGAAAATGTTAAAGCTTGCGACTCAGAATTTCATTTTGAACATGTCACATGTAGAGATATATTAAAAACATTTCAAACCTTAAATGTTAAGAAGACTGCGGATCTGTGGGGTAATTCTGTAGAAGTTGCCAAGTCTATTATTGATATTGTGGCACCTACCTTAGCTTCTATTTTTAATAATTGTATTGATTGTGGAGAGTTTCCTGACCTTATGAAAATTAGTAAAATTATTCCTTTATTCAAGGCAGGTAGTACATCAGACCCCACAAATTATAGACCTATTTCAGTACTGCCTACTTTTAGTAAAGTTTTTGAAAAATTAATTTTAGACCAACTGCAAAGATTTTTTAATAAACATAAATTATTACATAGCAAACAGTTCGGTTTTACGAAGGGTCGCTCAACTACCGATGCCGGTGTCGAACTTTTAGGACATATTTATAGTGCATGGGAAGATAAATGCGATGCTTTGGGCATTTTTTGCGATTTGTCCAAAGCATTTGATTGCGTCCTTCATGAGACCTTAATCAGGAAACTCCGCCACTACGGAATACGAAACAGCGCTCTGGATCTTCTTATCTCATACCTGAGTGATAGGATCCAAAGAGTTGACATCAACGGAGAAAGATCTCCCGGATCTAGTGTAATAATGGGAGTCCCACAGGGCTCGATTCTTGGCCCTTTCTTGTTTCTTATTTATATTAATGATTTGCCTCACCTCATAAAGGATAACCACGATATAGTGTTATTTGCGGATGACACTTCGCTTTTGTTTAAACTTAAACGACAACAACCCGTTGTAGACGACGTAAATAGCGCGATTTCGAACGTAGTGCATTGGTTTAACGCTAATAATTTGCTGCTTAATGAAAAAAAAACCAAATGTATTAAGTTTACACTATCTCACGTTAGGCAGGTGAAAACTTGTGTGTTGGTAAAGGGCGAAGAGTTGAATCCTGAAGATAGCACGGTGTTCTTGGGCTTAACTTTAGACGCTAAGCTTCAGTGGGGGCCTCATATAGATAAACTGTCGAAAAAGCTGAGCTCTGCAGCATACGCAGTTAGAAAAATTCGTAATTTAACCGATGTAGAGACAGCCCGATTAGTGTACTTCAGTTATTTTCATAGCGTAATGTCGTACGGCATTCTATTGTGGGGGAATGCCGCTGATATACAGACCATCTTTGTTTTGCAAAAACGGGCGGTTAGATCAATTTATAAATTGAGTCCGAGACACTCTCTCAGAGAAAAATTTAAGGAAATTAATGTAATGACTGTTCCTTCTCAGTATATTTATGAAAATCTTTTGTATGCTCACAAAAATATAAAGCTGTTTAAGAAATATAGTGATATTCACAATATAAATACAAGAAATAGACATAAATATATTGTACCCACAACAAGGCTCAAGAAAATAGGTGGATCATTTAGATGCCAATGTATTCGCTTTTATAATAAACTACCAAGCCACATTCAAAATTTAAGCCTTAATAAATTTAAATCTTTTATAAAACGTAAACTTTGCCAGAAAGCTTTTTATGCTGTTAAAGATTATATAGAGGACAAAAAAGCTTGGGATTGAACTGCTCCAATTTGAATTGTTTTTTTTTATATATATTTTATTTTTCTTTTACAATTTGACATTTTATTAATTTTCTTTATACACAGTGACATTGTTTACTTTTTCAAGTATGATATTATTTTTTGACCAATATTTACTTGTTAAATATTTTCATTTTTTTTTGTTTTTGATTTAGTTTTGTGTGTTTTTTTTTTTTTGTTTTTTTGACATTTAATAACTTGATTTATTTAATATGATAAATATTTTATTATTTTTATATTGTGAATATGAGGACTATGTGGGTCTTTCTTTAATTTTAACGTTTGTCTGGCAGTTTGAGTACTATAAGCGACCTACCCAAATGTCCTTTCCTTGGTATTGTTCGTCGTGACGTCGAGCTCCTTGAGTTAAAAGTCGAGCTCGACAATAACTGACAAATGCTTGCACTGACTGGACGGGTCCACTCAAATCTGTGTGGTGCTTTCTTCAAAAGACCATCTCAGACACTAATCTGCATAGCCCTCATGTGTGTCCCAAGATTATGTCTGGACCTTAAACTTATTGTTAACCATTTAAAACCATTTTAAAAGATTAAAAGAGTAACCTTTGGAGTTTCTTGCCGGTTCTTCTCCTTAGGAATCGACCAATGCACCGAACCGTGCCCCCTTTTTTATGTCGACGTTTTACAAGTGCCCATGTAGGCCTATGTGAAATAAAATATTTTGACTTTGACTTTGACTTTGATGTACTGAACCCTAAAAACAGTATGTCCTTATTAGAAATGTAAGAATTTTGCAGTAACAACTATTAAAATTATACCATTATAATTGTTATGTTAACACGAAGTTTGATGTGCATGTATTGCATAGATGATGATAGATGCATGACTACAGAATCTGCATAGCCCTCATGTGTGTCCCAAGATTATGTCTGGACCTTAAACTTATTGTTTACCATATAAACCCTTTTTAAAAGATTAAAAGAGTAACCTTTGGAGTTTCTTGCCGGTTCTTCTCCTTAGGAATCGACCAATGCACCGAACCGTGCCCCTTTTTTTATGTCGACGTTTTACAAGTGCCCATGTAGGCCTATGTGAAATAAAATATTTTGACTTTGACTTTGACTTTGACATGCTGTGATTGAGAGAACACACTTAATATAACTTTTTAGAATAATGTGACTGGAAATTCGATGTAACTTTATTCTTGGTTGAAAATAATGAATAAGTAAAAAAAGGTTTTATTTAAACAAGTGACTGAAAATTAAACGTTCTACAATAGGCATGACGAAAGATTTTGAAATCCTCTTCCGTAATGTGGGTACATCTTTTTTATTTACGAAAAAACCTTTATTTCAGTAATAAAGTAAAGTTTAACGAAGATATAAGCCATTTTTGAAAAAAAAAATAAATAGAGCGCGAAAACAGCTCGCAGTGTCATGGCGTCGGGTCTGACGTCACGCCTATGTAAGCATGGAGATGTCAAAGCGCAGCTAGAGGAAACTAAAACAAACATTACCATAATTCGTGTGTTAAAAATTAATAACAAAGTTTATAAGTGGTGTGCGGTGCCTCAGTGTAAAAACACATCAATAGCAATAGTTTTAGCATTACATTGAATGCCAAAAATGTTGTCCTCTGGACCTGCATAGCTGACCCGGTGATTATGATAGTAGGTTGTTACTATGAGAAAAGATACTAGTACGTGCTTTGTAGTTACAGAAATTTACTCCTTTTGTTGGTTATTAACTCAGTAGCAAACTTTTATTACAAGTTGCGAAGGAGCTAACCTCAAAAATAAACTGACAAGTTTATTGTAAAAATAACATATGAAAGTGAAAATAAACTAAACTCCTACAAGCTCAAAACGAGTTTGTTGTATTTTTATAGTGTTAGATACTTACAAAATTTACTTACAGGGAGGTTTTCATATTTCGGAACTCGGACGAGCAAAATTCTTTATTTGACCCAAGGAAATCGCCCAACATCAGTAAATCTATCCTGGGCAAATTTGAACTGTTTGCTTTTACAAAGCCTGATTCCATTGCTAAAGATGTTCACAAAGTATTGTAGTAACAAAAAAAATATCCAAATGCGTAATCGGCAACAAAACAACACAGTGAGCTAGTGACAGCTAGTGATGTTTACATTGGCGTGACGTAGTGCGCTATGATTGGTGTTTCAATCAAAATGGCCGATATCAGTATTTTAATCTTTTATTTTATTAAAAATCTTACTAATCTTAATTTTTTAAATAAAACTAAATCAGTGTTTTAAATCCTTCTCGTATGTAATTTCCCCTAATATCATTAAATCATTGATTCTTTGACTATGTCGTCACGCCTATTGTTTTAAGTCTACTACTAAATCCTAGGATTTTCATTTCGCGTATTAACAGTGTGGTCCCTCAGTTCACACGCACATTGAAATGTTAGGTTAAATAGAATTATTTTTTGCGAAGCTTATTTAACCCATATGGTATTAATCTATATCTGAATAAATGGGTTTGTTAGAAAGGAAATTTTACATAGAATATTTGTTTCTTTTACTCTATATAGTTTAAACAAATATCTTAGAAGATATCGCAATGTAAAAATGTCCGCGCGACAAAATAATTACGCGGTCCGCCGGCCCTCGCGTCCCAATGTATTATATTAGATACGTGGAGATGCTGGTCTCCGGGAAATTCAAATTCAAAATATTTATTGCACCATAATATTTACAAGGTGTTATTGCACGTTGTTTTGTGAGCAGTGGTGGCCCCGACTTACGAACAGTTGGTCGTGGGTTCGAACCAGGCAGGCGCATTACTTTGTGTAATTTATTTCATCACCGCTGCTCTCAAAATATCATGAAGAAACCGGCATATCTTAGAACCAAAAATCCGCACCGGGCCCGAGTGGTGGATTAATAACCCATCCCACTCCTAGAGAGGAGGCCTGAGTCCCTGCTGTGGGAACAATATAGGCTGAGGATGATGATGATGATTGTATATTTAACAGTAAGAGATAGGTAGGTACCTATAGTAATTCTCACTTTAATAATATAATCTAAGGTAGTAATCAAAAAAAAAAAAAAAAAGGTAGTAATCTAAATTAATAGATATTATAGAGAGGAAATATTCGATTTTTTGTTTGTTACGATTTAACTCAAAAAATACTCTGACGACTTTGAAAATTCTTTCAACGTTAGAAAAATATATACTATGTTCAATAGTCGATCTATCGAGGAAGGTTGTAAGCCATATTATTATATTATTGTGAGGCAGACGAAGTTGCGTGGGTCAGCTACTATTATATAAAAAACGGGCACGGGCCGAACAGCTGGGTTGTTCGGAATGCCAAACTCGCATTATTTGCGCCAACGGAATCACAATGGTGAACCATGTCGGCAGCGGGATTATTACCCTATTTCAAGGTTGCGCATTGAAAGGAGAGACCTTTTATTTATGCTCATAAAAAAATCATCAATCGAACAACACACCATCGACATCGAAGTCCCAGAGGTGTCCGTACTAAACAAAATCATAAAAATGTCTGCGCCAGAGAACTTCAGTGAGGCTGAAGATCAACATCTCATTTAGGATAAGAAATAAGGGCTCAGATTGACGAGGTAAAGGAACAGTCATCTACAGACCTAGGTATTCACGACATTCACCACTACACTGTGTCGTACATCAGTGTAGCTTCGGTCATCATCCTGTGTGGCGTCGTCGTTTATATCATCAGAAGAATACGCAGTACGGGCATCGCACCACCGTCGCCGGCCCCCCAAGGCCAGGAGGCTCTCGGGGCGGGGCCAGCGACGGTCATAGGCGTCGAGTGTAGTGGAAACAGTGCAAAAGTGTAGTGAAGTGTTCACAATGGGCCGCGGGTTGTACACTAGTTATCGCGGCCTCGACTTAGAGGGCTAAGAAGGAACATGGGTGGTTTTTAGTCAGTAGAAGTCTGACACTCCCTTTCGCTCTGCCCAAGAGCGGGAGGGGTTATTTGATGATTTTCCACTCGCCAAAAAAAAAAAAAGTGTTCACAATAAGTGGTGTAGACAGGGCTACCTCGCCTATGTGTATCGTAGTATAATTATTAGCACTCTATATAAAATCTTTTGCAATAAAAACGGGCACTTTAGATTTTTTTCTCTACTTCAGTGAAGAAGAACAAGAAAAAGGTTTTATTAATTTGACGATGTATTGGCATGTTATTTGAAGCATCCTGGCATGATTCTTTATGTTCCAAATTTAAAATTAATAAAAGAAAAATAATGATTATTGTGGATTATTCTAGAATTGCTTTACTAATGGCGCGAATTGTTGAAACGATTTTTAACTGATTTCGATCAAATTACGATATTTTAAAACTTTTTAGATATTTTCTGCAAATTAAACAATTTACTCTTTCTTTTTACATAAATACCACTTTTTGATATGAGTGATAAAGCGATAAGGGCCGGTAAAATTATAGCCCTACTTGAAGAAGGTTGTTCGCAAACTTACGTGTCTCAGCGGCTAAATGTGAGTCGTTCAACTGCCCAGAGGACTTGGCAACGGTATCAAGAAACCGGTTCGGTCAAAAGAAGACCCGGTTCGGGAAGAAAACGATGCACAGAACCAAGAGATGACCATGACCATGTGAGGCGTCAAGTGTGGACCTGAAGAAGAGCCTTGAAGAAGTAAGAGGAGTAGAAGTTAGCTTGTGGACGGTCAGGAGGAGGCTTTTGGCTGCCAATATCAGGAGTTATCGCCCAGCTCGGGACCCTAAATTACTCCGTGAGCACCGTGTTGCTCGACTTCAGTTTGCTCGGAACTGTGCTTCATGGACTCTGGAGAACTGGAATAAAGTATTGTTTTCTGATGAAGCTAGAATCTCTTTGTGTGGAGAGGACCGACGCCGGCGAGTGCTGCGAAGACCACGGGAACGCTATGCGGAAGTGTGTTACGAAGAAATCACTCCCTATGGCGGAGGCTCCGTTATGTTTTGGGCAGCAATTAATTGCGCGGAGCGTACGGAGTTAGTTTTCATAGAAAATAGAACATTAAATGCACACCGGTACATAATGGAAGTCCGACGTGGAAGCGTACATGCAAGAAGTTGGGATCCGTCTTTTAGATTGGACAGCTCGAAGTCCTGACCTCAATCCAATTGAGCATGTCTAGGATGTTCTAAAGAGACGGGTAAGATCAGTGCAACCTACTCCACAAAACATCAGGAAGCTAAAAAGAGTCATTGCAGAAGAGTGGGAACGCATTCCTCAAAACGTTATTAAAAACATCGTGGAAAGCATGCCCAGAAGGATTCAAGCTGTGATTTTGGCAAGAGGAGGTCACACTCGTTACTAGGTTTTTACATTTGTAACTTTATTTAAATTAATTGTCTTTATTGCCGACCACTTCTTATTGTTTGGGCGTGTACATCGGTTTTAAAGAAACCATCGTTTTTTTTCTTTTAATTACCCGAATTCACTTCACGCGCATTAATTTACACGATTATAAGTATCCAGACTACGTCAAAGAAATAAATTTCATTTAAGTAACTCAAATCGACCTTAGAACGTAAATTTCCTTAGGTGCCTGTGTTTTTTGCAAAAGAGTGTAGTTTATAATTTTACTATTCTTTATCATTGTACAATTTAACTTGTCAATTACTTTTATCGGTTAATCAATCATGTCAATTGTCTCATTTGGGCGGGCAGGATGTACGGAACCGCACATTACTATTCACACTCACGCGCCGTGCATTCTGTGCACTCAGCATGTTGTACCTATTACCTAGTACATTAAATCAACAAATCAGTGTTCAACGGACATTCGTTGTGGTCGGTTTTATTTCATCATCCCTATAGAATCACCTCAGTATCATCACTAAGTGCAGGGATCCCCTTTTTTTTCTTTGGCGGGTGGAAAATCATCGAATAAATCAAAATCAAAATCAAAACTCATTTATTCAAACTAGGCTGATAGTCAGCACTTTTCGAACGTCAAAATTTACTTTACTTTACTTATTTACAAGAGACAGTCCCCCAAAACGCCCCCCCTTCGACACTTCCTAGTGTTTTTGCTGGAAAGAAGAAGTGGCGGAACAAACTCCCCAGCACACATCTGTCTGTTAGGTTGGTTAGAAGAACCAGACTCGATACAATAGTAAGGCAAGTATAAAAAATTATATAATAATAATAAAAAAAGACATAACATATCAGTAAACTAATCTTGGAGAAAGAACATAAATAAATAACAAACATTGTCTTGTGTTCAACTCAGCGACCAACAGACTGTTCTTATCATTAAGTAGTCGTTAATGGAATAGTACGCTTTTAAACAAAGATTAGATTTTACTTTGGCTTTAAACGCATTAAATGGCAAGTCTAGAAAAGAAGATGGCAGTTTGTTATAAAATGTTATACCAAGCCCAACGAATGAATTATGAACTTTGTGAAGCCGGTGAAAAGGAGCGCGTAGTTTATGCTTATTTCTAGTGTTAAAGTTGTGAATATCACTGTTTTTAGTGTACAAGTGGATATTTTGTTTAATATATAAAATGTTGGCAAAGATGAACTGAGAAGCAACAGTGAGGATACCAATCTCCTTAAAAAAATCTCTAAGAGAAACTCGGGCACCCAGCTGATAAATTGCACGAACCGCTCGCTTCTGCACAGCAATAACCCCTCCCGCTCTTGGGCAGAGCAAAGGGAGTGTCAGACTTCTACTGACTAAAAACCACCCATGTTCCTTCTTCGCCCTCTATGTCGAGGCCGCGATAACTAGTGTATAACCCGCGGCCCCGACGGGCGTCGGCCCTTTCGGGCCCCTCCCATCTCTTTGAGGCGCGCGTGGAACACGAACGCGCCGTCGACACGGCCTGTTTTCGTCGTAAGACGGACGGACGGCGAGTTAGCCCATCACTCACCGTCCACAGGCCCGCGTCTACGGTGGCCGGAGGTCATCGCGTAACCCCCGACGCCCGGAGCGCCTCCCGCGGCGGCTGGGACGAGAGGTTCTCTCCCTCTCGCGTTCCGCCACCTCCTTCGCTAGCATCAATGCTTCGCAGAAGGAGGCGACGGCGTCCCATTCCTCCTCGCCCCGGACCATGGCTTGCAACAGGGCTGGGCGCGAGGGTCGCCGCCGCCGATCGCCGCTACGAGAACACGACGGGGCTCCACCCAAGCGGGGCACACCTCCACTGTGTGCTCCACCGTGTGGAGGACACGGTGGAGCACCAGGCAGGGATCCCCTACAGTATATTTTCTTGCTGATTCTGTGTTCCGGCACAATTTTTAGCATTAACTAAGCACTCACTCTCCGTTCTCCACTAACTTTAACGTACCCTACTGCAATATCTATGTACGAATGTCGAGATGACCTGAAACAATTAACAAAATACACTGATTTGATTAGAACAAAAATCACGTTTTACTCGAAAGTTACTTTATGTTGTATGCGTTACTTTCATTAGAATTTTTGCTCCCCTTATTTCAGCTATGCTATGATGGCTGCCAGTAGAAATATACTCTAATATCATAACGGTCTCAACTTTTGGCAGGTTTCGCGAGTCAGCTTTAACAAAAGTATCGGTCATTGTGGTCGGTTGTGGTTTGACACTTTGACAGATGTGCTATGAATGACGTTGTGTTGACAGATTTAAATTTTTAATAGTATGTACTAGTGACGCAACGGTACTTAGTTTTTAAGCCAGTGATGACGTCACCTACCTTAAAACCTTAAAATAATTAAATACTAAAAAAAAACTATTGAGTCAAACAAATTATTCAAATTAGTTTCTCAAAATGCTCTAAATTTTCAAATAAATAAAATAAAATGGAATGGTTAGAATTGTTGAACAATCCCAATTGTTTTTTTACAATTTATGTGCGTTAGTTCAACACTTAAACACTATAACTCACAATATACCTACTTGTTTTGCACTACTTTACCTTAATATTCATTTTTAGTTGTAGGTAATCCTATACAAATCATTACTATGCATTTAAAATTGAACCAAGAAACCTAACCCTTAACCTTCAAGATTCCCTTATTATTGCTTTCAACTCCTAACCATTGAGGAGTAGTACCTTCCTTAATCAGGTTTCAGCTCACCTAGATAACCTGAAAGAATACAACCATATATGCGTCCCTATGATATATTATTAAGGAATTATCCTCCAACTCCAAACCGTTAAGGAGTTACCTATACTTTCCATCATCAGCTCAGCAACATGAAGTTATAACCCCCTGAAAGAATACAATTATCGCTCCATAAATACGTATAATTGAACGTTGAGGAGTTGAACCTTCCATCATCATCAATGAATCCACATGATACTATGATGATCAGACGTAAATACTTAAACAGCTTTAGAAAATGTATGGAAAACATCATAAGCGCCTATAAAATTTGAGGGTTGGCCTTGACTTTCCTGGGATCTCATCATCAGATCCTGACTTGACAATGGGACAGCCTCGTGTCAACCCTGAAAGAATACAATTATCACTCCATAGGTACGTGTAATTATGAAAGAATTTTCTTTGAACTCCTAACCGTTGAGGAGTCATACCTTCCATCTTCATCAGCGAATCCACATGATATTATGCAAATCAGACGCAAATACTTAAACAGCTTTTGAAAATATGTGACAAATTTCATATGTGCCTATAGAACTTGAGGGTTGCCCTCGATTTCTTAAAGATCCCATCATCAGATCATCATTTGGTGACAATGGGACCACTTGGGAAGTAGGTATACCCTATCGAATACAATAATAATTTTTCAAATCGGTTTGCAGGCGACCGAGTTATGCCCGTACAAACATAAAAAAAACATCCGAATTGAAAACCTCCTTCTTTTTTTAGAACTCGGTTAAAAATTACAAGGACAAATTTAAATTAGCTGTTAGCTGTAGTGTTGCCACAGGAAGAAAGAAAAACAAGATTTAATGTAAAGATTATAATCTACAAAACTATTCCGAGAAAAGTGTTGTGGCACAACAAGCACAACAGCTACTAAGTACACATTGCCCGCTGGGTGCTGACGCGGACGGTGTGACGGAGTCCGATGCCGAGGTGGCTGCACTCGCCACACGACATGACTGTGACGTTGTCTGATGACAACTGATCGTACTGATTACTGATGGCACCCTCTCGTTAATAACATTACAAACATTCAATTATAGGGCCGATGTTTACCTAGCGATAGAACACAACGTGCTGTGTCAGGGACAGCTCAAGGCTTTGTGTTGAAAGTACAGTCGACATGACCCGGCCACTCCACGCGAGTGCCATCCAATTAGTGATCGAGAGCGAGCCTTTGTGGCTTCGCCCTAATAAGATACGCTTCTCAATCTGTAGACGTGTCCCCATCTCGTCACGGATCGGCGGCGCGCTAGCAAATATTATACGTGTTATCAGTATTTTTTAGATAAAGGAAAGCCTAAGAAACAGGAAGGCGAATTTATTTTAACAAAATAAACACCTGTCCGACTACTACTACCACGAGGAGTGCTCATTAGTCTAGTAAGTAAGTAAGCTTGCGGTCTAAAGCTTCAACATTTAAAGTTATTCACAGTGCTACTTTGTCTGGCGAAGTACCGCGTAGAAAGTGTAGGATGACTTTATAATCTGAAAAAGAAATTGAAATATTCAAACAGATACAAGTTAGTAGAATTTCGGAATTCACTAGTTGAGATCTATGGTGTGCAGGCATGCACCTTGACGAAGGTGTCGAGCGAGAGCGGGATGACGAGCCCGGCGGCAGGGCGCAGCGGGCGCTTGGCGCGCTCCATGACCAGCACGAGCGAGCGCCGGAACGACAGCCGCGCGCGCCGCCACTCCATGCAGTACAGCGACTGCGACACGCGCGCGCTCTGGGAACACACAACACACACGTCACCACACGTCACTGCACACCGCACAGTGTACTGACACTCCAGGTGACGTTACCTCGTCGGTGACCTCGTTGCCGTAGTAGCAATACAGGAACAGTTCTGTCAGGATGCAGCAGATGAATAGAGTCATCGAAGCGAACTCGACGCTTAGCACGTTCAACTAAACATAAATGAGTACCAATTACAATGAACAAAGTTTCTTATAAACGTGTCAAAATAATAACGAAACAATACTCACACTGACTATTTTGTAGGCAGCCATACACAAGATCCAACCGCCGATGCCGAACTGAATTAAGATCGCCGTGCCGAAAATGTCTTGCAGAATCTTGGTAGTCCTGCACAACGCTTACAGTTAGTCAACATGGCTACGTCATCAGTCCATCACATATCAGCGTCAGTGAGAGTCGTACTAGTAATCTGTGGTCGTACCCGGTGATCTTGTCGTAGTGCAGCAGACACTCCCGAAACAGACGCGCTAACTCCATTGAGGAGTAGTACCTTCCTTAATCAGGTTTCAGCTCACCTAGATAACCTGAAAGAATACAACCATATATGCGTCCCTATGATATATTATTAAGGAATTATCCTCCAACTCCAAACCGTTAAGGAGTTACCTATACTTTCCATCATCAGCTCAGCAACATGAAGTTATAACCCCCTGAAAGAATACAATTATCGCTCCATAAATACGTATAATTGAACGTTGAGGAGTTGAACCTTCCATCATCATCAATGAATCCACATGATACTATGATGATCAGACGTAAATACTTAAACAGCTTTAGAAAATGTATGGAAAACATCATAAGCGCCTATAAAATTTGAGGGTTGGCCTTGACTTTCCTGGGATCTCATCATCAGATCCTGACTTGACAATGGGACAGCCTCGTGTCAACCCTGAAAGAATACAATTATCACTCCATAGGTACGTGTAATTATGAAAGAATTTTCTTTGAACTCCTAACCGTTGAGGAGTCATACCTTCCATCTTCATCAGCGAATCCACATGATATTATGCAAATCAGACGCAAATACTTAAACAGCTTTTGAAAATATGTGACAAATTTCATATGTGCCTATAGAACTTGAGGGTTGCCCTCGATTTCTTAAAGATCCCATCATCAGATCATCATTTGGTGACAATGGGACCACTTGGGAAGTAGGTATACCCTATCGAATACAATAATAATTTTTCAAATCGGTTTGCAGGCGACCGAGTTATGCCCGTACAAACATAAAAAAAACATCCGAATTGAAAACCTCCTTCTTTTTTTAGAACTCGGTTAAAAATTACAAGGACAAATTTAAATTAGCTGTTAGCTGTAGTGTTGCCACAGGAAGAAAGAAAAACAAGATTTAATGTAAAGATTATAATCTACAAAACTATTCCGAGAAAAGTGTTGTGGCACAACAAGCACAACAGCTACTAAGTACACATTGCCCGCTGGGTGCTGACGCGGACGGTGTGACGGAGTCCGATGCCGAGGTGGCTGCACTCGCCACACGACATGACTGTGACGTTGTCTGATGACAACTGTTGAGACGTTCCGCTCAACATCGCCGCGAGCCAGCGGCAGTGAACGAGGGATGCGGGGAAGCGGGTGTCAACCGGCCGCCGCACGATGACCACGGCAGACCGCGGGCCCCGCGCCCCGGCAGTCAGCTGTTGCACGCCTCCACGCACGGCTGCGCTTACGCATTTCCTAAATGTCTTTGTTTTCATAGTCCAACCGAACGTTGTATTTTTATTCCAATTTTATCATTATAATTTATACAGTCCACTACACGTTTCGTTCTACTCCACCACGACCTATCGTCGCGATCATTGGTCCTTCTACCGTTAAAGTTTGAACCCAACAACGGAAGTTTTCAAAACGTCAACGGTTCATCGGTTGGAGAACAAAGGACTTCATCTCCGTGCTCAAGTTTCGCAACAGATCTTCGTTTTCTACGTGTCATCGCCTGCATCTGGTCATCGTGAACGTCGATACGGCAACAGCCGTCTTCATCGAGTTCAAACCAACGGGCGACGCAAGAAAGGATCGTCGAGACTTCAGGGCAAGAAGACTTTGAAGCAATATTCACGTCAACATTCTTCACTAGCACTGGAAAAGTCGACTCATCGGAGCTACAGGCGTCAACTCATCATCAGAGGTTGACAGCATAAAACCGTGAGAACGTTCCAATTTTCCTTTGTTCCTACATTTTGCCTAGTCATTTCACCTATCCAGTTTCAATTGAACTTATTATATTAGTGTCAATTTAGCTCTTAGTTCCATCAATCCATAATCTTCAGCCTTTCAGCTTGTTTTAAACAGTGTCCGTTACTTTTTTAAGGTACCAACTACAACCTTGTACCAAGATATTGACAATAACAATATAGTGATTTTAACGTTTTTTTCGTTTGTCATCAATCACAGACCAATTATTAAACCATATTAGTGTCACAATTTCCAATACACTTATTTGCGATTTTCCGTTAAATTGAATTGATTTTTTTTCCCTTTTTTTTGCAGAGAAACGTTGCATCATCCGTTTAGCATTACTCAGCGAAAACGCCTAACGCTTTGTGCACCTATAGCAACGTTTAAAGCTGTTGCTAATCGTTTAGTGGCAGTAACTTCACTTTAGACTAAATAGTGTTGTTGATTATTTTTCTTACTTTTCTTTCCAATTGCAACTGCTATACTTTTATTGTCATGGCTGACATGAATAGCTTAATTAAAAAGCGGGCTTCAATTAAGGCCAAGCTTACGCAATTTTCCTCTTATTTAAACATTTCTAAGTCTTGCGAAAAGCTAAGTGAAGTACAAGTCATCGAAATCGAATATCGACTTAACATATTTGAAAGCTTATATGAGAAATATGATGCGTTACAGGCTGAATTGGAGGCGATGGTGGATGACCCCAGCGAGCAATATGCGGAACGCGAGGAGTTTGAGAAGCTGTACTACGGCTTGGTGGCTTCTGCACGACAGCTGATCAGCAGCTCAAGAAGGCTTCTTGAGGGGGACTCCACAAGCGGGGTCGATTCTTGTATTACTAGTACACACAAACACAATTCAATTCGTTTACCAAAAATTGACTTACCCAAATTTTCAGGCAGTTATCATGATTGGCTCGAGTTTAGGGATACCTTTGTTTCTATAGTACATAACAACACAAGCTTAGATAAAATAAATAAACTGCACTATTTACGTGTTTCTTTAAAGGGTAGTGCCTCTCTTGTCGTTGATAACCTCGACTTCAGGTCAGAGAACTACGACGTTGCCTGGAAACTACTTTGTGAGAGGTATGACAACAAAAGATTGCTTGTTAACAATCATGTGCAAGCACTTTTTAACGTTCAGCCAATAGATAAAGAGTCAAGTAAGTCACTACGTTACATTATTGACACTACAAACAAAAATCTTAGAGCTTTGGCAACCCTTGGTCAACCAGTTCAAAACGCCTTTGTCGACGTTCTTGTCATTTACATAATGACCAGCAAGCTCGACCATGTCACAAATCGACAGTGGGAAGAGCACAGAAACACGTTTCTTGAACCGCCTACTCTATCTGCATTCATTAATTTTATCGGTAGCAGGGCTGACTTGCTGGAGACACTTGAGGAGTCTAAGCCCATAGCAACAGTTCGGAGTGAACCTATCGCACCTGCACCTAAACCTGAAAGTAGTACTGTGCTACCTCAAAATTCATCAAAACCTTTATCATGTCCCATGTGTCATCAGAATCATTTTATGTTTGCATGTGAGCAGTTTAAAGGTCTCTCAGTACAGGCTCGTGTTAAAAAGGTCCAAGGTTCAGATGTGTGCATGAACTGTCTTCGTCCAGGTCATGATGTTACCAAATGCAGATTCGGTCATTGTAAATATTGTCGTCTAAAACATAACACTCTGCTACACATTGACAGTGACATCGTTCTCACTAGTACAAACAACAATACATTATCAGCTAATCAATTGCTTACATCTCATGCTATTTTACTTTCCACCGCGCTCGTGAGGGTGACTGGCGCTGACGGGACCCATCATACAGCACGAGTCTTGCTGGACAGTGGAAGTACAACCAACTTCATCTCGGAGGACCTCATTCGTAAGCTTCACCTTCCTACATACATGGCCAAGTCCAAGGTAACAGGCATCAATCTTCAATCTTCTACTTGTACTCAGGGGTGCTCAGTGTCATTAAAATCGAATGATGACAGTGAGTACGAACTGAACATTGACTGTCTCATATTGCCAAAAGTATCAGCATCAGTTCCAAGTTCTTGTGTTGATATTAGCAACATACGTATACCTACGAACGTGCGTCTTGCTGACCCCACTTATTATGTTCCGTCGCCCATCGACATACTTGTTGGCGCGGAAGTCTTTTGGGGTATCATTGGCACTAGCCGTATCGCATTAGGTAACCGTATGCCCACATTGCTTGAGTCAAAACTAGGTTGGCTGATTTCTGGTGCATGCCATCAGTCAGATTCCTCTATACATGTCTGTATGTTTACTAATAACTTACAGCATTACGTTCCGTCACCTGAAAACCCCGCAGACCTCGCTTCGCGTGGACTCAGAACTGACAGGCTGCTGTCGTCTTCGTTGTGGTGCTCAGGACCACAATGTCGTAACAAAGATGCATCTTCAGGGCCTCAGTTCTCTGAATCACATCACAGTTGTTCTGTGTTACCAGAAACAATCGCCTCTGGTCATGTTTCCAGCCACATTATTGAAAATCCTACTACGGCGTTATTTTCAAATGATTCAAACTATAGTACATTGCAACGTGTGACGACTTATGTCACAAATTTTATTGGTCACTGTTCATCATCACTACTATCCAACTGGAGGTAGGAACCTGGCCTATCATGAAGAATCTCTCAGAGCAGCGTCTATGTCTAGAGTTTCCATTGTTAGACACGGGTGGACTACGTCGGTCCCATCATGATAGCTGACCAAAAAGGTAATGGATGTAGGCTCATCAAGTCCTTCATTTGTGTGTTTGTGTGTTCAGCTACGAGACCCATCCACCTCGAGCTTGTGTCTGACCTTACAAAAGAAGCTTTCTTAAGTACATTAAACCGCTTATTGCTCAAAAGGGAAAAACCCGTAACATGTTTTCCGACAACGGCACAGCTTTTGTCGGTGCTTTCATAGAGTGGGCCAGGCTGCTTTCGCAGGACTTTCAACCCTGGCATAAACTTTTCCATATTGTTGTTTTCTTAATTCTTCTCATTTATTTATTAATTCCTTCTTAATTTAACTCAAACTTGACTACTTGTTTAATTCAAGTCGAGGCTATACTAAATTCAAGGCCCTTAAGTCCTCTGTCCAACGACTCTTCTGACCTCACTCCTTTAACCCCGACACACTTCCTTATTGGTCGTTCTTTAATTATGCTGCTTCATCCACAGATCCAGAACGCTGAAGTCAACAGCTTGCAAAGAACCAAATGATGCCGGTCATCTGGCGAGTGCAAGGAAGGAACAGTGGTCGTCATAAAGGACAAAATCTTACCTCCTCTTATATGGCTTCTAGGACGCATCACACATATTCTCCCAGGCAGAGATGGCGTCACGAGAGGTCGCCAACATCCGCACAAGGGTGTCATGCAGTGCTTCTTCAACACCCTCTGCCCGCTCCTGGTCTCTACTGTTGAAGATACTTCAACGGGGGGAGTATGTTGAGACGTTCCGCTCAACATCGCCGCGAGCCAGCGGCAGTGAACGAGGGATGCGGGGAAGCGGGTGTCAACCGGCCGCCGCACGATGACCACGGCAGACCGCGGGCCCCGCGCCCCGGCAGTCAGCTGTTGCACGCCTCCACGCACGGCTGCGCTTACGCATTTCCTAAATGTCTTTGTTTTCATAGTCCAACCGAACGTTGTATTTTTATTCCAATTTTATCATTATAATTTATACAGTCCACTACACGTTTCGTTCTACTCCACCACGACCTATCGTCGCGATCACAACTGATCGTACTGATTACTGATGGCACCCTCTCGTTAATAACATTACAAACATTCAATTATAGGGCCGATGTTTACCTAGCGATAGAACACAACGTGCTGTGTCAGGGACAGCTCAAGGCTTTGTGTTGAAAGTACAGTCGACATGACCCGGCCACTCCACGCGAGTGCCATCCAATTAGTGATCGAGAGCGAGCCTTTGTGGCTTCGCCCTAATAAGATACGCTTCTCAATCTGTAGACGTGTCCCCATCTCGTCACGGATCGGCGGCGCGCTAGCAAATATTATACGTGTTATCAGTATTTTTTAGATAAAGGAAAGCCTAAGAAACAGGAAGGCGAATTTATTTTAACAAAATAAACACCTGTCCGACTACTACTACCACGAGGAGTGCTCATTAGTCTAGTAAGTAAGTAAGCTTGCGGTCTAAAGCTTCAACATTTAAAGTTATTCACAGTGCTACTTTGTCTGGCGAAGTACCGCGTAGAAAGTGTAGGATGACTTTATAATCTGAAAAAGAAATTGAAATATTCAAACAGATACAAGTTAGTAGAATTTCGGAATTCACTAGTTGAGATCTATGGTGTGCAGGCATGCACCTTGACGAAGGTGTCGAGCGAGAGCGGGATGACGAGCCCGGCGGCAGGGCGCAGCGGGCGCTTGGCGCGCTCCATGACCAGCACGAGCGAGCGCCGGAACGACAGCCGCGCGCGCCGCCACTCCATGCAGTACAGCGACTGCGACACGCGCGCGCTCTGGGAACACACAACACACACGTCACCACACGTCACTGCACACCGCACAGTGTACTGACACTCCAGGTGACGTTACCTCGTCGGTGACCTCGTTGCCGTAGTAGCAATACAGGAACAGTTCTGTCAGGATGCAGCAGATGAATAGAGTCATCGAAGCGAACTCGACGCTTAGCACGTTCAACTAAACATAAATGAGTACCAATTACAATGAACAAAGTTTCTTATAAACGTGTCAAAATAATAACGAAACAATACTCACACTGACTATTTTGTAGGCAGCCATACACAAGATCCAACCGCCGATGCCGAACTGAATTAAGATCGCCGTGCCGAAAATGTCTTGCAGAATCTTGGTAGTCCTGCACAACGCTTACAGTTAGTCAACATGGCTACGTCATCAGTCCATCACATATCAGCGTCAGTGAGAGTCGTACTAGTAATCTGTGGTCGTACCCGGTGATCTTGTCGTAGTGCAGCAGACACTCCCGAAACAGACGCGCTAACTCCGCGTCGTACAGCTGCGGGCTGGCGAGCGACAGCTGCGCCGCGCGCTGCGGCAGACACTCGAAGTTCATCCTGTAACATGCAACTGCCGACGCTCGCACTATTGTAAACACATTAAAACAAACTCAGACAACATGGTTGGGAAGTGAAACTTCTTTATAGACATACTAGCTGACCCACGCAACTTCTTCTGCGTCACAATAATAGGTATATAGCCTACAACCTTCCTCGATAGATCGACTATCCAACATAATATAGTAATATTTTTCTAATGTGGAAAGAATTTTCAAAGTCGTCAGAATAAGTTTTGAGTTGAATCGTAACAAACAAAAAATCTAATCTTTCCTCTCTATAATTTTAGTTTAGATTACCTAAGAATATATTATTAAAGTGAGAATTACTATAGGTACATGATCATCATCATCATCAGCCTTATATTGGCCCCACTGTAGGGACTCAGGCCTCCTCTCTAGGAGAGGGATGGACTATAATCCACCGTGCAGGCCCAGTGCTGATTAGTAGATTTCATATCTTCGAATTTTTGGTTCTAAGATAAGCCGGTTTCCTCACGATGTTTTCCTTCACTGTTTTAAGAGCAGTGGCACGTGATGAAATAAATTACACAAAGTATTGCGCCTGCCTGGGTTTGAACCCACAACCAGCTGTTCGTAAGTCGGGGCCGCCACCACAGGGCCACCACTACTCACAAAACAATCCCACCAAACAAAAAACTTGTAAAAAAAGCCAAGCCGCGCAACTCAGTTCTTTTACCGTAAAAAGTAGTGAGATCCATGTAATACCTAGTCAGTTAATACATATATTTAATCCCTACTTAAAAACCTTTGATGTTTTAAAAATAACAGATTGACTTGGCCATCACATCGCATTCGCCAATGTTAAACAGGTCATTGTAATAGCTAATCGCCATCGCATTGGCCAATGTCATCCAGTGGCCAAGTCACCCAGGCAATATTTCGTTTTTAGGATTCCGTACCTCAAAAGGAAAAAAACGGAACCCTTATAGGATCACTCGTGTGTCTGTCTGTCTGTCCGTCTGTCACAGCCAATTTGCTCCGAATCTAATGGACCGATTAAGTTGGAATTTGGTATACATATGGATTTTTGTGACCCAAACATGTACGGCTAAAGTAAATAAATGAATTTTGAATATGGGGGTCGCTTTTACGGGGCAAATAAGAAAATTAAAAAAAAAGTTTTGCAAACTGTACCATGTGACACATCAAATGAAAGGGCTTACTATGAGGGTCTCAAATATTTTTTTTTAATAATTTTAAAATAAATAGTTTTAAAGTTATTTAAGAAAATAGACGAAAATTGACCGTTCCCCCCCCCCCTTATCTCCGAAACTACTGAGCCTAAAATTTTGAAAAAAATACAGAAAATAGTTCTATACCTGTAGATTACAGGAAAACCTATAAGAAGTCCATGGTCTAAAAAATATATGGTGAATTTATATATATAAAATTCAAAGTCCTGACTGACTCAATGACTGATATGACTGAACGCACAGCCCTAACCGCTGGACCTTTTTTAGTTACCACAAACAAATTTGGGTCAGATTTAAAAAAACATGGTAGATATATTATATTCATCGTACGGAACCCTCTTCACGCGAGTTCAACTCGCACTTGACCGGTTTTTTTTTAATCTTTTATGTTGGAAGATTATAAAATTATTGCTATAGTCAGATGTTAAAGTCCTCAAACTTACAGAAAGATGTAAAAAATACTTAAATCTTAATTTAAACTTGCATTAAAAAAAAACAAAAATGTAGGATCCAAAAACACATTAACAAAAAAGTAAACTTAAAGATAAAATAACCAACAAAGCAGAAGTTACTTTACGCCTTAGGCATACGGTCGAAATTACAATGCAAGTACCGCGATGCCGGGCGCGGTTATGCCTACAGAATGGAATTACGAAAACGAACGCGTACTTCTCAGTTATTAGCGAGGTTTCTCGAAGATTCTAGATGACCGGCGTAATACTGGAGGGGGTCCTTAGACATGCTCGTCCCGAGTATCATTAGTCCCGTGATATCGCGCTAATCGGTCTACATGCACAACCTTAGGCGCACCTCGCGGACCCTTCTGTATTCAGTAGGTGACATCGTTGATCCTAGTCACAACTCGGTGTGGTCCATCCCATTTTGCTTGCAATTTCGGGGACTTTTCCTTGCTCCGCACTGGGTTATGCAACCACACCAGAGTATTTTCTTCGAAGCCACTACTGTTTGCCTTCCGGTCATATCGGGTCTTTATCTTCTCAGACATCTGTTGTCCGGATTGTCTGATATACTCATACACATCATTTAACTTGTTACGCAGGTCATTTTCGTAATCCGTTACACTATGTGGGACATCAGGTGGAGTTCCAGTGATTAAATCTGCAGGCAACCGTAATTCCCTTCCAAAGTTCGCGAAGGCTGTTAGTTTACAGCCGTACTTTCGTGAACTGCACTCCGATAGGACAGAAGAAACGGCTGTATGTGCTTGCCCCAATCCCTTTGCCTGCTTTCCACAAATTTTGCCAGATATCTCTCCAACGTCTGGTTGAATCTTTCCACCATTCCATCAGTTTGTGGGTGGTAAGAGGTGGTCCTAGTTTTGTGTGTACCCATCAATCGACAAGTCCCCTGAAAAACTTGCGATTCAAAATTCCTCCATTGTTCGCTGTGAATATCTAAGGGTAGTTTCTGGAAATGGTCCCGCAATGTCCAGTGCTATCCGCTCCCAGGGGGCTCCAACGTCGTACACTTTTAATGCACCTCTGCTTCATGTGTGGGGTCCCTTCACAGCCGCACAGCTGGTACATTTGCGACACCAGTCTTCCACATCATCTCGACAGTGGATCCAGTAAAAGCGCTCCCTGATCTTCAGTAGCGTCCTTTTTACCCCCAAATGTCCTCCTGAGCATCCATCATGGTAGAGTCGTAAAACATCCGGTACCTTAGCTTTAGGAACAACCATTTGTAGATGACAGCTGTCCCCTCGAGCGTTTTCCCATTTACGGCACAACACTCCATCCTGGATCACCAAGCTGTTCCATTGTGCCCAATAACTCTTCGTGATGGAACTCATCGCAGCCACATCACTCCACTTGGGCTTCTTGAGCCTGCTGTATGGTTTCCTTCCATTCGTCGCTGAGATCTGTTCTTAGCTTCCTCACAGACACAACTCCCTTAGTTTCTTGCCTGGAACTCTGCACACAGTCTTCACGCCAAGGTCTAGGCAGTACATCTTCGTTACCACGAGTTCTCCACTGGTGCTGGGCAGTCATCTCAAACGCCTTTCTCTGCCGTGATTGATCATGTTCATCTCACGTCAAGCGTCGCTTTTTACAGTTTGACCGCAGATGACTACTTTCTCCACAAGTGTAGCACCTCGGGCTGTACTTTTGCGGACGCTGGCGTACAGGTGCTACCCCAACTTGCTTCGGACTGCTTGAGCCAAGATGATCCCTTTATTTGACGCAGCAGCTGGGACTGTACCCTTGCGGACGGTCGCGTGTAGGTGATGCCACAACTTCTCTGACCCGGTACGTACGGTGGTCCTGCCTCACTGCTTCTACTTCTCATGATGTTCAAGTCTCACAGCGGCTCTCACTTCCAAGTCGCGTATTCCGTCGATGAACACCTGTACCAAATTTCCGTCTATGAGTGCAGGAGCAGCCCGGTATGCTTTCCGAACCATCTTTTCAACTTCCAGTGCCCACTTGTGTTGTAGGTTCTCGGCACTACGTTGAACACGATCCTTTAACTTAGCACGATAAACGTGCTCCAGGTGCGCGTCGCCGTATCTAACTCTAACGCCTCCAGCAGCTGTTCGTAGGTCACATCCTTGCCGAGCGCCTCAAGAATGTTAAGAGCCTGGTCTCGGAGACCCAAAGTGAGCGCGGTCATGGCTTGAGCTTTGGTCCACCCATTCACTTTTATAACGGCCTCAAATTGAATTTTATAGGCCGACCACGAAGATGTTCCGTCGAATGGCGGCACTTTAAACCCGCGCACCGAAGGTGCAGCAATCACTGACGTCACAACCCCATCTCCAACCTTAATTTTACTCAAGGCCTTCTTCACATCGGCGATCTAAATTTCGGCCTTTGCGATACGGTTGTCGTGCTACTGTACCTGCTCCTTCATCACGGTCAGCTCCTTGCCAACTGATGCGTGAAGATCCTTAATCAGGAGCATCTGTTCCTCTTGGTGCCGGACCTCCGACTCCGACTGGGTTCTTTTTGATCGCGTTGCAATTTTACCTCCAACCGACGAGCCTGTTCCTCTTGATGGAACTAACTTGGTGGATGATGGAATCACGACAAAACTTCTGCGAGCGGGTGGGAAACCACTACTTTTCGTCTTCCAGAAGTTGTTTAATTCCGTCAACGCGATGGTACTACGCCAGAAGCATGGCACAGGAGTGCGGTGGTGCTCTTCTTCAAAAAAGGTGACAACACTACACACACTGAAGAGTTATACTCTCTCTATGGCTCAGGAGTGAGATGGGTATCCCACTTCTGAGCCATGTTTACATGCTGTTCCCGAGGGTCATTACGAACGGTCTCGAACGCAGGTTTGATGGCTTCCAGCCTCCCGAACAAGCCGGTTTCCGAAGAGGCTTCAGCACCATAGACCACATCCATACGCTCCGCCGGATTATACAGAAGACTGAAGAGTATAATCGGCCATTGTGTCTAGCGATTGTGGACTATGAAAAAGCCTTCGATTCAATCGAAACCTGGGCGGTGTTACAATCTCTTCAGCGGTGCCGTATTGACTATAGGTATATAGAAGTGCTGAAGTGTATGTATAGAAACGCCACTATGTCGATCCGATTACAGGACGAAAGTACGAAACCAATCCAATTACAAAGAGGCGTGAGACAGGGAGACGTTATTTCTCCGAAATTGTTCACGAACACATTGGAGGATATTTTCGAGCTCTTGGACTGGGACGGATTCGGCATCAACATCAATGGCGAATAAATAACCCACATTCGTTTTTGCGATGATATAATTACATGGAATGAATAAAGTTAGTTCTGTGAGATAATTATGTAAGAGAATAATTGTTAAGAAACTCTAATCATGAATTAAGGGACATGCTATTTAAATCGACTGATTTGAGGTTTAAGCTATGGGTGACAATTATAACACTTTGACTTACTTTATTTTTCAGAGAAAAAAAATGTAAACGTCTGTTACATCATTATTTTTACATAATCGTTTTACGCAGGCCAATTTTTTTTACTGTAAGGTATTTTTTTAACGATATAATTTTTTTAATAATACCAATCGATAGAGCAGAAAATTCTGAATCCAATGATATACATAATTATATCTCCTTTTTGCCAAAATGTCCCTTAATTGATACTTCAAGTATCAACATGTTCAATATTGCTCTAAACACACTCACCGCAGTATTCTCAGCTGGGCCTTGCACTGGTTGAGCACGGTAGCCATGAACGCATCCATCGTCGTGTTCGCGATGCCAACCAGCGTTGTCACGTAGTACGAGTACGCTAGCACCGACGAGAACCTGCAACCAACCGCGCTTACAACAGCGGCAGCACTCGGCAGTTAGGCACCATGTCTGCAGTGTATCTTACATTCGTGGTGTATTGTAGTCGACGTCGATCCAGAAGGGGAACTCGACGGGCTGCCCCTGCAGGAAGTACATGACGGGGAAGGTGATCCACAGCGTGCACGTGACCACGGCGCAGCCGGCGTACGCGCGCACGAAGCGGGCGGCGCGCGCCGTCGTGGCGCGCAGCAGCCGCTCGTGCGCCTCCATGCCCTGGTTGTACAGCGGGTCTGCAACCAAGCCCGCGCTTCGACTCCAAGCTCAGAGAACGTACTCACTCCTCGTACTCTGTTCCCAACTACCCACCGTCAAGTCCACCGAGCATCTCATCAATCCGCTCCGCTTTTATGTGAAACACGAACTGCTTCGCGATAGATGTGACGTGGCATAGAAGCAGGAACATGACTCGCGACAACTTGTCCATGTCTTGCCGCACCTAGCAACAATAGATGCACGTTTAGTAAGGCACTGCGTTAGCGGGATATGTCTGGTGGACCCGTGGACGCCACAGCTGGCGGAGCGCACCTGGTAGGCGTAGACGCACTCCTGCAGCAGGTAGAGCGAAGTGACCGCGAGCGTGAGGGCGCGGTAGAGCGCGTGCAGGTGGCCGCGCGGGGAGGCGCGCGCGCCGTCCGCAAGCCGGCAGAAGCCGCTCGCGCGCAGGATGCGCAGGTGCGTGGCCACGCTGCGAGCCGACAGAGACCTGCGCATCACAAACCGTGCTGGCTGTTCCGGAACGCTGCCCGTGCTATGCAAATGACTACTCCTGCTTACCGTACATATTGCTCATTGTAACTACCTACTTTAAACACTGACGCATGACGGGTCGAGTAATGTGCCAGACTTTAGGCCAGCTTGTTGCTTCAGAACTAATATTTTCCCGTAGATTATGTTTTGGGCCTCCAAATAATTAGAACCAACCAACAAAGCAAAAAGCATGGGTGTTGAATAAACTACACACATCAAAAGTGTCTAGGGATCAACATATATTTTTGCAATAACTTTTCTCCTGATTGATATTAATTAAAATTTTCTTTAAGGATTCATCAAATAAAGTGTTTTCGTTTGTCACAGTAACGATAAACCAAGTCACCTTTGCATTAATAAAGAAATTTGCCATTTTCCTAATAAAGGGATTTTTGACATTTGAACCACTAACATTAAAGTTCGAAAAAAAGACTGAAATAACAGTTTTCTTTAAAATTTTATTGGGTAACTTAAACAATTAATAATCCGTGTTTCTACCGCGAACACTAACAACACAAGAACATCGGTTTGGCATACTCAAAATGAGTTCATCCAAATCACGCTGTGGAATGGCCGCCCATGTTCGTTGCAACAACAAAAAAAGGTCTTCTTGCGACTGGATACCCTCCATATTCGGCAGAGCTCTTCTCTGTAGCATATCCCATGCATGCTCAATCGGGTTCAAGTCTGGCGACTGAGCAGGCCAGGGCAGGACATTGATGTTAGCTGCGGCGAGAGTCTGTCTTACAACTCTTGCGGTGTGCGGTCGTGCATTATCATGCATTAACTGAAGTAAGGGACCGATTTGCACTTGTAGAGGAACGATGACGTCTGATACAATCGTCTCAGCATAAATTTGAGCGTTGAGGTTGCCTCTGATCCAAATCAACTCAGTTCTTCCGCTGATCCAAATACCCGCCCATACCATGATGGTTCCACCACTATAAGGATGGACTTCCTGGCAGGATTTTAATCGCTGTTGGCGTCCAGGGGTTCTCCAGTGTCGTATACGTCTTGTATCCGGTCTCATACCAAAACGAGACTCATCAGAAAAGCACACGAAACGCCATTGTTCTTCTGCCCAATTTCTGTGTTCAAGAGCCCATTGATATCGAATCCTACGATTGTGCATTGCTATAGGTGGTACCCGTAGCGGTCTTCGGGAATGAAGGTTCACTTCATGAAAGCGGTTTCTGACTGTTTGGTCGCTAGTTAAGTTCCCTGAAGAGTGATGAAGCCTCACGGCTAACATCATGGCGGTTATTGTTGGAGCTCTTCGAGTTAAGATTTGAATGTATCGGTCTTGTCTCCGTGTGGTGCAGCGATACCGTCCTCCATGGCGCTCAGCCACGGTACTAGTGCTTCGGTAACGTGTCCAAAGTCGACTGATAACACTCTGACTTGTATTCAGAGCTAAAGCCACAGTACGTTGCCAGGAACCAGCTTCTATCATTCCCACGGCTCTGAGCATTTCTTCCCTGCTTAAATGACGTCGCCGCTCCATAATAACGTTGGTTTTAATCAGTAGTAGGGAAACAGTAGCACTAATAATGTCTTCAATGCGTTGTATGTTTTTATAGGGAAAATATTGACAGCTGATTTTCATCTTTTACTCGAATTTGATTCACAGTTCCTGATTCAAATTATGAAATGCACCAAAAAGGATCCATATAAATTTATAAAATCATAAATTTATTACAAAGCCACATCTCAATCTCAAGAAATCCGCATAAAAATGCTTGATCCCTAGACACTTTTGATGTGTGTATTATGTGGAGCTAAAAGTGGTGCTTAAAAAGCAATATATTGGAATTTATAACTTAAAGCTTTTAAACCGTAAATATCTGATCTATCACACACTAAGGCTACCTTACGGTCTTAACATTTTATTTTTGGTAAAATAAATACATAACTACACACATCAAAAGTGTCTAGGGATCAAGCATTTTTATGCGGATTTCTTGAGATTGAGATGTGGCTTTGTAATAAATTTATGATTTTATAAATTTATATGGATCTTTTTTGGTGCATTTCATAATTTGAATCAGGAACTGTGAATCAAATTCGAGTAAAAGATGAAAATCAGCTGTCAATATTTTCCCTATAAAAACATACAACGCATTGAAGACATTATTAGTGCTACTGTTTCCCTACTACTGATTAAAACCAACGTTATTATGGAGCGGCGACGTCATTTAAGCAGGGAAGAAATGCTCAGAGCCGTGGGAATGATAGAAGCTGGTTCCCGGCAACGTACTGTGGCTTTAGCTCTGAATACAAGTCAGAGTGTTATCAGTCGACTTTGGACACGTTACCGAAGCACTGGTACCGTGGCTGAGCGCCATGGAGGACGGTATCGCTGCACCACACGGAGACAAGACCGATACATTCAAATCTTAACTCGAAGAGCTCCAACAATAACCGCCATGATGTTAGCCGTGAGGCTTCATCACTCTTCAGGGAACTTAATTAGCGACCAAACAGTCAGAAACCGCTTGCATGAAGTGAACCTTCATTCCCGAAGACCGCTACGGGTACCACCTATAGCAATGCACAATCGTAGGATTCGATATCAATGGGCTCTTGAACACAGAAATTGGGCAGAAGAACAATGGCGTTTCGTGTGCTTTTCTGATGAGTCTCGTTTTGGTATGAGACCGGATACAAGACGTATACGACACTGGAGAACCCCTGGACGCCAACAGCGATTAAAATCCTGCCAGGAAGTCCATCCTTATAGTGGTGGAACCATCATGGTATGGGCGGGTATTTGGATCGGCGGAAGAACTGAGTTGATTTGGATCAGAGGCAACCTCAACGCTCAAATTTATGCTGAGACGATTGTATCAGACGTCATCGTTCCTCTACAAGTGCAAATCGGTCCCTTATTTCAGTTAATGCATGATAATGCACGACCGCACACCGCAAGAGTTGTAAGACAGACTCTCGCCGCAGCTAACATCAATGTCCTGCCCTGGCCTGCTCAGTCGCCAGACTTGAACCCGATTGAGCATGCATGGGATATGCTACAGAGAAGAGCTCTGCCGAATATGGAGGGTATCCAGTCGCAAGAAGACCTTTTTTTGTTGTTGCAACGAACATGGGCGGCCATTCCACAGCGTGATTTGGATGAACTCATTTTGAGTATGCCAAACCGATGTTCTTGTGTTGTTAGTGTTCGCGGTAGAAACACGGATTATTAATTGTTTAAGTTACCCAATAAAATTTTAAAGAAAACTGTTATTTCAGTCTTTTTTTCGAACTTTAATGTTAGTGGTTCAAATGTCAAAAATCCCTTTATTAGGAAAATGGCAAATTTCTTTATTAATGCAAAGGTGACTTGGTTTATCGTTACTGTGACAAACGAAAACACTTTATTTGATTAATCCTTAAAGAAAATTTTAATTAATATCAATCAGGAGAAAAGTTATTGCAAAAATATATGTTGATCCCTAGACACTTTTGATGTGTGTACATTAAATAAATTTCAAATGAAAAAGAATGCGAACATTTTCGGATCCGCGTAGATCGAGGCGGTGCTGCACAGAGACTCCGATAAAATAAATCGGACGGCGTTTTGTTTCATTAATAAGGTAATTATAGTAGGGCTGTAATTATATTGTCGCCACGTTAACAGATTAATAACGGGGTAGCGGCGAGGGCTGCCCCGCCCCCTGCACCCCGTCCGCCCCCTCGCGTGTCCGACTGTCCGTCACCCCGCGCACTGATTCCCTCGCGTGCGATGTTCCTCGTACTGCTAATACTGAGGCTTTTAATATTCATACGATTAACCGGTAATTACTGATTTACTAAAACGTATCGAAATTATTCGAAGTACACTCAGCTGCACGGAATATTTACTAGGTGATGCCCGTGACTTCGTTCGCGTGAAGATTTTGATGTGCACGTGTGTGCCTCATTTGAATTACAATTATGAAATGGAAATAGAACGGACCCCTTGATTTCAAGTTTAGTTTAATTTAAAAAGTGCGTGCTTTTTGTTTTTCAGTTTTTTCAGTCGGGTGTTTCACTTTTTAACTACTTTTTTATTTCCAGCTTTTTAGAAAATCACTATAACTTCGCTGACAATTTAACGTTTTTTTCCGATTTACCACTAAAAACAATAAATTACAAATTCAAATTCGTTCAGTAGTTTTTACGTGAAAAAGTAACAAACATACACACTCACTAACTTTCGCCTTTATAATATTAGTGTGATAATATCATTCTAAGGTTAATAACGAAAGTGATAAGCTGACTAAACTACAGGATAAAATGAACTTTTCCACTTCAGGTATGAATTATACAAAAAAAAAAAAACTAACTTAAATATAACTTTACTAGCTGTTGCCAGCGGCTTCACCAGCTACAAATAAAAATTATCCCACGGGAAGATGAAATCGGGATAAAAACTATATTATGTGTTATTCCAGGTTATAAACTATCTCTGTACCAAATTTTATCCAAATTCGTTCAATAGTTTTTACGTGAAGAAGTAACAAACATACACACTCACACACTCATAAACTTTCGCCTTTATCTATACTAATAATAAAAAGCTGAAGAGTCTTTTTGTTTTTTTGTTTGAACGCTAAGATCTCAGGATCTACTGGTTGGAATTAAAAAAATATTTTTGTGTTGGATAGTCCATTTATCGAGAAAGGCTTTAGGCTATATAACATCACGCTACGACCAAAAGAAGTGGAGCATAAATGAAAAATGTTGCATAATCGAGAAACGATATTCCATATTGAGAGCTTCCGTTGCGTGCGCTGCGAAAATGGTTTAAGTTATGCAAATATTATGTACAAATGAAATCTTCCTCTTCAAAAGTTCTACAAAAAAGTCCGCGACAGCATATATCTATCTATTAATATTAACTCACTGTAACCATTTTTTACAATTAAAATGTTAGGTTCAATAGAGTAATTTTTTGCGAAGCTTATTTAACCCATATGGTATTAATAATTAATGGTTTGTTAGAACGGAAATTTAATATATAATATTTGTGCCTTTTACTCTATATAGTTTAAACAAATATCTTAGAAGATATCGCAATGTAAAAACGTCCGCGCGACAAAATAATTACGCGGTCCGCTGCGCCGGCTCTCGCGTCCCAATGAAGATACGTGCATGGAGATTCTGGCCTCCGGGAAATTCAAATTCAAAATATTTATTGCACCATAATATTTACAAGGTGTTAATGTATATTGTTTTGTGAGCAGTGGTGGCCCAGTAGTGGCGGCCCCGACTTACAAATAGTTGGTTGTGGGTTCGATCCCAGGCAGGCGCATTACTTTGTGTAATAATTTATTTAATCACTGCTCTTAAAACGGTGAAGGAAAACATCGCGAGGAAACCGGCATATCTTAGAACCAAAAATTCGAAGATATGTGACATCTACCAATCCGCACTGGGCCCGCACGGTGGATTATAGCCCATCCCTCTCCTAGAGAAGAGGCCTGAGTCCAGTGGGACCACAGTGGGACCAATACAAGGCTGATGATGATGATGATGATGATGATGATATGTACCTATAGTAATTCTCACTTTAATAATATATTCTTAGGTAATCTAAACTAATATTATAGAGAGGAAAGATTAGATTTTTGTTTGTTACGATTCAACTCATAAATTATTCTGACGACTTTGAAAATTCTTTCCACATTAGAAAAGTAATTGAAAAAATTTTACTATGCTGGATAGTCGATCTATCGAGGAAGGTTGTAAGCTATACAGGGTGTCCAAGAACCTGGCGTCCAACTGGATTCCCACGATGCCCCAAGTTCTAACAGTACTCAGAAAAATATTTTAAAAAATCCACCCCATGTACTTACAGAATTATACTGATTTCAAAAAAAAAGGGGAAATGAGCACCCTGTGACATACTTTTGAATGCTGTGACTGCTAATGCTGATAATTTCGATATTTCTTGGAGGTTTTGTAATCTAGGGTATTGCTGTGTCTAAATAGAATGTAAAAATAAAGTACTTATTGTACCATTTTAAAATAAAATATTATTTTAACTAAAGGTGATATGGAAAACTATTGAATTTCGCAACTTTGACCGACTGTAGTGTAAAAAAAATGTACCAAAATAGTATGGCAAGTGACGTCAAATTTTGACGCGTTTATTCCTCTTTTTAAAAAGGTATAATACTTACACATTAATTTGAAAAAAAAAAATTTTGATAATATTTTTACTCAACAACCCAATTTTTACGAAGTGCCTACCTACTAACGGTAACTGTCGGACCCTTTCTTATCTTAGAAACTGTTATGTTACTACCATTATTTACTTCGGTTCCAAGAGTGAGCAAGAAGGAAATACACACAGGTAGATGGGTTCCCAGTAGAATAAAAGCAAAGAATGTTAGTTTAAAGATATTTTATTACAATAAATGTTCAAAATGTTGACCACCCGCGGCAATACAAGCTCTCACTCTCCTTAAAAAGGACCGCTTTATGTTTCGCGAGTAACTTTTTTGACGTATCACCTGCACTGCTTGTGTTATCTTCTCACGAAGGTCAGCGATGTCATTAATGGGCTTCGCATAAACGAGCTCCTTCATAGTTCCCCAGAAAAAAAAATCCAGCGGATTTAAGTCAGGTGAGCGGGCTGGCCACGGGATTGTTCCTGATCGCCCAATCCACCTGTTCGGGTATTGCTCGTCCAAAAACTCTCTAACGGATACGCGAAAATGTGCTGGACAGCCGTCGTGTTGGAACCACATATCTGGTGGGGTCTCTTCTAGTAAGTTTGGCAAATCATTTTGAAGAAAATTTAAATATGATTCGCCAGTCAAATTCTCGGGCATCTCAAATGGACCAATAATATTCCCACAGAGAATACCGGTCCACATGTTCACTTTGAACCGGTACTGGGATCTATCTTCTCGCATCAAGTGCGGATTTTCCACATGCCACTCGTGCAAGTTGTGTAGGTTCATGTAGCCATCCTTCTTAAATGTTGATTCATCTGACCACAAAATTTTGTCGATAAAGTTTTCGTCTTCTCGATGTTTTTGCAGGATTGTTTCACAAAACGCGACTCGGCTCGGATAGTCTCGAGGTAAAAGACTTTGCACTCGCTGTACGTGGTACGGATGATATTCTTCTTTTTGGAGAATACTGTGTGCTGTGCTCTTCGGTATCCCCGTATCAGCTTCTATTCCTCGCACAGAGATGCTTGGATTTGCCGACACCGCCTCTAAAACTTCATCGTGTATGAAGTCATTTACGGGTCGTCCTTCACCAGCTACTTGATTGGGGAACCGCCCGTCACATAGTGATCTGTGCACATTAATGAAAACTCGATGGTCGGGATATCGCGTAGCCCTCGGATACCTTTCTCTGTAAAGTCTCGCTGCAGCTCGTCCATTACCTCTACATTCTCCATAAATGTAGTGCATATTTGCGTATTCTTGCGGAGTGTAGGTCGCCATGGTAGCACACACAAAACACAAACTGTCCAAACACAGGCAAAGGTCGTCGTAAAGAGTTCGTTTCAAAGTCCAGAGCACAAAGAGTAATCGAGTCCAATAAACAAAGCTTTAAATCGTAGTACGTGATCAATGGTAACAATAAGAGAGAGGTGCGTAGTAACGGCAGGAGGCAGTGACGCGTACTGACCGTACTGTTATCCTAAATAGCACGATCCCAGATAGCGTCACTATCTATCTCACTCGCACCTCTAACCTTTTTCTCCCTCACTCTTACCTGAATAATGGGGTACCATAAAGAAGAACCAGCAAATCGCAAAGATAGTTTCTGTCTTGCTCCCTCCTGTTGTAATAACGAAACACTATGGTGAGATGCATGCACATACCGTCCCTTACGGTCTAACCTGTTTTTTGAGAGGCCTGTTGTTATTTTTATGAGCATACAATAGTAATTCTTTAGAGGTTAGATTCAATTCGTCGTAAATTTTTCTTTCTAAGAATTCTGTAAGACATCGTAAAAATTGGGTTTTTGAGTAAAAATATTATCAAAAATTTTTTTTTTCAAATTAATGTGTAAGTATTATACCTTTTTAAAAAGAGGAATAAACGCGTCAAAATTTGACGTCACTTGCCATACTATTTTGGTACATTTTTTTTACACTACAGTCGGTCAAAGTTGCGAAATTCAATAGTTTTCCATATCACCTTTAGTTAAAATAATATTTTATTTTAAAATGGTACAATAAGTACTTTATTTTTACATTCTATTTAGACACAGCAATACCCTAGATTACAAAACCTCCAAGAAATATCGAAATTATCAGCATTAGCAGTCACAGCATTCAAAAGTATGTCACAGGGTGCTCATTTCCCCTTTTTTTTTGAAATCAGTATAATTCTGTAAGTACATGGGGTGGATTTTTTAAAATATTTTTCTGAGTACTGTTAGAACTTGGGGCATCGTGGGAATCCAGTTGGACGCCAGGTTCTTGGACACCCTGTATATTATTGTGACGCATACGAAGTTGCGTGGGTCAGCTAGTAATATTATATGGTGTGATTTATGTCCCCGACAAAAAGGAAGGGTAGCGGTGGCCCAGTGGTGTCGGCCCCGACTTACGAAAAGTAGGTCGTTTGGGTTCGAATCCAGGCAGGCGCATTACTTTGTGTAATTTATTTCTCTCAAAACGGTGAAGGAAAACGCTGTACATATTACATAGAAAAAAAAACTTTTTGGAAAGTCAGTTATAAATCATTTTCGCAATGACGTGAAAAAATAATGAGTATTTCTATGCGCGCGCATCTAATATCTATGGCGATCGGCCATACACTATAAGAATGATAGACTCAATGTTTTACTGCGGTACTCAGAGATATTTAATGATTACTTAAGCCGTCACTTAGTAATGATTTGACATACTTTGTATGACAAAACTGTCAACATTTTTACTAAGTGATGGCCTAAGTAATCATTAAAGCTCTCTGAGTGGTGCAGTGAGCCACGTACATAATGGGGAATTCAGAGTTTACTTTATTACAGAGAAATCAAAAGTTATATTTCAGTAAAAGTTTTATTTAAGTTAAAAACGTACAAGTTCAAACTATCTATTCAATTTCAAAGTTGCATGAAATGAGCAAGCAATAGGCACATTAATTTATTTGTACTATTGAACACGATATTTGTTGTATCAAAACTTTTTTTAAGAACAAAGCAACTCACCAATAAAATAAAAAACCCTATAACTCACGTGTGAATAATAGCAATGAAAAAGTCACAGTTTGATTACAGGTGAAATTACGAATAGAGCCATTTTATGAGCAAGTGTGTTGAAATAGGTAGTACATTATTGTACAAGTGTAGCGTGTTGGTGATTACCGCTGAGTCGCAGCCGAGGACGGTTATCTATCTATCTATACAGGGTGTAAATAACCCTTCACACATACGTCAACCAAGCATTATGTACAACAAACTAAGTACCCCTACGCAATTTTTTTTGCTGGGGAACGACTTTTTTTTAGAGTCAAAAATCACATTTTATGGTAAAACTCAATGTAGCACTCTTAAAACATTGTGCTAGTGGATGCTTTGAATAGTGAACGTTCATAGAGGTAATTTAAGTAAAGTTATAATCTGAAAAACTAGTATTTACAAAAACAGCTGTGCAAAAGACAATGACCGAAACTAGTACCAAGAATTCTCGAGTTTCAAGATCAAAATGTTACTTGTTATTAAGCGGCTTTTGATTTATAAAGAAGGAATTTAATTTAAAGTATAAAAGTATGAATATTGTTTTACTCCCCGTAAATAGCGTTCTCACAACCAGTTCAAAAGTCGTTCTGTTTGATCTGTCAGTTGATTTTAACAGTTCGACTGACTTCACATCGTAGAGGTTTCCCTACAATACCTACTTGCCTGGTTTTGAGGTTATTTTCGATTTTATAAAATGACTCCAAAACTCGGATTTAGTTTACAAAAATAACTTTTGTAGGAGTTAATATGATGAATGTAGACAATAAAAACAAAGTTTGATGTTGACACAGTTTGGTACGGGATTCCATACATCTATGAACAAGATCTTTTGGAACTTTGACCCCCAATATCTCCGTAACTTTCCGTTCAGTTCCCAGGTATAGAACCAAAAACTAATCGCAGTGTCGGGGAGAACAAGTGCCTTTCGTTTGCGTGAAGCTTTTACACCCTTTATAAATTAAAAAAAGTCCTGACTGACTGACTGACTCATCAACGCCCAGCCTAAGCCCTTGGACCAAGAAACCTGAAATTTTGCACATAGATTCCCTTTATAATGTAGACAAAGAAAAAGAAAGGATTTTTCGAAATTCAACCCATAAGGGAGTTAAATAGGGGATGAAAGTTTGTATGAAAAATCTTTCCATAAGTTAATATACTAGAAACTATAAATTATACTAAGGGGGAATTGGAGGGTGTCAAAGTTTGTATGGAAGAATTTTAACGCGCGGTTCGATTAACTAGAAATTCAGTATTTATGCTTGAAAACAAAACTAAAGAATAACGTGTATTAGGGTTTTTCGAAAATCGACCCCCAACGGGCTAAAAATTGATAGTAATTTTTACAGGGGAGGATTTAATCGCGATCTTATTCCTTGAGTTAATATACTTGAAACTTGGCACTAATAAATTATAAAGTTTGTTACTTTTTTTTCCCTAAACTACCCCATAAGGGGGGATTAGGGGGTGTCAAAGTTTGTATGGAAGAATTTTAACGCGCGGTTTGATTAACTCAAAACTCAGTATTTATGCTTTAGAACAAAAATAAAGATTAACGTGTATCAGGGTTTTTCGAAAATCAACCGGAGAAAGGAATAAGTAGTAATTTTTACATGGAAGGATTTTATCGCGGGGCTTGATTAACTCGAAAATTGGTGTATGAGTCAAGTTATGGAAGCAGGTAATACAATTTATATGAAAAAAAACATTTTAAACTTGACACAAATAGTTTGACACAAAGTTCCAATTTTTTTGCAGTTTTTAGCAGTTTTTGAAAGCGTTAAGGCATTCTAGCGTGGTGTCATGCATTCGCTTAATCTGTTGTAAAGACTGTAGTGTTTTATGTTCGGCAGGCCTAACAAAATGTTCATATGGGACGAGAATATAAGTTTTTTGTTGTCATACCGATGGGTGAGAATATTCCAGCACACCAAATACCTAGTTATCGGTACTTATTGACAGATGTTGAATCAGCATTTCAGCTTGTCCACGAACCTTACCCTTTAAATACTGCATCTTTTGACCGTTTGACAACGAGGGATTATTGTGAATTACTTCTGTAAATAGGTCTCTGAACGACACCCATTGGTTGTAATTCCCGTTGAAGTTCGGTATCTCCAGTTGCGGTGTTGATTTATCCCTGTGCGCTACAGACCACATTTTAGTGTTAATAGCTCTTTTCAGGTTGTTGAATTTGTTTTCATACTTATCGTACATGCTGTTGTATGGCTCGTTTTCTCCCTCCATTTCAATCTCGATGTCCCAATGTAGTTTGTCGATAGCTGACCATCTAGACTGTAGTGACCTCAATACGTCCTCAAATTCCCACTTATCGGAGATAGAGTCCACATCTATGTTTGCGGTTGTACGCACAAATGCTTTAAAATTCGCATACTGTTCTTTCAATAACTCATCTACCTTGATGTTTGGCTCCATGTTAGACTTCTGAGCTGTTCGGTCACTCTGCTGCCTTGGGAAACTCGGTTTGCCTCCTCACCTGTTCTACCTTCTGCACGCGTACTCGATGCAGAGGCTGATTTGTCTCGAGCTGTTGTTTGCTCACCTGTTGAAAGACTTCCTGTTTGCTCGAACCGCAGCTGATACTGCTGGTTGATCAACACCTTGGTTGACTCATACACCGTACTTGTTTTCTCATACTCGCGGTTGGTAAAATAAGCATCTGTTTGATTTACCTCCGCTCCAATTCGCTCATGATTAACCTGGTAATCCTTCCAGTAATCCTCCAAAGTGTTAAGCCTCCACTTGAAATAATCTACTGTTTTCCTATCAGCACTATCCTTCTTCAAATTAATAGCAAGTTTAATGATGCTATCATATATCATTGATTGCGTTTTAATGAGTTCCGCCATTGTTGTAGGGTATATATAAAAAAATAAGTTTAAAAACTAAAACCCGACTACGAATAAAAATAAAGACTAATAATACCGCGGTCTTAAAAGTATTAAACAAGAAAAATCGTCTAGTAAGTAAATAATTTGATAATTTGTTATTCATTTTATTTATTTATTTACTTTATTTTACAGAAAGCTTACAGACTTATACAAAGTTGAATATTTTCTCATGCTTGTGGACACTTGCTAATTATAAGCTTTCACATACTTATATGTTAGCAATTAGCAAATCTCAACTTATATTTGATAAGCATAAAGTTACATAAACAGAGAAAAAAAAACAAACAAGAAAAGAAACATGACAAAAAAAAGCAGCTAGGACATTAAAATAGAACTATTGCCTATCGTCACCAAAATAGTCCTTACTTAGGATGCCTCTAATTTTACGTGCGCTGGTGTTGAATAAATCAATTTCCAAATGTGGTGGTAAATAATTAAAGGTTTTTACAGTGCGTATGCAGAAGGCGTTCCGCCTGTAATTAGTAGAAGCAGTTGGTGCTTGTAGTAGTGGTCGCTTCCTCAGGTTACTTTGATTAGTTCGAATAAGAATTTTGCTAAGTAAATCAGGACAGTCAATTGAGCCATTTGCTATGTTCGCTAGAAAACAAATATCACTAATGTTACGTCTAATTTCCAATAGCAAAAAATGGTACCGTTTACAACGGTGATCATAATCATTTGAAAATTGTTTTGTTTTACTATCCAAATACCTCATGAATTTTCTTTGGACAGACTCAATACGAGATTTGTAGATCTCGTACTGAGGATTCCAAACTTGAGAAGCGTACTCAAGGTGGCTGCGCACGAATGAACAATACAGAACTTTAATAGGTTTCAGAGAACGAACGATGGAGCAATTTCTAATTATAAATCCTAATGCTTTAGATGCTTTACTAACGATTGATTCTATGTGGCTATCAAAAAGAAATTTACTGTCATGTATTACGCCAAGATCTCTAATACTACTTACTTTAGTGATGACCTGAATTCCGTCAAGAAAACACTAGCTGGTAACACTTGGAAACATTCAGATGTAGTTCATTATTTTTACAGTAGGATATAAACCTGTCAATATCGGACTGAAGTTCTGCAGTATCAGATAAATTACGTAGGTACTAACTTAAGGACCTTCATATCATCTGCATATAGTAGAATATGTGAATTTTTTTGAAGCACTTTTTGATATCTGATATAAATATAGTGAACAACAAAGGGCAACAAGGGCTTGAGAGGCGCCACGGCGCCCTCACCTTCCGTCTGACGCAGGTCCTCACCGGACACGGTTGTTTCGGGAGGTACCTGCACCGAATCAGGCGGGAGAAAACGCCCGGATGCCACCATTGTGAGGATCGGCCGGTGGACACGGTGGAGCACACAGTGGAGGTGTGCCCCGCTTGGGCGGAGCCCCGCCGTGTTCTCGTAGCGGCGATCGGCGGCGGCGACCTCTCGCGCCCGGCCCTGGTGCAAGCCATGGTCCGGGGCGAGGAGGAATGGGACGCCGTCGCCTCCTTCTGCGAAGCAGCGATGTGTAAACAAAATTCCATTTGGCCGTATAACCTCGCAAAACTACAGCCTGGGGTCGATTGTTTATATAGGAAGAGAACCATCTAAATAGATCACCATGTATTCCCACAGATAGTAGCTTCTGAAGTATACACGGTGATCTATACGATCCAAACACTTACTATAGTCAGTGTATATCACTTCAACTTGGTACCCGGCATCCATCCCAGCAGTTATAATTTCATTTGACAATATCAGGTTGGAAGCAGTTGACCGCTTTCTAAGGAAACCATGCTGTTCGTTGCTAAATTGACATTCCATAGCTGAATAGAGCTGTGTGTGAACTACTCGCTCTAGCACTTTGGAGAGTAGGCATAATTTAGAAATGGGTCGGTAGTTCTCTATATTAGATTTATCACCTTTCATAAAGATCGGCGTAATGAATGCCGATTTCCATATCTTAGGAACGACACCTTCTCTCAAAGACCGCTCAAACAGTAAGCAAACTGGTGTTACAAGACTTTTCGCGCAATTAATAATAAAAATAGGAGGTATTATATCTGGCCCTCCAGATTTAGAGGGATCCAGACCTTTAAGTAATTTTAAAACCAATGGCCGGACACACGCTTATTGAACCAAGATTCATCGAGCTTGTGGAAGTGGTGTCTACGACACTGTCCAGATCGATGGGTTCAGAATCAGGTTCTTGAAAGGTCGATTGAAAAAATGAAGCAAATAGTTCAGTGATTCCCTCGCCAGTATCTGCAGATGTGTCCAAATAATACAGAACCTTGGGTAACGTATCGCAACTTTTTTTACTTTTTATATACGACCTAAATACTTTTGGGTTCTTGGCAATGGATGTTTCAATTTTATCCAAGTATGCATCAAAACATTCCCTCTCTAAATGTTTGGCTCGATTTCGCAAGATAGAAAAAGAGTTATAATCTGACAAATTACCGTAATTTTTGTATTTTCTGTGAAACTTATATTTTTCTCTTAATATTTTAACTAACGCGCTGCTATACCAAATAGGATGAGATGACTTTTTAAATGACTTAACTGGAATGTACAAGTCTCTTAATTCGTATAGCTTATCATAAAAAATACCAACGGCCTGATCCAAAGAACCAACAGTCAACAATAAAGTCCAGTCTATGGTGTCAAGTGCAGATGTAATGGCAGAGTAATCGCCTCAGTGAAACATGTATTTAATATTATGGTTTTCTATGTATTTATGAGTTTCCACGAAGTCAGCGTTAATTACCAGTGGTTTGTGATGCAAGTCGATAGGTACCACTAAAGGGTCGATACACTCACTCACTTTTATTGCACCGTTTGAGAAAACAAGGTCAAGAAGTCTACTGTTAATATTACGCTCACGATTGAACTGCACTAAGTTACATGTATTTATGGTGTCAAAAAAATCTAAAATGTGTCGTGAAGATATATTCGTAGGACATTAATTACACCATTCCACGTCGCTACCGAAGTTGAAATCTCCAGCTACAATAAATGCCACTGAAACCTGATGCGCCTTCATGGCGTTCTCATTGATACAGAAGTCAGCTGATAGCTGCCATTAGCAAGGTGGCATGCGACTACGACTGTCCTCTATAATTTATCAAATTATCTACTTACTAGACGATTTTTCTTGTATAATACATTTAAGACCGCGGTTTTATTAGTCTGCATTTTTATTCGTAGTCAGGTTTAAGTTTTTAAACTTATTTTTTTATTTGAATTTTATGTTTGTGTGTTATTCAATAATAAAAATAGGAAAAAAAACTTTTTAAGTTAAACGGTTTTATGTTAAACATACATTGCAATGTTTAAGATAAATGTACTAAAAACCAAAAAATAATAAAATAGATACAGTCGTGGGAATTGCATAGACTAGACTAAAATAAAACCGTGAAATGAATTGCTGTTCGTTAGTCTCGCTAAAACTCGAGAATAGCTGGACCGATTTGGCTCATTTTGGTTTTGAATTCTTTCTGGTAGTGCAGGGAAGGTTTAAACGGTGAGAAAGTAGTAGGAAGGTGAGTAGGGTAGTAGGTAGGGTAGTAGGTAGGGTAGTAGGTAGGGTAGTAGGTAGGGTAGTAGGTAGGGTAGTAGGTAGGGTAGTAGGTAGGGTAGTAGGTAGGGTAGTAGGTAGGGTAGTAGGTAGGGTAGTAGGTAGGGTAGTAGGTAGGGTAGTAGGTAGGGTAGTAGGTAGGGTAGTAGGTAGGGTTGTAGGTAGGGTAGTAGGTAGCGTAGTAGGTAGGGTAGTAGGTAGGGTAGTAGGTAGGGTAGTAGGTAGGGTAGTAGGTAGGGTAGTAGGTAGGGTAGTAGGTAGGGTAGTAGGTAGGGTAGTAGGTAGGGTAGTAGGTAGGGTAGTAGGTAGGGTAGTAGGTAGGGTAGTAGGTAGGGTAGTAGGTAGGGTAGTAGGTAGGGTAGTAGGTAGGGTAGTAGGTAGGGTAGTAGGTAGGGTAGTAGGTAGCGTAGTAGGTAGGGTAGTAGGTAGGGTAGTAGGCAGGTAGGTAAAAGGGCATTGCAACGCATGCCGGGCACAGCTAGTTCTACTAATAAATACAAAACTTTGCGAGGTCGTATTGATGTCTTAATGATAGCAAATGGATTGTGATTGTTGAAATCCCATGTCTGTCTATTGTTTACACCAGTTCATAACATAACATCACGCCGGTATGTTGTGAAGGGGTAAGCACATGTGAATCACTAAAAAGTGAAAAATAAAAACTTTAGAACAAAAATTTGTTTCTGAAGGCGGTGGCAAAAAAATAAATCAAACAAACAAAAGTCACCGACTTCAGAAACGATTTTTTGTTCTAAAGTTTATTTTTAACTTTTTTGTGTTTTAGTTTTTGTCGAAGTCGGTTTTATTTTTTGTTAAAATTTTTCATTATTATACATACTAAAGTTTATAAGTGAGGACTTGTAATGGGCTTTCTGGTGACTATGATTTCTTCTTTTTGTTTGTTATAAGCTGTAAGTAGTGACGTTCTGAGAGTTTTAAAATCTTCGGATTCCATCAAGATTCTAGGACCACATTTTACAACATTTTCATTCGTTCGCTCCCTGTGGCCCTTTAGTTTGTCGCAGCATAGCGTAGAAACTGTACGATGACTTTAGAATCTGGAAACAAAGAAGGAGCAAATTAGTGGGTTTGTTTATCTTTTAAGTAAAGTTAAGTAAATTTTGACGTTCGAAAAGTGCTGATTATCAGCCTAGTTTGAATAAATGAGTTTTGATTTTGATTTGATTTTGTGTCGGGAAAAAGAAAAGGTCAAGACAGAACGAGCATGTCGCGCGATTTGACCGTTCCTTTGAAACCACTCCACTATCGAGTCGACAAAACGAATAATGTCCTAGTTGTGAATTTTGTTCGGGTGAGAATCAACGAGCTGTTGCAAAAAGCCGAGTCTTCGGAGTGCGGCCTGAGGCATGCTCCATACTAGTCATCGGCAGACGCATCGGCAGACGTCATCTGCGGACGCATCCGCTGATGTGTAGAGAGGTGATGTGCTCGTCTGTGGTAGGTATTGAATGTCGGCAGATGCACATCAAGGGCTTGTAGCACAATATAAATATGGCCAGTACGGAACAAACGCTCGAAACCGCACACTCACACAAACACGCGTATCTACAGGGCGCCCAAGCTGACTTTGCAGTGCTCTTAGTTGTGCGTGCCGCGCCTAAACGAGTGGTCACGTATAAGTTTACCCACCAAAAACAGAACTTGTAAAATAAAAAAGCCAAGCCGCGCCACTCACTTTAAGAGTAAAAAGAAGTGAGATCCATGTAATACCAATTCAGTTAATATATTTAATCCCTACTTAAAAACCTTTGATGTTTTAAATATATGCAATACGGTTTCAGGCAAAAAAGGTCTACGGAGGGCGCAGGACTGGCGCTTGCCTCTGCTGTAACCAGTCAAGTAGACAGCGGAGGTAAGTGCCTTGCTGTCTTCCTGGATCTCCAAAAGGCTTTCGACACAGTTTCTGTCTCCACTCTGCTGGATAGGCTGGAATCAATTGGAGTAAGAGGTCTTCCCCACGCCTTGCTCAAAAACTATCTAAGCGAGCGTAAACAAAAGGTTAAGATCGGCAATACCATTAGCTCTGAAGTAACCGTCTTGTTCGGAGTAGGACAAGGTAGTGTGCTCGCACCGACATTGTTCCTCATATATATAAATACCCTATGCAGCATGAAAATCATAGACGGACACATTCTTTCATACGCAGATGACACCGCTATAGTGTTTAGTGCTGCTACCTGGGACAATCTCCGGATAACTGCCGAGCGTGGATTGGCAAGGATAGCGGCTTGGCTTGATCTTAACCTTTTAACCTTAAATACTGCCAAAACCAACTTCATCTGCTTCACAAAGTACAACACCTCTCAACCCCCCCCCCCCCACAGTTCAAAATCAAGATTCATAAATGCCATTATCCTGTAAACCCAAATTGTTCTTGCACAGAAATTACTAGAGTTGAATCCACCAAATATGTATTTGGGTATTATGGTTGATCAACGATTATCCTGGCACAATCACACGGAACTAATAATGAAGCGAATACGGAAATTAATCTGGACTTTCAAGACATTGCGTCATGTAGCCTCGAGAAAACTCCTGCTACAGATTTACATCTCGCTTGCTCAGTCCGTCCTAGCATATTACCTACCTGTCTGGGAAGGTGCCACGAGAATTAAATTCCTAGACCTCGAGAGGGCTCAGAGGTCGCTACTAAAAGTAATGTTCTTTAAACCCTTCAGATTTTCAACTGAGAACCTTTACCGTACGTCAGATCTTCTTACAGTTAGAAAGCTTTACGTGCTTCATATAATACTAACTAAGCATAAAACTCTATCATTCAAACCACAGAAAACAAAAGGCAGAAGAAAAAACACGGTTGCTCCCACTATCCCAGTAAAGTCTACATTCGCAAAAAGACAATATCCTAGGCAATCATCCTATTTATATAATCTCCTTAATAAGGAACTGCAAATATACCCACTAACATACCGCGAATGCAAAAACGTCTTGACAAAAAGGCTTACCTAAGTCTAAGACCTATGACGAAATAGAAAATATAGTACAAGTGATGAGAACATAGTATTCATTTAATACATGTACCACATTACGCTATGATATTTCATCCGCTAATGGAAAAACCCTCACTCCCACACTCACACTCACTACTCAACACACATTCATTCCATTTTATTATATTTAATTTTCTTTTTATTTTCATTTTTGCTTGCATTTGTGTTTTCATGTAGTTTAATTCTTATAATTGTATAAATTTACATTAATCCTGAACGAGCTTGAGACAACCATGTAATCATTATAATAATAAAACTAAGAGAATGGCAGAGCTTCCTAATACAAGCAAACTATTTGCTTAAAAGGATGCTCCATATTGTAAATAGAAATAAGAATTTTAGTTGATGCAATTAACATTTATTATTTATTATAAATATAAGATTGACTTGGCCATCGCATCGCATTCGCCAATGTTATACAGACCATTGTAATAGCTAATCGCCATCGCATTGGCCAATGTGATGCAGAATTAACAATACATACGTTTATTCGAATTTGGAGTAGTCTTATTCATCGATTTGAAGTACTGCTGAAGTACATACTCGACAAGCTGAATCAAACGAGTAAAAACTCGACAATGTCAAGTCGTTTTATAACGGAATTCCTATGGCCACCTTCAAGCTCCATCAACAGATCTTGGAGGCCATCCAAAGACAAAGTACTCGTCAAAACGAATCAAACGAGTCTAAACTCGATGGGTTATGTCGTTCTATAACGGAGTTCCTATGGCCATCTTCCATCTCCATCATCATCAGATCCTGGTTACCAACTAAAGACAGAGTACTCATCAAGACAAATCAAATGAGCTCAAACTCGATGGGGTTATGTGGTTTTATAACGGAATTCCTATGGCCACCTTCCAGCTCCATTATCAGAACTATTCAGAACCCTGAACATCATCTAAAGACAAACTACTCGACAAGACAAATCAAACGAGTCCAAACTCGATAGGGTTATGTCGTTTTATAACGAAATCCTTATGGCCACCTTCCAGCTCCATCAACAGACCCTGGACACCATCTTGAGACAAACTACTCGACAAGACGAATCAAACGAGTCCAAACTCGATGGGGTTATGATATTCTATAATGTTATTTTTGTGTGTTATTCAATAAATACGTAATAATTATGTTACTTTCATAATGTAATATTCTACTTAATGTTGGTTTGTTATTTACATAATACGAGTAAATAACACAGACTAGACCGCGAGAACTGTTTGACCGCAATCTAAACGTATATGTTGATTTGAACTACAATATAATATACATATTTGTGATGTACTCGTCAAGACCTTTCATTTAATACCAAACATGTTATGATTATCTCAATTTTTTTTTTCCACCTTAGAATTTGACAATTATATTCCGCCATATAAAGAATGATTAAAATTTAAATAGCCTATGTCACCCGCGTTATTCTTACGAATCTATTGATACCTCGATTATTTAAATAGCTTCAGTAGACTAGGCGCTACGGTGGATCATAAAAACATACATACATAGACTCCCAAAATCATTACGCTTCCTTTTGGCTTCGCCGTAGTCGGGTAAAAATGGAGTTCCTATGGTCAACTTCCAGCCCCATCATCAGACCAGTTCCATATCATAATAATATTGCATTGATAGGCGATATACGTGCAAAATTTCAGATCAATCAGAAACTAGGAAGTGTGTTTAATTTTATAACTCGTAAAATTCATTCACTGAAAATGTAACTTTAACTTTGAAGTGTGGGATTACAAAGTTATTTATGCAGTTAGTTTATCTAGAAAACTAGACTGAAATTGTATACTTTTTTAGTTTTTCCATGGTTTATACACTAAACACTAATTGTATTCCAAATTTGAAGCTTCTATGTCTGCTAGAAGTGCCTTAGACTTTGATGATCGGTCAATCAGTCAGTCAGTCAGTCAGTGAGTGACAAAACTAAGGAACTTTGATTAGAATTCTGAAACTACTGGTTCAAATTAAATAAAATTTTAAATGTACCGTGTTTATACAATGCCAAATTGGTTACTAACAATGGCTTCTAGTTTTATACACAACGAAGTTATAGGAGGTCGAAAATAGCCTGAACTGGTTCGAGAAAAGGATGGTACGGCCGTGCCGCTTTATTGCTCGACTTGGCGGGGGCACTGCCGTGCCCCCAGATATCTCCCCATATTTTTAAAAATGCCACGAACGTATTGCGCGGTATACGGCTGTATCAACTCGACTTCACCAGCAGAAGGAAGTATTTTTAACCGACGTCTAAAAAGAAGGAGGTTCTCAATTGTTTGTTTTTTTTTGTGTTTTTTTTTTATTTGTATCCGCATTACTTCCTCATTTATGAACCGATTTGAAAACTATTTTTTTTAATCGAAAGTGTATACTCCCGAGGTGGCCCCACTGTTACGATATCAGGATCTGATGATGGATTGTTAGCGAAATCAAGGGCAGCCCTCAAACGTTATAAGCACGTATTAAGTGTTTCGTTTTTTTTGCTAAAGCTACTTAAGTATTTACATCTGGCAGTCATCACCTCATGTTGATGAGCTGATGATGGAAGGTATACCTCCTTAACGGTTAAGAGTTAGTTGATAATTCTTTAATAAAATAATATGGGGACGTATAAATGGTTGTATTCTTTCAGGTTATCTAGGTGAGCTGACTATGGAAAGTACTACTCCTGAACGGTTAGGAGTGTAAAGCAATAATAAGGGAATTGTTAGCGACGATACGTAAATACTGTGATATCATTTCGATTAGGATAGATTTAGTTATTATTACGATGTTTTTAAGTGTTCCTTAAATTAGCTACAGCTCTGCCTAAACCCTTCGGGTACGATGTTATAAGTTATGTAAGCTACCATGGAACATTACCATAACAAGAGCCGTTTCAGTATTTTTGTAATTTTAAGGTGTAAATCAAGGTTTTTTCATATTGTTTTTGTTTTGTTATGTAAAATAAGTTAGTCCTAAGATTAGGAACATAAGTAAAACCTTGTGAGGGATGTTTTACCACTAAAAAACAAGCAAAGCTAATTTTCCCGCGTTCCCACCAGCAGTAAGGTTACCTTTTCCCGCGTAAATGCACCAAAAGGCATGTGCGCATGTGCAGACTATGGGATCGTGAATTGGTCAGCGCCTTTAGCAATTAGAGTATAAATATGGGAACATTTTCGGTGGTAAAGCATTCCGAATCCGACTGCGACTTAGTAAGAAACCTGAAGAATAAACTAGAAGAAATACTCCGAAGAAGTGTCATTATTTCACCTTCCACCGCACACTCTCCAGTCGACATCCCGCCAGCAAACCCACTCCACTCAACATCACAACATAACATTATTACAGCTACAGATCTAAGTCCAGAGGTGGGGGAGTTTCTATATTTGTCCACAATAATCTAAAGCACAACTTTGTTGAAGAAAAGTGTGACGACGACAACCATTTTCTCTGGGTCTATGTGAAAAAGTTTTCCTTGAATATAGGAGGCATTTATAAGCCCGAAAGATCAAACGGTGCCAAATTTCTTGAAGACTATTCTACCTATCTACAAAATAAAAAACGTTGTATAACTTTTGTTGACTTTAAAGTCAATGTCCTAAAAAGAGATAAGAATACAAAAGAGTATTTGAATGTATTAAAAGAGGAAGGCTGTAGTATTTTGAATAAAATCCACGAAAAGTATTGTACTCGAGAAGCAATGACTAGCAAAACAATACTAGATTATGTATCTACAAATGTAAAGGACAATGGAAATTTTAAAATTGTTTCCGGTTGGCCATTGTCGAATCTGCAATGTCCGACCACAAAAAAATTGTTTTTGAAATAAAAAGATGCGAGCCTGAGCCTCCGAACAAAATTCAGTACGAAGCTGTCAACTACTCACAATTATACAAAACTTTAGAAGAAATCAACTATGAAAATGTAAATAATGACTACACCACGTTTAAAAAATATTTAAATTCAAATATAAACAAAAATAAAGTAATTAAAACTAAAATACTGAATACAAAAAAGACAGATTAGATTAATAAAAACCTGCTAATAAACAAAAGAAATGAAGAATGGAAAAAGATGAAAGAAAATCCTAAGGATGATGAAATTAAAGAATCTTTTATTTGTGTTCGAAACAAAGTGTCAGAGAGAATTCAAAATACTAAGAGAAATTATTACATAAAAGAGTTTAGTAACTGTTCTAAAAATCCCCTAAAAATGTGGACTCTTATAAATATCCTCAACTGTAATAAAACAAAGGTTAGCCTGCTGTGCTCCGGAAATACTTGATGGCCTTCCAATGGACAAAATACAAGTATGTGAACATTTTAACACTTACTTTTCGACAATAGGCTCTAAGTTGGCAAATGATATCCCTAGTAAATACCATAATAACTTAACATATACACATTCACAGAATCAGACTCATAGTCAATTAGTAGAGCTTACACCAACTACCGCTAGTGAAGTAGCAAAAATTATAGATGATCTTGAAGTCAATACCAGTGCTGGTTTAGACGGACTTAATGCAAATACAATAAAATGTGTCAAAAACCTTATTAAGAATAATTTAAGTAAGTGCATAAATTCTTGTTTACTAGATGGAACTTTCCCTAATAGTCTGAAAATTGCCAAAGTTACACCGATACATAAAGGTGGCAGTAAATCAAATGTTGAAAACTATCTTCCCATTTTTGTACTCCCTATTATATCAAAAGTCTTTGAAAAAATCTTATATACCCGATTACATAAATATTTAGTCTCTATAAATTTCCTTACCGATAAACAGTATGGTTTTCGGCCAAAATCGAACACCTTGTCGGCTACTGTCGATCTCGTCACCAAAATTAAAACCAACATAGATCGGAAACCACTGGCCTTGGGTCTGTTTATAGATCTAAAGAAAGCCTTCGATACTGTAAGTCATGAACTGCTGCTAAAGAAACTGAAGGCAATTGGCATTACTGGAGCAGCATACCAAATCTTTAAATCGTACCTGATGGATAGATTTTAAGTGGTAAAAATCGATCACTGTCAAAGTAGCCCCCAATCGTTTACATGTGGAGTACCCCAAGGCTCTATTCTAGGGCCATTGCTGTTCTTAGTATATATAAATAATATTACAGACTTAGGACTACGAGGTGATGAGTCACTCTATGCTGATGATACAAGTCTGTTCTATTTTGGTAATAAAATTGATACTCTTATGGAACAGGCACAAGATGACTTACATAGATTGTTTAATTGGTTCCAGTGCAATTTACTGACAGTTAATATTAATAAGTACACAATATTTGCTGCTAAAAATAAAAAAATACAAACACCACACACTCTTAGCCTCAATGGGTAAATCCTAGAAAAATCAAAAGCAGAAAAATACCTTGGACTTGTACTGGATAGTGACTTGTCGTGGAAAGCGCATATCGAGAAAATTAGCTCTCTTCCTTAACAGGCGCATTGCGCAGCATTGTTCGTTGTCTTCCACCACAAGTTTGCTATATAATTTATAACTCCATGGTGAAACCTCATTTGGACTACCTAATTGAAGTGTATGGCTGTACCTATAAATCCAACCTACAAGTCTTGCAAACAGCTCAAAATAAAGTTATTAAAGTTCTTTTTAAATACAACTACCGAACACCTACACTAAAACTTTACAATAACATAAAGCTCATGAATATTTCACAGATATATAGGTATAATACTTGTATACTTGTACATAACATTTTAAACAAAAACATACACACACAAATCACTCTTACAAAACAATCACAAATAAAAAACAGATACAGAACTAGACAAGCAAATGACATAGCGCTGTGGGCCCCTAGAACAAACTATGGCAGGAGTACTATTCTGTATGAAGGAGCACAGCTTTATAACAAATTGCCTCGGAATGTTAAAGATCAAAAGTCCATGTATACTTTTAAAAAATCTCTAAAGAAACACATTTTAGCGGATTTAAAATTTTAAGATATCTTCGGGTAGTGTTCTGATCTAACCTATTTTTTTTGTTGTGTAACCGTCGCGTCGCTAATGTATTTAGAAATAAGTTTTTTCTCGTATAAGTGAATGTAATTCTTTTTGAGAAATAAAGTTCTTAAACCATAAACCATAAAGAAGTTGGATCGAGACCAAGAAGCTAAAGAAGACTACGAGAAGCAGATCCAGAGATTATTGAAAAGGGTTACGCGGAGAAAGCTACGAAAAAATCGACTAAAGGAAGAACATTCTACTTACCCCACTTCGCAGTCGTGCATCCTATTAAGAAGAAGCTGAGGATAGTGTTCGACGCTGCTGCCAAGTTTGAAGGGAAGAGCCTCAATGACTCCTTGCTGTCAGGCCCAGACCTATTGCAGTCACTATTTGGCGTACTGCTGCGCTTCAGAGAAGGACCAGTAACTGTCATGGCCGACATCCAAGATATGTTCCTTCGGGTCAAAATAAAAGAAGATGACCGGGACAGCCTCAGGTCCTGTGGCGTGGAAACCGAAGAACTAGCAAGCCCGAAAAGTACAGAATGTCGTCAATCATCTTTGGAGCAGCGTCATCACCAGCAACAGCTATATATGTGATGAACAAGAATGCAGAAGAATTCAAGTACACTCATCCCGACGCAGTAAAAGCTATAAACAGAAACCACTACATGGACGACTATCTACAGAGTTTCGCGTCAGCAGCTAAAGCAAAGAAGATATCAAAAGAAGTCAAAGATATTCACGCAACAGCGAACTTCCATCTAAAGGGTTGGGCCAGTAACAATTCGGGGGTACTATCAGAAGTAGAAGACACCAATAAAGAAGATTCTCTGCAATTGACAAAAGAAGAAAAGACTCTGGGGCTAAGATGGCTGGTAAAAGAAGACACACTAGCTTTCAATATTGGGCTGCGTAACACGTCAAAGGACCTGCAAGACGGTTTATGGACTCCAACAAAAAGAGAAGTTACAAGCACAGTGATGTCCACCTTTGATCCAATGGACTTCGCAACACCAGTCTTGATACAAGGAAAGAAATTAATTCAAGACATCTGGCGAATGAAGATAGACTGAGACGAACCTATCACATGACTGGCCTGTTGGTCTAGTGGTTAGTGACCCTAACTGCTATGCCGGAGGTCGTGGGTTCGATTCCCACCCAGGACAAATGTTTGTGTGATGAGCACGATCATTTGTTCTGTGTCTGGGTGTAATTTATTTATCTATAATATGTATGTATTTAGAAATATATAAGTATGTTTATCAGTTGTCTAGTACCCATAACACAAGCTCTGCTTAGCTTGGGACTAGATGGCGTTGTGTGATAGTTGTGGAATATTATTATTGTTTCCTTTATTTATTTATTCACATAAAATTTACATTTTTAAATATTTCATATAAAACTCATAAAAAAACATTTAAAAATATAAAAAATAGTCGTCCACCGGTGACGGGAGCAGGGTCCAAGCTACCGGTGGTTAGGGCTCCAGAGACAAGAACCTCCTCACAATGCGAGCCGTATCGAGGAGTACTGCCTTCTGAATCAGGCTCTTGATCCAACCGCCGAGCGAAAGTTTGGACAGGTGGTCGTCCAGACTCTTGGCTATAAGGCCATTGGCCGTTACGACTATCGGCACAATGATAGCCGAGTTCACATGCCACATATCGACAACCTCGTGTGCTAAATCAAGATATTTTATTTGTTTTTCTTTTTCAGCTTTCACGAGGTTCTCGTCATGTGGAATGGTAACATCGATTATCATTGCGCGGCGCGCTGATCGGTCCATCACCACTATATCAGGCTTATTGGCAACAATAGTCCTGTCAGTGATGATAGACTGATCCCAGTATAACGTTACATGGTCATTTTCGAGAACTGGGTCGGGCACATACTTGTAGTACGGTACCTCCGACTCCACAAGTTTATATTTCAAGGCAAGTTGCTGGTGAATAATCCTAACTACTTGATTGTGTCTGTGCAAGTACTCGCCGTTAGCTAGACGAGAACAACCAGAAATAATATGTCTGATGGACTCACCCGGACGATGGCATGCCCGACACACGTCAACCCTTCCGTCCCATCCTTCATAATATATTTCCGGTAGTTGTTCGTCAACATAACTTCGTCCATAATCGCACAGACAAAACCTTCAGTTTCCCCAAAGAGGTCGCCGAAACGTAGCCAGGACACGGACGCTAGAAAGTCTACATCGGGCCCATGAAGAGCCCGGTAGAAGCGCCCGTGAAGCTCCTTACTTTGCCATACTACCTTGCGGTCATCAGCAGTAAGTACCACAGGTTTGCGCCAGTTCTCGTTAGCCATGGACAGCGGGGTGAGTCCCTTGTCCACTGCGACCACATCTCGGTGCATAAATATTCTATGAGACTGCACACCTCGCGGTTGTGGAAGGTCTTCGCGTTTCAAAAGCCTCGACCCCCGCACTTCCGCGGGATATACAGTCTCATCACCGATGATCGTGGGTGATGCATCCGATTTGCGGTCAGCAATGTACGAACTCTCCTATCCAATGCGTCAAGTTCGGTCTGAGTCCATTTGAGTATGCCGAAAGAGTACATTAAAACCGGCATGACCCAACCGTTGAAGGCGCGCACCTTATTCCCACCTGAAAGAAGGCTACTTAAAACCTTCTTCAGGCGTCCGAAGAAGCGTTCCTTCAACGATTGCTTCATGTCAGCTACGTTAATGCCTAACGCTTCCATGTCGGAAGCGTTAGGCATCCAAAAATTTATAGCTTTCGGTCGAGGAAAGGGATCTGAGGTGTATGGAATCCGAAAGCTGAATTCCTTCGGATTCCATAATCTCTCCTCTCTTTACATACATGACTGCACATTTGTCCACACCAAATTCCATCCTGATGGCGCTACTAAAAGAATCAGTTAGTTTCAGTAACTCCATCAGTCGCAATTTGTTGGGGGCAAAGAGTTTCAGATCATCCATGTAAAGAAGGTGAGATATGACCTGACCATCTCTCCTCAACCGGTAGCCTAGACCTGAATCCTCCAGTAATGTGCTGAGAGGATTCAGGGCCAAGCAGAACCAAAGCGGGCTCAGACTGTCGCCCTGGAATATTCCCCGCTTGATCGTACAGGTTCATCGCTCCCCTGAATCTGTTGACATCCCGGATATCGAAGGACAGTCTTCCATTGCCCCATACACGACTCAAGGAAGGCGCGTAGAGTTGCGTCTATCTTGTACAACTCCAGCACCCTCATGAGCCATGTATATGGTACCGAGTCGTAAGCCTTCTTATAGTCTATCCAGCATGTCGACAGATCCTTGCGGGCCAGACGAACCTGTTGGCTAATGGCCATGTCGATGAGGAGTAGCTCCTTAGTACCGCGGGACCCGTTCCTACATCCATTCTGAGAGGCAGACATAATAGAGTTTTTCTCAATGTGTTTACTGATTTTCGCTCTCAAAATGGATGTAAGAAGTTTATAGACCGTCGACAAACACGTGATCGGTCTATAATTCTTGGGTTCCGCGGGACAACCTGACTTATGGAGCAGGTGGGTAATGCCTGTGGTTAAAAACTGCGGTAGCGTCGCAGATTCTAAGGATGACTGGAATTGGGATGCCAGGCAAGTGTGTGAACTACTGAGCCATTTGAGCCAGAAATTGTGCAGTCCGTCCGGACCAGGTGATTTCCAGTTCGGTAACGGACGAACTGCACTGGCTACATCTTGTGGTGTTATTAAAATAGCGTCCATTTCTGGAATAGGTTCACACACTCGCTCGACATCACGCAACCAGTCAGCCTCAGTATGACAGACGGGTACCGACCAGATGCTACGCCAAAATGAACTCGTGGCAGCATCATCCGGGCGACACACGTCCGTCATATTTGGCTCGCGTCGCTCCCAAGTTCGGTATACCCACCTTTCATCGCTCTGGAACATGCGATTCTGTGAGTACCGATCAACCCGCCGTCTATACCGTCGAATACGGTTGGCCCATGCATAAACCTTCTGCTTCAGGAAGTCGATGCGCTCTGTGACAAGGGACATGTAATTTGCCAATGAGTACCCTGGCCCCGTCAATACGACGCTCGATCCTGCGCTGCCAGGCCGGTACGGTTGGTTTTGGTCGACTAGCTAAGTCACAATTTGGGAATTTGACATTAGCAAGTCGACATGCCGCAACAGCACCACAGTACAAAATCGAGTGTGTATCAACGAGGTCCTCGCTACTCTCGAATATATTCTTGAGTTGCGAGTCCAGGGCACACACCAACGCCCTATTTCGTTTATGCATGGGTAACCGTGGTAGTCGGGGCCTAAGTTCGGTAGAAACGGATCGATACTCACGAAGCGCATCCTCCAGTGCGCTCCTCCATCGGTCGTTGCACTGGCTACTTACCGTGGCAACCCTATCATCCTCCTCTTCAACAGCAGGACTATGACGCGGTGGGATTGTATTAAAAGTTGATGTTTGCGTCACTGTTTGAGATGGAGTGAAGATGGTATGGTTGCTCAGTACCTCTGAGCGCAGCCTATCAAGCGCGGCGTCGTCCAACATGCGATTGCGCTGGATGACGCGCACCTGATCCGACAGTCGTTGGGTCGAAACGCTGACAGTTGGTTCAAGTTCCTGAAATAGAGACAGCATCCTAACACGGTACGCAGTGAGGTTAGTTCCCCCCTCTGTAGACCCGTAGTATGCGCGCATGACGTTCTCGTTTATAGCTTGAGTCCATTTCATGCGCTGCACACAACCACCGGCAGCGGGGACCCGGCTCGGGGCCGGTTGGCCCCTAGGTCCCAAGCAGTCCGGCGGCCGGCGTCCTCTCCGTCGACGAGCAGGTGGTGGCGTCGGGGACAAAGAGAAATACTCGTCGCTCGAGCTCAACGCGACTGCCGCGGCCAGTGTCACAGCACTCACGATGGGGCTGGGTTCCGGCGGCGGCGAGGCGAAGCTGAGCGACGAGTCCGGAGGTGGAAGGCGTGCGCGTCTAGTCGCTGATCTTGTCAACATTTTTTTTTCATTCTTCAACAGTGTTCTTCAAATAATTTATTTTGGGATGACATAAATGTCATCAATTTTTCTTCTATGGTGTTTTCTTGTGGTTAGTCTCATTTTATTGAATTCTGATTGAAATTATTGTAATATATGAAAATAAAGATGAAGAGGTTGGTGCCAAACGTTCAAAATAAAATGGAATTTTTATACAAATTAAATTAAATCGGAGGAAGAAATTGTATGACAACTGTTGACTTTGGTGTTGCCAGCTTTTTTTTATTATTATTATTATTATCAACGAACCACTAAGAGAAACCTGGATGCACTACCTAGAAGAAGTATCACCGTTAGCAAGACTGAAGATTCCAAGATGCATCTCACCCCGCGGCATAAAAGGTCAACTGCACACGTTCACCGATGCAAGTGAAGAGGCCTACGCCGCAGTTGTCTACTGGAGGACAGTCGAACCCAACGGCAAAGTCCATGTCTCCATGATCGCCGGCAAAGCAAGAGTAACGCCGACGAAACCAGTCTCAATTCCGAGGTTAGAGCTACAAGCAGCCTTGCTCGGCAGCAGACTAGCCGCCACGGTTGAAGAAGAGTCTGAGCTGGAAATATCAAAGAAAACTTACTGGACAGACTCCAGCACGGTACTGCAATGGATACAAGCGGAACCCTGAAAATTCAAAACTTTCGGGGCCAATCGCCTAGCAGAAATTGAAGAGAAGACCAAGCCAGAAGAGTGGAGATGGGTACCGACTAAAGAAAATCCAGCTGACGACGCCACAAGGGGAACTCCGATAGAATTTGACCACAGCGCTAGGTGGTTCAAAGGTCCATCATTTCTCCGTCATCCAGAAGAAAAGTGGCCGTTTCACGACTTCAAACAAGAAGGTATCATGCCAGAAGAGAAAAACAAACAGAAGTTGATGGCGATCAAGGCTACAGAAGACATTCTTCTGGACCCAGAAAGGTTTTCAAGCTGGGAGCGACTACTGCGCACTACGGCCAGGGTGGTTACCTTCACATACCACGTATTGAAGAAGGCCCGTAAAGCGACCACCGCCGCCACTCGCCAGAAGGACGATACCTGGAAACCTCAAAGAAAAACCCAGAAGAAAGATACGCCGACCTCAAATCAACCCGCCACCCTTAACAAAAATAAGCGGCTGTGCCTTCCCCTAGAAGAAGAACACTTGAAGAAGGCCGAAGAATTACTCATAAAAATGAGTCAGAACGACAGTTTCGCTAGATATAAAGACTATAAAAGCAGAAAAACCTTTTGAAAACGCAAGTCGACTCAAGAAGATCGATGTTTATATTGGAGACGACGGATCATCGTGCTGGTTCCCGCCGTATCGTCGCCCCCAGAGGATGAAGTGCTGCGCACCGTGGGGGAGAATGTTAGCGACGATACGTAAATACTGTGATATCATTTCGATTAGGATAGATTTAGTTATTATTACGATGTTTTTAAGTGTTCCTTAAATTAGCTACAGCTCTGCCTAAACCCTTCGGGTACGATGTTATAAGTGTTGTGCATTCCTACCACCTGGCGGCGCTAGCCGTAGGTTAACTACTACGAAACGTTACCATGACGGGAGCCGTTTCAGTATTTTTGTAATTTTAAGGTGTAAATCAAGGTTTTTTCATATTGTTTTTGTTTTGTTATGTAAAATAAGTTAGTCCTAAGATTAGGAACATAAGTAAAACCTTGTGAGGGATGTTTTACCACTAAAAATCAAGTAAAGCTAATTTTCCCGCGTTCCCACCAGCAGTAAGGTTACCTTTTCCCGTGTAAATGCACCAAAAGGCATGTGCGCATGTGCAGTCTATGGGATCGTGATTGGGAACATTTTCGGTGGTAAAGCATTCCGAATCCGACTGCGACTTAGTAAGAAACCTGAAGAATAAACTAGAAGAAATACTCCGAAGAAGTGTCATTATTTCACCTTCCACCGCACACTCTCCAGTCGACATCCCGCCAGCAAACCCGCTCCACTCAACATCACAACAAACTCTCTCACGAGCGCAACAGGAATCTTGAAGGTTATGGGTGTTGGTTGAATGTTAAATGCATCGTAACTACCTATTGGTACAAAAAATTAAAAAAACAAACAATTAAAAACAAAAAATTAACAAAAAATTTAAAATAAAAAAATACTTTAAAAAAGCAGCTTTTAAAGTCGGCGGCTTTTGTTCAATTTCCTTTTTTTTGCCACTGACTTCAGAAGCTGTTTATCTACTAAAGTTATTTTTTTACTTTTTTGTGTTTTGGAAGTCGGTTTTATTTCTTACATAAAAGTTTTTTCTGTAAATAATTTGTAATAACGAAGATATTTTTTTAAGTACTTATTAAAAGTGTTTTTTTTATGTAATAGCTTTCCTAGGTAGGTATCATACACATATTCGGGTTGAAACGCGGTACGGATCGCGGCCGTTCATGAGCCCTGCCAGTGCGCCACGTGCGCTGCGGTCACGGATAGCGCGCGCAGATTTGCGACTAACAATGCACGCGTGTTTCTTGCAGATTTTTTTGCGTTTGCTTGTTTGCTCCTTCGCCTGAAAATTTCGAAATGGCTAGTGTGAACTCTGACGAAACAAAATCTTAATTTTATAGCCAGCATCCACCACCTTCTCCTTCTCTATTTTAAGGATTCCGTAGTCAACAAGGAACCCTTATATTTTTTTTGGATTGTTTTTAGTTTAGTTTATCTCTAGTACACATTAAAGTGGGGATGTTTTTTTTTGCATGGTTCATTGTGTGGAATGTCGTTGGATAGGTTTTTAAGGAATATTGCGAGTTTTCTCATACAATTTTTCGATTAAGAGATTAATTTGTAAAATATTAAGCTTTGAAGTGCAAATTTTTGTTAGACTCGAGTGTGACTATACGGGTTGTGTTATGTGAAAAAAATCCTGGTAGTATGTATATATATTTTTTTTTCTTTTTCTTCTAGTCTGCTATCAGTCATCACTGACTATGATCAGATGTGTGAAAAGATGAATCATATTTTTGCAGAATCAGGACCAGTGTCCAAACTCTGCTTAATCAGGCAGCACAATATCAGCTTTTTTGAGTCTCTTAGCATAATTTGGCATCAATAGTGATCGTGAAAGGGGAATAGGATGGTTGGTCAATCTATCTTTGTATTTCTCTAGATAGCGCTTCGCTTCTTCTAGAATTGTTGGAATTTCCAGGTGTTCATGTATTTCTGTGTTGCGAGCATACCAGGGCGCCGCAGCTAGGACCCTCAGGATACTGTTTTGACTCCTTTGAATGCACATGATGTTTGATTTGCTTGCGGAAGACCATGATTGAATCCCATATGTCCATATTGGTTTTATGATAGAACAATAAACTCTAACTTTGTTGCTCAAGGTGAGTGATGATTGTCTGCCGAGTAACCAGAGCAAGTTCTTGAATCGGAAGTTCATTTCTGTTCTTTTTTACCCGACTGCGGCGAAGCCCAAAAGGAGGGTTATGTGTTTGGCGTGTATGTATGTATGTATGTCCGTTTCTTTGTTCCCTCATAACTCCTAAACGGATGAAGGGATTAGAATAAAATATACGTCGTTAGATTCGTCTTGATGGCGCGAGTGTCACTGGCTACATTAAAATCAAAAAAACAATAAATTTGCTGATTTGAGGGGCCATAACGCGGATTTCAAAAAACATTTTTTTCCTTTACGATCGAGTAGGGTATCAAAATGAAGGCTTTTAAAAGGAGATTACAAAAATATATGACACTTATATGTTTAAAATAAATGAAAAGTCACAAATCCTATAAACAAACACAGAAAGTTAAATCATCTGCGAAGAATTTTACGCGACCAACGAAAGAACAAACACAAAAGAACTAAAAAGTTGTAAATAAAAAGAGTAGTTAAAAAACTAAAAAACTCGACTGGAAAAACTTAAAAGAAGCAAACAAGCACATTTTAAATTAAACAAAACTTGGAAGCAGGCGGGGTTCATTTGAATATTAAATAATGAAATAATAAAAATAGAATGGACCCCGCCTGCTTCCAAGTTTTGTTTAATTTAAAATGAGCTTGTTTGTTTCTTTTCAGTTTTTCCAGTCGGGTTTTTTATTTCTATAAGATGATCCTTCCATGTCAACCTGCGATCCATGTAGAAACCCAAGGACTTCACGCATGGTGACTGTGGTAGAGTGTCCTGACCCAATTTGACCGAACAAAGGTGATGTGATGCGATTTGGGTGCACTTGCCTTTATACGCCATTTGTTTAGCCAGTCATGAGTCCTGTCTAGTTGATTTTGCAGCATGCTGCTTGCTATGTTGGCATCCTGATTACAGGCCAGGAATGCGGCATCATCAGCGTAGGTTGCTACAAAGACGTCAAGACATTGAGGGAGGTTGCTAGTACATATATTATATAAAACTGGACCCAGGACGGAGCCCTGGGGCACCCCTGCAAGGCACCTGGCGAGAGAGGATCTAGCGTCTCGTACCTTCACTTGAAATTGCCTATCACTAAGGTATGATTTCATCAGTAAGTAAAAAGAATGAGGCAGGAGCAACTTTATCTTGCATAATAGTCCCTTATGCCATACTCGGTCAAAGGCTTGTTGAACATCCAGGAAGGCCGCCGAGCAATACTTTTTCTTTTCTAGGCATTGTCTTATGGTGCGGTAGACTCGGTGTACCTGTTCAACGGTGGAGTGTTGCTCCCGAAATCCGAATTGGTGATGAGGTACTACTTGGTTTTCTTTAAGGTGAGGTTTCAGCCTGTTCAGGACCAGGGGCGTGCGCCCTATATAGACTCTTAGGCTTAGCCTACCTTACCAACTGAGCATTTCTTATAACTAATTAACGATGCAATAAAATAACACTATGAACAAATTAAACATAAAAAAAGTTCAAACTCCTGTTAAAATACTTATAGCAATTTTTCGCGTCCCACTAAAACTCATTGACAAGTACTACGATTAGTACGAATCTTATAGACAAACATTCGACTTGTCTAAAACCCATTCATAATTGTATACACACAGCGTCACATCGGTGCGTATGGCCGTGTCTATGAACCGCACACATACATAGATTTTCGCAATTTTAACGCAGCAGCTCCTGCGACTGTAGCTGAGTGGGCTGTGATTGGCTGCAACAACACAACCAATCTATAACCCGCGAAGTTCAAAACTTGCATTTTTTTGCAATTTGTAGGCCAGTGCTAGGTTGTATGTTGAATAAAATATGCCTACATACGTCTTAAAACCGGGAATCATATTTTAATGAACATACAACCTAGCACTGGCCTGTAAATTGCAAAAACGTAAGGAAATTTTAATTTCGCGCTTCGCGAACTTCGGGCTTCCGTGCATAGAGCGCAGCACCTGTTTAGTTCGATGTTCGCAATGTTGTCAACTTGTCACTCATTCATTGGATTTCGTATAATCCTGCAAAAAATGTTGACCGCTGTTGTGAACAAACTCGATATGAAAATGATGCAATTTTATTTGCTAGTATTTTTCTATCGACAATAATAACCTAGAAATTATTTTTTACGTAAGAGGAAGACATTACTGTTTCATTGTTATGACAAGCATTAAATAGCGCGATTTTGTTTTGAAACCGAAAACGTACAGTTAACATTAATAACAGTAGTGTAAATATTAATTTTGTTGTGTATTACTTGTTTATTCACGTAACAAATAACAATGGTATTTACTTGTGAAGTTTGTGCTGATAATGTGTGTTTATTACATGTTAAAGGTAATAAGTGTTCTCAATTATCGGTCAGTGGGTCGTCTTAGGGGCGGATCGTATAGTTATAAGATTCAAGTTGTATCTAAAGGTAGACATGTACCCGAATCACGAAAATTTATCCAAAATCTTGCAAGTTACGTGTTCTGTAACTATCACCCACTCACTTGGATGAGATATTTGAGGTGGCCGAATCTTTCTTCTGTTTGCATCGTCATTAGGAAATCGTTAGTTGAACCTTGAATAATGTGGTGAGTTTTTAAATTGTATTTAAAAGTTTTGTTTTTACAGGCTTACTTTTTTTTTTTTTTTGCTGTCATTTATTCGGTAGCCTACCCATCGTGCGGGACCACTGCACGCCACTGTTCAGGACGACCCTTTCCCATAACTTTGATAGTACTGGAGTAAGGCTAATAGGACGGTATGATGAGACTTCTGTTTCCTGCTTTCCATTACGATTTGTGATATCTTCCATAGAGCAGGGACATAAGAGGATCTGAGAGAGGCATTAATGAGGATAGTAAGAAAGACTACTCCCTATCTTGGCAGCTCCAATTTTATGTTATTATTATTATTATTATAGGTGAGCGGCAAAAGCTTCTGATTTTTCCTGATCCGGACGAGCCCATGAATTGCCTGATCTGATAGGGGGGAAGCGTTGCTGAGGTTGTGTAAAATCCTTGGTTGCTTTCCAAAGGGAGTGAGTTCCTTTAGCTTCAGGAGTTATTCTCTCTAGCCTGAGTTGAAGGGCATCATTCTTAGTTATCGCAAGAAGGTGTTTGAGTTCCTTAATGGCCCGGTTAAGACGGGTTTTGTCCCGTTCATTATGTGATGACTGCCATATTCTGCGAAATAGTCTCTTCTCTGCGATTTTTCTTCGGACTTCGATCGGGGTAGGAGTACTAAGCGCAGAATAATTTAACTCAGGGGTGCTGATCCACGCTGCCACTTGTAAAAGATTGGTGAAATACAGGCACGCGTCCTCTAAATCTTCAGGGGACTTCAGAGGTACGTTGAGATTAATGTTGTCTTCAAGGTACTCTCTAAAGTTATGCCAATCGGTCTTGCAGTTGTAGAGCATGTCATAATTTGGGTTGCATTTTGCAGTCGTATTGCTCAGTCTTAATATGATCGGGGTGTGGTCTGAAGATCCGTCTAGGCTAGATTCTACCTGGGTGTATTTGTGGCATATGTTTTTTGTGACAAAGAAGTCAAGAAGGTCAGGTATTTTGTTAGTGTCCGTAGGCCAGTATGTAGGTTTACCTGTGGACAGAGTTGACATGGTTTTTTAACGATAGATTTTTTGCATGCAGGCCTCATACAGCTAGTCGTTGCAATAAATTCAAAAATAATGTAGCACTTAAAGTAACGCCGTCAATAGTAGAGCACGAGACTCCTAATGAAATTTATAAAGCCCTTTTTGATGTTGTGCAAAATGAATACCAGTCTATTTTTAAGTCTAAAACGATTAACATTAAGGGACCTTCTGTGGGCTTCAACCAATGGGCTACACCAGGTATTTACAAAAGTCGAGCCCGATTGTACGAGTTGTATGGTCTTAAACAATACAGGTTTGATACAACTTTTCTAGAGTATGTTAAAAATTATTCCAAATTATTTAAAAAGATTTGTATTATTGCAAAATCAAAATTCTTAAGCGAGACTATTAAAAATTCTAATAATAAAGTTAAAGCCACTTGGAAAATCATTAACAATGAAACGGGTAAATCTGTTAAACAAGATAATCACCTGGAGATCATGGTGGGTAACAAATTAGTTAGTGAAGCAGCCGACGTAGCCGAGGCTTTTAATGAGTATTTTGCCAGCATACCTATAGCGACGACTCGTTCCCTGAGTTCGTCGCCGTCTAAAGCCGAAGATCTTTTGCATAGCAGCGTGTCTAAATGTGGTAAAGTATTTAGTTTCGAACATGTAACGCCTCGTGATGTAGTTAACGTTTTTAATTCACTTAAGTCTAAAAACACAGGTGATTACTGGGGCATTTCTATTAAACTTTTAAGTAACATAATCGACATTGTAGCCCCCTGTCTTGCCGTTACTTTCAATAAATGCGTCGATTTGGGGACTTTCCCTGACCTTATGAAGAGCAGTAAAGTCATCCCTCTATTTAAATCAGGCAGTAAAACAATATCGGTAACTTTAGACCAATTTCTATTTTACCTGCTTTTAGCAAAATTTTTGAAAAATTAATTCTCAAACAGTTGTTATTACATTTTAATTTAAATAATCTCCTTCATAATGATCAATATGGCTTTACAAAGGGTCGTTCGACTACGGATGCAGGTGTTGCCTTGTTGAAACACATATTTGACGCATGGGAGAACGCGCAAAATGCAATCGGTGTTTTCTGCGATCTCTCTAAAGCTTTTGATTGCGTACATCACGACACGCTTTTACGGAAACTGCTTTATTACGGTGTTCAAAATGAGGCCCTAAATGTGATAGATTCGTATTTGCAAAATAGATTCCAATGTGTAGACGTAAATGGCGCGAAATCTTCCGGGCTACCGGTTCGGCTAGGTGTACCTCAAGGTTCAATACTGGGTCCGTTTTTATTCTTGGTTTATATTAATGATCTACCATACTATTTAAAGGGTTTTTGTGACGTTGTACTATTTGCAGATGATACCTCTCTTATCTTTAAAGTAGATAGGAATAGACACGATTTTGACGACGTAAACAGCACGCTATCAATGGTCACGGATTGGTTCACAATAAACAACCTTGTTCTTAATGCCAAGAAAACTAAAATAGTTAAGTTCGCTTTACCCAATGTTAGAAATCTAGGTCCCAATATTATCCTCGCCAATCAGGAGCTGGAAACTGCCGACTCTGCTGTATTTCTGGGCATAACAGTAGATCCAAAATTACAATGGGGTTTACATATATCAAGCCTAGCGGGAAGGCTAAGTTCAGCCGCATACGCCGTCAGAAAAGTAAGACAATTCACTGACGTTGATACAGCACGGTTAGTCTATTTCAGTTATTTTCACAGCGTTATGTCATACGGTATTCTGCTGTGGGGCAAAGCTGCTGATATTCAAAATATATTTGTTCTGCAGAAGCGAGCGGTACGTGCAATTTATCAGCTGGGTGCCCGAGTTTCTCTTAGAGATTTTTTTAAGGAGATTGGTATCCTCACTGTTGCTTCTCAGTTCATCTTTGCCAACATTTTATATATTAAACAAAATATCCACCTGTACACTAAAAACAGTGATATTCACAACTTTAACACTAGAAATAAGCATAAACTACGCGCTCCTTTTCACCGGCTTCACAAAGTTCAAAATTTATTCGTCGGGCTTGGTACCTATAACATTTTATAACAAACTGTCATCTTCTTTTCTAGACTTGCCATTTAATGCGTTTAAAGCCAAAGTAAAATCTAATCTTTGTTTTAAAGCGTACTATTCCATTAACGACTACTTAAATGATAAGAACAGTTGGTCGCTGAGTTGAACACAAGACAATGTTTGTTATTTATTTATGTTCTTTCTCCAAGATTAGTTTACTGATATGTTATGTCTTTTTTTATTATTATTATATACTTTTTTATACTTGCCTTACTATTGTATCGAGTCTGGTTCTTCTAACCAACCTAACAGACAGATGTGTGCTGGGGAGTTTGTTCCGCCACTTCTTCTTTCCAGCAAAAACACTAGGAAGTGTCGAAGGGGGGGCGTTTTGGGGGACTGTCTCTTGTAAATAAGTAAAGTAAAGTAAATTTTGACGTTCGAAAAGTGCTGATTATCAGCCTAGTTTGAATAAATGAGTTTTGATTTTTGATTTTGATTTTTGATTATGTTGGATGGATTAAAATAATTTACTTTTGTATACTTGAGGTGTCTGATTTCATGAAAGTACAAGTTTACGAGTATAAATTAGTTGACCAACGTATAAAATGTAGTTGAATAAAATATTTTCCTAAACATATTGTATGGGAGCACAGATCTTAAGACTGCAAAATATGTAAGTTACTTTTATTTTTACAATAAAAATCATCGTTCGGAGGCAAGTAACCCTGCTTACTTGCCTCCGAACGAGTATTTGTTCGACTATTCAAAAGAGCCTGTAACTGGCCAACTTGAAATAAATGATTTTGATTTTGATTGATTTTGATTTTGATTTTTTAATCAGTTTTTTTTAATTCTACTACCTACTATGCACACAAAAGTAATCGTTAAAAGTGTAAATAAACAAATATTGCGGCAACAGACGTCCGATTGCCTCGTGGCCACACATCTGCTGATGCATCTGTTGACGTTGGCGGACGTCTGGCAGACGCATCGGCCGATGTGTAGAAGGACCATAAAACCCTAGCCGCCCGTTACCGTGACATATGTCTCGAGAGACAGCGGGATCATCCGGCCGGCGGTGGGGCGCAGCGGGCGCTTGGCGCGCTCCATGACCAGCACGAGCGAGCGCCGGAACGACAGCCGCGCGCGCCGCCACTCCATGCAGTACAGCGACTGCGACACGCGCGCGCTCTGGGAACACACAACACACGCCGTTTACAATTCTCCTCGACCCCCTGATATCACAAGTCACAAAGTTTACCGTCCTCGTACCTCCACGGTGACTTCATTTCCGTAATAACAAAATATAAGCAGCTCAATAAGAATACAAATGATGAACAATGTGGTGGACGCGAACTCGATGCTCAACACGTTCAGCTGCAAGCAGACAACAACGGTCAGTCACGTACAGAGCACAGTTGCACAGTTGCACAGTTGTACAGTGTGCAGTGCACAGGCGCATACTTACACTGACTATGTTGTATGCGGCCATGCACAGGATCCAGCCGCCCACGCCGAACTGCAGCAGCAGCGGCACCGCGAACACGTCGTGCAGCACCGCGCACATTCTGCACACACACACGCACACTGTCACATACACGCACACACACAGACACACATACCTACATGCCACGTGCACTCACTCGGTGATCTTGTTGTAGTGCAGCAGACAGTCCACGAACAATTTGTGCAGCGCGGTGTCGTAGTCGTCTCCGGCCTCTTCGTGCGCGGCGCTCGCTCTCTCCGGCAACGTTTCAAAGTTCATTCTGGAAAGTTAAACTATGATGGCAGCTCCTCCAACTTTTACGGTTTGAAAGTGACCAACATAATTGAGAAAGAATATTATAATGTTATCAAATCAGTGTATGGTCACAGTATGGTAGGTAATGAAATAAATTGCGTTTTGGAGTAGAATCAATTTAACATACCGCAAAATTCTCAGTTGTGTCTTACACTGGTCTAGGATTGTGGCCATAAATGCGTCCATCGTAGTATTACCGATCGCCACCAAATTAGTCGCATAGAATGAAAACAGCAGCACCCCGGCGAATCTATTAGCACATAAACAAAGTAACAGAAAAAGTCGTTTAGCAGATGTTCAGTATTTTTGTAAGATAACATACAATATTGGTGTAGAAATGTCTTACACAACGTTATGGTCGTATTTAAAACCAGTCCAAAATGGGAACTCGAATGGTATTCCACGGATCCTGTAGAGCACGGGGAACACGATCCATAGCACGCAAGTGGCCACCGCGCAGCCCGAGTAGGTGCGCAGCAGGCGCCGGGCGCCGCGCGCGCAACCCGCCAGCAGCGCGTCGCGCGCCCCGCTCGCCTGGTTCAGCAGCGGGTCTGCAACACAACTCAATCTCAGTCAGCGCCACACGAGCGCGACGTGGTCGTATGGTGCGCACTAACCGTCCAGACCGGCGATGAGCTGGTCGATGCGCGCCGCATCCACGTGGAATGCGACCTGCTTGGCGACGCACGTCACGTGGCACAGCATCACGAACATTACCTGCGACAGCTTGTCCATGTCGCTCCTTTCCTGTACAATGAGTACAACCAATTCTGATACCACAGTATAAATATTATAATATTACCGAGCTGAATTATTATTATCACGAATACATAAGTAAGGTGGGTGACTGTTAAGTAGTGAACGATACTAAAACAGGTACGATACACGATACTGAGTACAATTGTTTGTACTCATGATAACAAACAACTTTCCTGAAGAACATTTTGCTTTTTATACTCATTCACTGTTATCAACTTATTACAACAGCCGCAAGATGAGATACCTAAATCGGCGCCTGTGATAATTAAGCTAATAACCCTCCTTTTGGGCTTCGCCGCAGTCGGGTAAAAAATCCGGCCAAATGCATGTCAGACCACGCACAATGTAGGGTTCCGTAGTTGGCCATCAAAATATGTTAACTTACTAAACTGATAAACTACCCTGCCGACCTGCCCCCAAACGATGATTTTTATTGTAAAAATAAAACAAACTTACATTTACAGTTTTATTTATTTAAACTTCAAGAACAAACGTGGCACATAGGCGGACTCAATGCCACAAGGCATTCTCTACAAGTCAACTTTAGTCAAATAGGACAGCATTGTGGTAAGCAAAAAAATAAATAAATTAGGAGAATACTATTTTGTTATCATAAATTAATATACCTACATAAATGGTACATACTAATACATCTACCAATCAACTCTTGGTACGGAAACTTCGTTACAACGTTATTTGTAGCATTGTTAGAACTCTCAATTACCGAACTAACATTAGTTATTGGGAGACTTTATAGGTTTACAGTCTGTCATGTCAAAACGATCTCACATATTTGTCAATCCGCTTTTCCTGACTAAGTTTGATGGAAGTTGCATCACTTTCTACCTTTATAACTAACATGTTTCGTACTGGGCGTAAGTCTTTGAGTTTAAAAACATTTAACAAAGAACTTTTTAACGTCTCAGCCAGACGTTTGTCATTATAGAATACGAAAAAATCGTCAACATACAGAGCGATAAAAACAATCGACTTACCTGATCTCTTAGTGAAGATGCAGTCTTCTTGTTTACACTGTCTGTATCCCAAAGAAAATAAGACATGTTTTACCTTTTGGTACCAGGATCGCGATGTTTGCTTTAACCCATAAACAGCCTTTCGTAATCTATAGACTTTGTTCTCACTCCCAGGGCATATGAAACCTTCCGGTTGTTGCATAAAGATCTAATCCTCCTCTCCTTGATCATTTAGACGTGCAGACAGCATTCAGGAATGCTGTCTGCACGTCTAAATTATCAATCATAAGGTTCATTTCTACTGCCAGAAATAGCAACAATCGTATAGAAAAATGACGAACGACCGGTGAAAAAGTTTATTTATTTATTTATTTATTTAACTATTTATGTACACACAGTAGACAACACAGGAAAATTATAAAATATAACATTAGAGTACAAAGGTACTGCTTATTTCTCAAGAAATTTCTGCCAGCAGACCTGCAAAAGGAGAAATGAAAAAAGAAATGTAGACTATAGTGTGTGAGAAGCGGAAAAGAATTCTGTGATTATGTGTCGTACGTAACTAACTTAACCTATATAACAATATATACACATATAAGAAAATAATAATATATACGTATATAAATACACAAAGTTAATATATATAAGCAAATAAAATATATACTTATGTACATAAAAATCACAATGGAGAGGAAAGGTAATATTCTTTCACTCTGGTTTTGAATAATGAGATAGTCTTAAGGTCCCGAATGCTAGGCGGAAGTGAGTTCCACAACCTTACAGCATGGACAGAGAAGGAATAGGAGTAATAGCTGGATTTGTGAGGAGGGGATTTAAGTATGGATCTAAGGTGAGATTGAGATGGACGTTAGCAGAACCACTATATTTTTTTCTCATATAGAAGAAATAAATAACTTACTTAATAGCCATCCATAAATTTCAACCCTTGTCAAAAACTGCCTATTGAAATATTCGTGGAAAGAAATTACTTAAAAACAAAAGATAAGCAAACGCACCCAAGCCACTTAGAAACTAAAAACCTATTGAATTTGGTTTAAAATAATACTCGAAAAGCAATAAATCGTACGTTAAAGTAACCTCTTATCCGGAGTCTGGACATCTGTTAAGCAGATGTGTGGATGGACGATACAGGGAGGCGCATACACAATGTTATTTGGCGGGAATCGACCCGACGCCAAGCTTTTGGCTAATGAGCAGGCGTCCTGCACAAAAACAGCCAATAAGACAGATTTACTCGCGTTTGATGGCATTCTAGATGGAGCTATCTGGATGTTGGGAGGGGGATGCGTGGTCAAAGTCGGAGGACACACGGCGTCGAGACAGAGGAAGTGGAGACAGCGAGCGAGATGTTTGCAGAGTGAAAATTAGAGTTAATTTGATTGAATATTGTTGGTATCTTAAAATAAAGTTTAGAAGCAGTGTAACTAAGTAGTATTAGTGAAATAGAGACGGAGAGAGAGAGCTGAAGTTTGGTAACGTATTCCAAGTTCAAATTTTGTGTTAAAGCAAGATCCCAAGCTAATTTACTATAACTTCAGTCACCAAATCTGTTTAACGACCCAGTAAAATATGGAGGCTGCTACAAACTTCGATATCTTATATTCACTAAGACAAAAGACACGAGAGCACCTTTGAACCTGGACAAAGTAGCTATGATACTATTCTTGATAATGGTAATTTATCTCCTAGTGATAGCCTGTGTAGAGTCATGGAAACGATGGAAAGGTGGAAACTGTGGGCAAATCGTGTTGAATTGTATAAGAGATATACATCACACAGACCTTGAACTACACGAAACGGCTTAAGCTAGAAAGTTGAATACACTACTGTAAATTATCATGGGATATTTTGACTTATGTACTTACCTTGAATAAACCTGTGTAACTATTATGTGTGCTTACCTCCTCTCTCAGTTTGTCTTACGATTTATATAAACTGAAACATAATTGTCAAATATTGTGTACATATGTGTGTAAATCTAAATTGTGTATGTCAGAAGGGTTTTTCGCTTGAGATGTTCCGTTTTCCCTTATCTGACTAGGTTTAGGAATGGGACACTCGACCTAGGCTCGCCATCATCTTAGCGAACCTAGGTCTAAATAAACAAACAGTTTCTTTCGTAAAATAATTGTCAAATATTGTGTACATATGTGTGTAAATCTAAATTGTGTATGTCAGAAGGGTTTTTCGCTTGAGATGTTCCGTTTTCCCTTATCTGACTAGGTTTAGGAATGGGACACTTGACCTAGGCTCGCCATCATCTTAGCGAACCTAGGTCTAAATAAACAAACAGTTTCTTTCGTAAAAAAAAAGAGAATAAATGAATAATTTAAATCAAAATCACCTCTTTCTTTTATATCCCAAGATTACATGTGTAGAGAATGTTATAACATGAGATTGATAAAAGTAAGGTCAAGTCATAACAAAAGCATTGTTTAAATCAGTGTATTAAATCAGTTTGGTTCTCCATTAATGAGCTCTCCACATGCATATTGAAGCTCGAATAACACGATTATACGGTATTGGATTTATCCAAATACAATAAATTGTACTTCTATAGACCAGATCTGAGATAGAAATCCAGATCTAAGTCAGATATTTTAATCAGGGTTTGAGACTATAAGTTCCTTCTGAACTAAAGTAAACCTAGTATAAATCAGTAAAATCCCAACTGAGTGAATAGAGACGCTAAGCTACGGTAACTTAATCATCACTTTGATTCAAGTCATTAATATCAGCGACTCAGTCATAGAATGAGAAACTAAGCAGCTATAATGTAATTATGTGGGTGCAAGCCAATAATCACTTAATTATTTAGAGGAGAAATACTGTTCTTGAGAGAGAAAACCATTTCGGCTGTGTTGTGATATAATATACATTAATATTTCCTAACGCCGATAGGCTGATGATTTGAGAGACACGACTGAATGACGCCTCTGGTGGTGATAACTTAGCATATCATTACACGCCATGTCTTGCAATCTGACCCCGACCTAGATTTGGCCAAATCTAAATATAACTCAAATATAAACACATATCAAAACCATGGTTCCGGGGGAATGCCTGCCCTAACTGGGAATCTGGCAATAAAAAAATGCAAGTACCTGCCTTCACAGGATGTGGGAATCACTAACGCTTCTCAGCGAATAAATAGGGAGTCAGATTGCTCCCCCATAACAATGATTAAAGACCGTGTCGCGGTGCAGGGTTCCCCAATGCTAGAACGATATCAGTCAGACGCGGTGGCTAAACAAGCACAAACACACATGTATCAACTTACACAATCATTCTAACATGTCAAATTGAGTTTAACTTGTAAGTCTTTTGTTTAATCAGAGGAAGACTGATTAAGTATTGTACTAAGTAATAATATAGACGCGTAGAGACAAGCTCCGCATTATCGAGTAGAATGATTGATAAGTCTACATTGTTCGCACAGTGGAGTGTACTCAAGATTGACTTGTGGTAAATCTAAATCTAATTGTTGATTAAAACCCCGAAATGACTCTCACGATACAGTATTGTTTCTTTAAACATTGGTGTAAGGAAGTTCAATCCTTCCTAGATTAAACACAGTATTGATCCCAAAGGCTAATTAAGAAGCTAAACTCTCACTTTAGTATATTCACTCACGAAAACAAACAGACTAGACAGAACCTTGGTAAGATGACAACACAGGACGTCATCTTTACCGTTACAGGATTTGGCCTTAGGACCAGGCCTGCCATCACAAGATCTACACGGAGCGTCAGTGGAGCGGGCATAAGAAAAACGCTCGCGCAGGTAAGAAGGATAGGACGGGTTGTGTAGGATATTGAAGAGGAGACATAGGATCCTAGTGTTCCTGCGAAGACGGATTGGGAGCCACTTGAGTTCTTTGCGAAGGTGAGAAACGTGGTCATATTTACGGAGACCATAAATAAAGCGAATACATAAATTTTGCAACCGCTCAAGCTTAAGTTAAGTTAAGTTTCTTGGAAATCTTCACCATATTTTTGAGTATAGCCTTTAGCTACCAACCTTGCCTTATAACGTGTAATGTTCCCATCCGAGTCTCGTTTAAGGGTAAAAATCCAGCCCGTCGGGGCCGCGGGTAGTACACTAGTTATCGCGGCCTCGACATAGAGGGCGAAGACCATTGGGGGTTTTTAGTCAGTAGAAGTCTGACACTCCCTTTCGCTCTGCCCAAGAGCAGGAGGGGTTATTCGATGATTTTCCACCCGCCAAAAAAAAAAGGGTAAAAATCCACTTATTTTTAACGACGTTCTTGTCAACCAGTTTATCAGTAAGCTCCCAAGCTCCTTGTAAGACGATGGAATCGATTTCCTCTTTCATGGCCTTCTGCCATAACTCTTTATCTTCACATTTCAAAGCTTCTTTGACAGTACGTGGCTCTATGGGCTCTATGAGTTAGTTATGTTACAGGTTGTCTTAGGCATACGTGGACGTAGGTTATATCGTGTACTAGTAGAGTCTGGTGCCACCTCAGGCGACGCTACACAATCTTTACTAGCCTCGCGTTCACATTCCAACTCAACAGGATGATTTGGTGATTCTGCAGGAACTGTATCTGGCTCCGCCTCAACCGACGTAGTCTGCAGCATCTCCCTCTCATCATCACCTCCTGTAAGATAAATAGGTTCAAACACACGTTTTAGCCCTATTTCAGAATATCTCCCTGGAAACACAGATTCGTTGAACACCACATCACGTGATATAACGATCTTATTGTCATCAGGATTGAACAAACGATATCCTTTGACGTAATCACAGTAACAGTTGGTCGCTGAGTTGAACACAAGACAATGTTTGTTATTATTTATGTTCTTTCTCCAAGATTAGTTTACTGGTATGTTATGTCTTTTTTTTATTATTATTATATACTTTTTTATACTTGCCTTACTATTGTATCGAGTCTGGTTCTTCTAACCAACCTAACAGACAGATGTGTGCTGGGGAGTTTGTTCCGCCACTTCTTCTTTCCAGCAAAAACACTAGGAAGTGTCGAAGGGGGGGCGTTTTGGGGGACTGTCTCTTGTAAATAAGTAAAGTAAAGTAAATTTTGACGTTCGAAAAGTGCTGACTATCAGCCTAGTTTGAATAAATGAGTTTTGATTTTGTTTTTTTTTTTTTTTAACCTAAAAAGATTAGCCTTCTACTTTTGGGGTCTAACTTTTTACGTTTATAGTCATCTACATGAGTAAAAGCCTCGCAACCAAAAACACGCAGATTTTTAAGGCTCACTTTCTTACCACTCCACACTTCCTCTGGTAATCTACCAGAAAGTCTCGAGCTTGGCGATCTGTTGATCAAAAACGCCGCAGTGTTTACAGCCTCTGCCCACATCGTGTCATCAAGATTGGCATTATAAAGTAGACATCTGACCTTGTCAAGTAAAGAACGATTCAGACGCTCCGCGGATCCATTCTGCTGACTAGAATAGGGTACCGTTGGCTGATGTACAATGCCTTTATTTTTAAGAAAATCCGTCAACTCAGCATTCAAAATCAAAATCAATCAAAATCATTTATTTCAAGTAGGCCAGTTACAGGCTCTTTTGAATAGTCGAACAAATACTAAATTTTAATAAGCTAATAAACTAAACTACAGTCCCACTCACAAGGCATAAAAACTGTCAGTGTACTGTAGTTGCCGATTCCAAAGCGTTGGTCTCATGAGAAGAATGGCAAGAAACTTCATGGACACTCTTTTAAATCATAATATTGTTACAAAACTTTGGTTACATCATTCACATTGAGATTGGTATATTATCATGTGAAAACGATGTAGCAAGATGTGCACGATAAGTGTCGACAATAAAGCCAAAACGACGATTCACAAATAATATAATAATTCAAACAAGCTGTGGCAGCTAAGAGGTGACCAGTCACAACTGACAGCACCTGTTCACGAGCATCAGCACTATTCCACTCAACCATTCCCGTACTCAGAGCCATTATCTGTTCTTATTTCCTTGACTTTAGCACTACACTGATTCTCTACCAGTCTAATAAAATCTTTAGTGTACTTACACACTTTACTCTTCTTTGCAATGAGATAGACGAACACCTTCCTGGAGTAGTCGTCTAGAAACGTGAGGACGTAGCACTTGCCTCCGAGAGAAGTAGTCGGCATCGGCCCCATGACGTCACTATGAATGAGCGCCAGCCGCGCCTCGGCCACCTGTTTGCTATGATGGGTCACAAAGGGAGCGCGGGGTTGCTTACCCTTAAGACACACATCACAAACTTTCTTCTGAGTAGTAACCTGAAAGTCAATGTCATTAGCTACCTTCCTAAGTGATGCCAAGCTGTCAAAATTAATATTCAGAGCTAAACGTTGATGCCTTAACATCATATCCTTAGATGTTGTCACATTTACTTTACCCACAGAATGAAGCCTGTAAACTCTCCCAACTTTCCTAGCATGTAAAACTACTTTACCAGTTTTTTTAAGTATGTTACATCCATTTTTATCTATATCAGTCTATTCTATACATATAATAAATCTGTAGAATTATTTTTTGCACATTGAAAATATTTAAAAAAGGCATCGTCAGGGTGTTAAAGTATAACCAACAGAACTCATTTCCAGCATTTTTGGAATTTATTTAATGAAAAATTTGTTCCGTGAATAGTCATCAAATAAAAATTGCTCAATTACACAGTATAAAATTGGGTTCCGTAGTCAACAAGGAACCCTAAGTTTCGGCATGTCCGTCTGTCTGTCAGTCCGTCCGTCCGCACTATTGCTCAGGCACTCTTAGTACTAGAAAGCTGTAATTTAGCATGAACATATAGATGAGTTACGCCGACAAAGTGGTAAGATAAAATGTCGTAAAGTATATAATATAATAAATAAAATAAAATAAAATAAATAATAAAGTATATATTATTTCATAAACGAATCCCTTAATCGAAAAAGTGTTTGAGCAAGCACTCAATCTTTTTCAAAAACCTATCCAACGACACCCCACACTATGCGATTCGCATTCGCATTCTGATATTTATATATTATATCAGTATTTTTTTTTCTTGCGAATCGCATAGTGTGGGGTGTCGTTGGATAGGTTTTTGAAAAAGATTGAGTGCTTGCTCAAACACTTTTTCGATTAAGGGATTCGTTTATGAAATATTAAGCTATAAAGTGAAAATTTTTGTTAGACTCATGTCTGGCTTCCTAAACCACATATAATATAAGGGTTGTGACCCCGTCGGGGCTGTGGGTTGTACACCAGTTACCGCGGCCTCGAGAAATAGTGCTAAGAAGGAACATGGGTGGTTTTTAGTCAGTAGAAGTCTGACACTCCCTTTCGCTCTGCCCAAGAGCGGGAGGGGTATGATGATTTTCTACCCGAAAAAAAGGGTTGTGATTGGGCGTGTGAAAAAAATCCTGGTAGTAATATAACGGGACGACGGGAGTCCCATTAGTCCACAGGCCCTCGCCTACGGTGGCCGGAAGCCATGACGTGGCCTCCGACGCCTGCAGCGTCTGCCGCAGCGGCTGGGATGAGAGGTTTATTCTGTAATCAGCTCGCGGTACGTCATGCCCCTCTTCTCCGCATCCGGCTGTAGTGTTACCACTACAGCTGCGGTCTTTGAGGCACGAAGCCTCGCCGCAGCGCTCCTCTTTTTTTGCCGGCGCTTACGCTCGGTCCGCCTTAAGCCCCTTTTTCTTCTCCCCGGCCACTAGCCAACCGTCCTCGGCCTCGGGTGGCTTTGAGGGCGAAGGGGATGTGGGTGGCGGGTCCGCTTTTGGCACCGGCTCCTTTGCCACTGCCGCCTAGTAGGTAGTAGGTAGGTAGTAGGTAGGTAGTAGGTAGGTAGTAGGTAGGTAGTAGGTAGGTAGTAGGTAGGTAGTAGGTAGGTAGTAGGTAGGTAGTAGGTAGGTAGTAGGTAGGTAGTAGGTAGGTAGTAGGTAGGTAGTAGGTAGGTAGTAGGTAGGTAGTAGGTAGGTAGTAGGTAGGTAGTAGGTAGGTAGTAGGTAGGTAGTAGGTAGGTAGTAGGTAGGTAGTAGGTAGGTAGTAGGTAGGTAGTAGGTAGGTAGTAGGTAGGTAGTAGGTAGGTAGTAGGTAGGTAGTAGGTAGGTAGTAGGTAGGTAGTAGGTAGGTAGTAGGTAGGTAGTAGGTAGGTAGTAGGTAGGTAGTAGGTAGGTAGTAGGTAGGTAGTAGGTAGGTAGTAGGTAGGTAGTAGGTAGGTAGTAGGTAGGTAGTAGGTAGGTAGTAGGTAGGTAGTAGGTAGGTAGTAGGTAGGTAGTAGGTAGGTAGTAGGTAGGTAGTAGGTAGGTAGTAGGTAGGTAGTAGGTAGGTAGTAGGTAGGTAGTAGGTAGGTAGTAGGTAGGTAGTAGGTAGGTAGTAGGTAGGTAGTAGGTAGGTAGTAGGTAGGTAGTAGGTAGGTAGTAGGTAGGTAGTAGGTAGGTAGTAGGTAGGTAGTAGGTAGGTAGTAGGTAGGTAGTAGGTAGGTAGTAGGTAGGTAGTAGGTAGGTAGTAGGTAGGTAGTAGGTAGGTAGTAGGTAGGTAGTAGGTAGGTAGTAGGTAGGTAGTAGGTAGGTAGTAGGTAGGTAGTAGGTAGGTAGTAGGTAGGTAGTAGGTAGGTAGTAGGTAGGTAGTAGGTAGGTAGTAGGTAGGTAGTAGGTAGGTAGTAGGTAGGTAGTAGGTAGGTAGTAGGTAGGTAGTAGGTAGGTAGTAGGTAGGTAGTAGGTAGGTAGTAGGTAGGTAGTAGGTAGGTAGTAGGTAGGTAGTAGGTAGGTAGTAGGTAGGTAGTAGGTAGGTAGTAGGTAGGTAGTAGGTAGGTAGTAGGTAGGTAGTAGGTAGGTAGTAGGTAGGTAGTAGGTAGGTAGTAGGTAGGTAGTAGGTAGGTAGTAGGTAGGTAGTAGGTAGGTAGTAGGTAGGTAGTAGGTAGGTAGTAGGTAGGTAGTAGGTAGGTAGTAGGTAGGTAGTAGGTAGGTAGTAGGTAGGTAGTAGGTAGGTAGTAGGTAGGTAGTAGGTAGGTAGTAGGTAGGTAGTAGGTAGGTAGTAGGTAGGTAGTAGGTAGGTAGTAGGTAGGTAGTAGGTAGGTAGTAGGTAGGTAGTAGGTAGGTAGTAGGTAGGTAGTAGGTAGGTAGTAGGTAGGTAGTAGGTAGGTAGTAGGTAGGTAGTAGGTAGGTAGTAGGTAGGTAGTAGGTAGGTAGTAGGTAGGTAGTAGGTAGGTAGTAGGTAGGTAGTAGGTAGGTAGTAGGTAGGTAGTAGGTAGGTAGTAGGTAGGTAGTAGGTAGGTAGTAGGTAGGTAGTAGGTAGGTAGTAGGTAGGTAGTAGGTAGGTAGTAGGTAGGTAGTAGGTAGGTAGTAGGTAGGTAGTAGGTAGGTAGTAGGTAGGTAGTAGGTAGGTAGTAGGTAGGTAGTAGGTAGGTAGTAGGTAGGTAGTAGGTAGGTAGTAGGTAGGTAGTAGGTAGGTAGTAGGTAGGTAGTAGGTAGGTAGTAGGTAGGTAGTAGGTAGGTAGTAGGTAGGTAGTAGGTAGGTAGTAGGTAGGTAGTAGGTAGGTAGTAGGTAGGTAGTAGGTAGGTAGTAGGTAGGTAGTAGGTAGGTAGTAGGTAGGTAGTAGGTAGGTAGTAGGTAGGTAGTAGGTAGGTAGTAGGTAGGTAGTAGGTAGGTAGTAGGTAGGTAGTAGGTAGGTAGTAGGTAGGTAGTAGGTAGGTAGTAGGTAGGTAGTAGGTAGGTAGTAGGTAGGTAGTAGGTAGGTAGTAGGTAGGTAGTAGGTAGGTAGTAGGTAGGTAGTAGGTAGGTAGTAGGTAGGTAGTAGGTAGGTAGTAGGTAGGTAGTAGGTAGGTAGTAGGTAGGTAGTAGGTAGGTAGTAGGTAGGTAGTAGGTAGGTAGTAGGTAGGTAGTAGGTAGGTAGTAGGTAGGTAGTAGGTAGGTAGTAGGTAGGTAGTAGGTAGGTAGTAGGTAGGTAGTAGGTAGGTAGTAGGTAGGTAGTAGGTAGGTAGTAGGTAGGTAGTAGGTAGGTAGTAGGTAGGTAGCAGGTAGTAGGTAGGTAGCAGGTAGTAGGCAGGTAGTATGTTATTAGTGTTGTATTCATGAAGAATTCTAGTTTAAACATAGGGTATGTATAGGTATAGGTATTTCATATCAGCCGGCGGCGGCCGAATTTTTTATATCAGGGCATCCATCAATTAGAGACTGACCTGGTATGCATATATGAGCTGCAGTAGTACGTAGGTAGCGGTGACGGCGAGCGCGAACAAGTGGTACGCACGCCTCAGAGGCTGCGCTTGCTTGCCCCGCGCCGCGCGACAAACCCCCACGGCGCGCAGCACGCGCAGGTGCGGAGCCACGCTGTGCGCGCACGCCGACCTACAACATTCATATTACCAGTACATCATCATATATGCTGCCTTTAGGCTTAAAGGCTAACCGGATGTCACTGAATACCACACGTGTTTTTTAAATCGGTGAATACCTAAATATTGGTCGATTACGAACTACTACTACATTTGAGCGCTGCCCGTAAAACAGCAACGGCCAAGTGCGAGTCAGATTCAATTTCGAAAACGAATGGTTCGTACAACATTAATACGAGTATATCTACCTGCTTTTACTCCAACAAAGAACAATGGCAGCCACACATACATTAAATAGGGTAGTTATATAGATTTCCAAAAAATATTGGACACGGTTTTTTTAATTTTTCACGTAGACAAACAATGAAGACGAGAAGAGTAGTTGCCTTCGGGTTTTTTAGAGTGCGCGATGCATACGCAATCAGCTAATCTTTGCCGACGGGGCTTTGGGACCACTGGAACGTCCTGGACACTACGGCGACGTTTTCATCTAAATAGTTAAACGTCCCGGTTTCCCCGGTCGTCCCGTTTTTCATGATATAGTCTAACGTCCCGCTTTGGCGACCCTTGACACACTGTAGCATTTAAACTGAAAATCATCTGTGAAAAGTTCAAAAGGCTTGGTACTATTCTGTCATATTTTTACTCTGTTAAATAACGCGTCTGTGCATACCAAATACTCTATGCCCCACGACGGCCATCATTAGTTAGAATTGCTTACAAAAGGGTCACGTCTCAAGTGTTTTTTTATTACCCTTGAAGTGCCGGCGCGATATTCTTATGTGATTTATTATCACATTGTGTTGAGTGTTTGTTTATTCAAATAGTTAAAAGTGTTCATTCTTATCGTAAATGTGCAAACAAAAGTCGATTCCAAGTTTTCAAGGTTTAGGAGTTATGAGGGAACAAAGGAACGGGCATACATGCATACATACACGCCAAACACATAACCCTCCTTATGGGCTTCGCCGCAGTCGGGAAAAAATCTAAGAAACCCGACTGAAAAAACTAAAAAGCAAAAAGTAAGCACATTTTAAATCAAACAAAACTTGGAAGCAGGCGGGGTTCCCGCCTGCTTCCAAGTTTTGTTTAATTTTTTGCTTTTCATTTTTTTCAGTCGGGTTTTTTAGTTTTTTTATTCTTTTCTTTATTTTTCTTTTTTTTTTTTTAAAACATTGCCCCACACTAGGAATTTCTCCTGTATCGTGGGTGTGTTCACAAACATTTAAACTCACATACACAAATACCCAGACCCGGAACAACTATCTGTAGGTCATACAAATATTTGTTCCGTGCGGGAATCGAACCCGCGACACGCAGCGCAGCAGTCCATTGCTTGAGCCACTACGCCAACCGTGCCGTCAACCGTATTTCCAACTTTTTAGTTCTTTTGTGTCTGTTCTTTCGTTGGTCGCGTAAAAATCTTCGAAGATGAATTAACTTTTGTGTTTGTTTATATGATTTATGACTTTGAATCTACTTTAAACATAAAAGTGTCATAAACTTTTGTAATCTCCTTTTAAAGCCCTTCAATTTGATACCCTACTAGATACCCTACTGATGGTAATGGATTTTTTATATTTTTTGAAATACGCTGTATGGCGCCCAAAATCCACAAATTTCTTTTCTTTTTCAATTTGAACATAGAAACGGACATACATACATACACACGCCAAACACATAACCCTCCTTTTGGGCTTCGCCGCAGTCGGGTAAAAACTGAAAAGCAAAAATAAGCACATTTCAAATTAAACAAAACTTAGAAGTAGGCGGGATTCATTTGAACATTAAATTATTAAATAAATGAAAATATAATGGACCCCGTCATCTAAGTTTTGTTTAATTTAAAATGTGCTTATTTTTTGCTTTTCATTTTTTACAGTCGGGTTTTTTAGTTTTGTTAACTACTTTCTTTTATTCACTGTTTTTTTTTGTACATCGTTTATACTTGAAATAAAACCTTAAATCAATAAGTGAGAAAATTAGCGAGAATGATAACCTAAAAATGTGGTGAATTTTGATTACTGTCATGTCTTTAGTGACACTCGCAAGGTACACCACTTGAACGTCCCGGTCCCAAACGTTGAGGCTTTGGCGACCCGACAGCGGGGGGCGGGGCATGCCGGTACCGATTAAAAGTGTATATATTTTTTTATTTCTTGTAACGTAGCTAGATTGTTGAGCTACGTTACAAGAAATAAAAAATAACTCTGTAAAGCTGACTTAGTAGGGAATCGATATAATTATATAATATACTATATACCGACTCTTCATGAAAAATGCACACAAAAAAATGTTGAAGTTGACAATATAGGTTATAAAATAGTTGGATTTGACAGATTATTACGTAACTTTTTGTAACATTTCGCAATGTTACTTATATAATGATGGCTGACGTTGGGCATAGAGTATTTGGTATGCATAGACGCGTTTTTTAACAGAGCAAAAATATAACAAAATAGTACCAAGGTTTTTGAACTTTTTCATACATGAAAAAGCGTTTGACAGGTGCATTTGGGCGACCATAGTAGCCCGGACGTTGCAGTGGACGACGAATTGATTGACGTAAGAATTATCAAAATCGGCTTACCTACGCATTTGGTCTCTAGAACGCCACATAGAAACAAACATACATACATACATAGACTGATAAACACATTACCCTCCTATGCGTCGCGCAGTCGGGTAACAAAAAGCACAGAGAACGCTGCTGCCCATTCTCTGGTACGGGCCTTAGTCGCCTCTTACGACACCCACGGGAAGATATGGGATGGTGCTATTCTTTACGTCCGACACCATACGGCACACTATTACTTAATATATTATTATTCCGTTAATAAAGTATAATTTAAAAACCGGCCAAGTGCGAGTCAGACTCGCCCATGAAGGGTAAAAGATTTGACTGAAACCACTCATTTAAAAGATTAAGATCGTTCTGAGCGTCAGCTATTATAGCTTCGACTGAATGTCCAAAATAAAAGAGACTTGTGTCGTCTGCATAAAGGTAGATGTCTCCTTTGAGACCCAATTCACTGATACTGTTAATAATAGGTCTTTACCTATGAAATTGCCGTTTTGTATGAAAAAATTTAAACGATTTTTTTTCATGTATTTTTTATTTGTATTAATCGAAGTAATCACCCATGCAATCAATGCATCTTTGCCAACGCAGTGGCAGTTTATTGATGCCCTTCTTAAAGAAATCAGCTGGTCGGGAGGCAACAAATTCTTCAAAGGCATTTTGTACTGCCTCTCGGGTATTGAATTTTTTTCCCGCCAAGAAGTTATCCAAATTCTGGAAAAAGTAGTAGTCTGTAGGCGCAAGGTCTGGTGAGTAGGGCGGATGACGGAGAGCTTCCAACCCCAGTTCTTGCAACTTGGAGACCGTCTGCTGTGCAGTATGAGGTCGCGCGTTGTCGTGCAGGAGCAGCGGAGACGAGCGATTGACCAATGCTGGTTGGAGATGTGCCAGCTTCTCCATCATTGTGTTCTGTTCTTCACAGTACACATCTGCAGTAATGCTCACCCCGTTTGGTAAGAAGCTGTGATGAATCACACCGGCGCTAGACCACCAAACAGTGACCATCACTTTTCTAGGGGTAAGTTTAGGTGCTGAACCAGGATCCAACCAACTTGCTGAGCGCTTGCGGTTATCAAACAGAATCCATTTTTCATCGCAGGTAACAATGCGGTTCAAAATTCCTTCATTTGTGTGTCTGTTGAGCAGTGCAAGGCACGTCTCGACGCGTACTTCGCGCTGGCGATCATTGAGTTCGTGGGGCACCCATTTGTCAAGCTTTTTTACCTTGCCAATTTGACGCAAATGGATCAATATTGTTTTGACGCTAACGTCGAAAGCTGCTGCTAATTCAGCCGTAGATTGTGTATCATCAGCTTCCACAATCGCCTTTAATTCGTGATTGTCAACCAAAGTCTTCGGACGACCGCGAGGTTCATTTTTCAGGTCGAAATTTCCAGAACGGAAGCGAGCAAACCAATAACAGGTGGTGCGTTGGTTTGTAGTGTTAGCTCCGTAAACGTCGTTGATGTTGCGTGCCGCTTGTGCCGCGTTGCTGCCACGACGGTACTCATATTCCATAATTACTCGAATTTTTAACGTATCCATGATGACGAAAAAGATTGAAATGCGATGAAAATGTAACACTAATCAATAAACAAATGACTACTTTTGGAAAAAAAAACCATGTTTTTAAAATAAAATTAATTTGAAATTAGAATTCTTAGCCAAACAAAAATTATTTTGATTTGAAATGGCCAGTACTGCAGAACGGCAATTTCATAGGTATAGACCTAATACATATAAATAAGAAACATGAGGGGGCCTAATATTGATCCCTGGGGGATGCCAAAATACAGGACACAGGAGTTACTTTCGTATTTATCTATTTTTACTATTTGTTTACGGTTCTCCATACATGATTAAAAAATTTCAAGTGCTTTGCCTGTAACACCGGTGAGTTCTAGCTTCTGTATTAATTTGTCATGACTGATGGTGTCGAAGGCTTTTTTAAGATCTATAAATATTCCTATGGCAACTTGTTTTTGATCCATTTTATTCTTAATTTTGGTTACGAGGTCGATTGTAGCAGCGAGAGTATTTGACTGAGCTCTAAATCCATACTGTTTATGGTAAAAGAAACTTTTTGAATTGAGGAAAGACTCTAATCGGTTATAGAGAATCTTCTCAAAAACTTTAGACATCACCGGGAGAACTGATACAGGGCGGTAATTTCACGGGTCAAATTTATTTCCAGATTCATGAATTGGCACAACTTTTGCCACTTTTAACTCGTTGGGAAAATTACCTTGCGCCATATGATAATCAAGCACAAGAATCAAGAACTTACAAGCTGTAAGTTCCATCGCAATAATGTCGTTTACGCATTTTATTGATTTTGTACTAATACCATCAATGCCAGATGCAGTATTACAGTCCAAATTTTTAATTATGGTAATAACTTCCTTCGTAGTTGCTGATTTTAAAAACTGCAATTCTGTTTTGTCATTTAGTCTACACTCCTCAAAAATTTGACATGCATTTGATCTTACCGAGATCATACTTGCTAGGGTTGAACCAATAGTCGAAAAATATGAGTTAAAACTTTCACATATTTCTTTTTGGTCCGTAATAGTACCAGCTGTCGTTTCAAGTTGGTTCGGTCCAGTTCTGTCATGCAGTTTGTTTTTCGACAAATCATTTATGAGTTGCCACATTTTTCGTGGTTTACTTGAATTTTCATCAAACCTCTTAATGTAATAATCACTTTTCGCTCTTCTTATGTTGTGTGATACTTTGGATTTTATATGTTCAAATTCTTTTTTTAATTGCATGTCCTCTAAATTTGTTTTATGTTTTTGCCATAGTATGTTCTTCTTATTTATATCTTCTAAGAATTCTTTTTTGATCCAGTCTTCCCGCGGAGGATTCAAAATTTTAGATTTTGTGATTGTGCACTTGTTTAAACAGGAGTGTAATTTGCCTGCCAATTTAACATACTCTACAAATTCATAATTTTTAGGATATTCATCCAGGCATCGATAAAGTTTATTGAAGTTTACTGCGTTGTATTTCTGTTTTAATAGTTTTAATATAGGCGGTGGTTGGTATTGTTTCATCTCTAAAAGTATTTGCCTGTGGTCAGACATTGAAGATGTGTGACCTATGTTACAATAAACATGGTCTAACATTGTCTTGATTGAGGTTGTTTCGCGGGTACAGTGTTTTGGACTTATCTTGTTCAGGATTTTGTAGTTAGCCTCTTTTAAAGTGTTCTTATACTTGCGTGTCGCTAAGTCCGGATTGAGTAAGTCCAGGTTGTAATCGCCAAAGACTATTGTTGGTTTCAACTTGTGCAACTGTTGTGAATACATATCGAGAAAGTTGTCCGTATTCAATTTATTGGGCTTATAGATAGCGCCGATATTTAGTGAGATTTTTTTTACGAATACCCAGAGATAATAAATACCATCCACGCATTGTTCTTCAACAAGGTGATGTTTGAGATTGTTGTGCACAAATATTGACACTCCACCTCCCCTTTTATTTTGTCTATAATTATAGTAATGTTTAAAGGAGGGTATCTTGTGCATTTTAGCCTCATCTTCATTCTTAATCCATGTTTCCGAAAGTATAATAATATGAACAATTACATGTAGGGAAGCTATAATACATCTAAGCTCATCGAATTTTCCAGGTTTGACAATACTGCGAGCGTTGGCATAGAAGAATTTCTGCGATTTTTTGTGAAAATAATATCTAAGTAATTGTTGGTTATTTGGTAAGTTATTTTCTCTTTGGACGACGCCGACGTTAGCTTTTTGGAGTTTCCATTCTTGTTGCTTCTTGCGGTTCTTTTAATGACTATTTTGGGTATGCCTATAATATATTTAATGTAAAGGCTTCTTTCTCCATTTGAAGTGCGTTGCTGAAGCTCTTCTTTTAAATTTTTAAGGTTGATATGGTGTTTGATCCGAAAATATCTTAATGTGTTCCTTGTCAATCTTGTTCCTATTATGTAAGATGTTTTTTGCTGTGTCTTCAGACGAGAAACATACTTTTATTGCACGAGTTTTCTCTGATTTATATTTTCCAAGACGAAATATTCTAGTAGGCTGAGGGCAGCCATTATATATAAGCCCAGTTATTCGCATTATTTCTGTCTTATCATAGTCCTGCCGACCGGTTACAGTATCGTTCTGTAGGTCGGGAATCCCGACAACTATAATATTTTTGGCTCGGAAGTTTCGCTCTTCGATTTCGGCGAAAATGTCAACACACGTGACAGTAAGTATAAGTATAAGTATAACGGGCTGGTGTCCGCAACTCCACGCTCAATGCGCGTATTTTACGTGCGGGTGGGAATATCACTCGATCCACCCCAGCTCCCCGAGAAAAGCCAGCAACCCCTTGGTGTTACTGGCAATCTCGCGGAGAGTACCTGGGTCACCGAAGTATTTGGCCCTGTATGGGGCAACCCCCGGACAGTGCAGGAGCACGTGGGCTGCTGTTTCTTCTTCCTCCATGCAGGCTCGACACAGAGGACTATCTGTGACTCCTATAACAAAGAGGTGCTTGTTAAAAGTACCGTGTCCAGTGATGGCAGCCGTTACTGTGCGTAGCTGCAGTTTAGTTAGCCGGAGCGCTTGTTTGGTGAGGCGAGCGTCGATGGCGGGAAGCGCCTTCTTGGCCTGCCTACACTCGCCGTGGTCTAGCCACAGCTTGGCGTGAAGTTCTTTGGTACGTTTCCTTACCAGCGTGCGAAGATAGCCGAAAGGTAGCGGCACGATGGGTTCTGGGCCCACCGCCGCCATGCTCGAGCCCCTTCGAGCGAGTTCGTCCGCTGCATCGTTGCCTCGGGAGTCGCTATGTCCTTTGATCCATTGAATGGTTATATTATTGAGGTTACCAACCTGGTTCAGGCGTTGGTGGCACTCGTGTATTAGCCCGGAATTCACCGTGTGGCTCCTTAATGCCAGCAGCACTGCCATGCTGTCTGAGAGTATGCGGATGGAGTGTTCCTTTACCTCCCGAGCCAAGATGGCAGATGCCGCCAGGGAGATGCCCATGCATTCTGCCTGAAAGACAGTGTTGTGGGCCCCCAAAGGTACGGCTATGTGGATGTTGAGGTCCTCCGAGAAGACCCCGGCTCCAGTACCAGTACCTGTTTTAGATCCGTCCGTGAAGATCCTTAATTCTGCAGGGTTAAGTCCCTCGCAGCGGTGGTCCTCATGGAGTTGGATTTTGTATTTCTTATCGAATACGTACTGTTTGGGTACTCGATCGTTAACAGCTTTCACCAGGGGGAACTCACTTTGGATTCCCTCTAGTGCCGCAGTATGCTGCGTGCACTTCTTACCCCAGAGTTGTAGCGTATTGAGGCGCAACGCCGTCATCGTTGCTTCCTGCTGAATGAACAGGTGGAGCGGCGGAAGCCCCAGTATCGCTTCGAGAGCTGCGGTCGGAGTTGTCCTCATGCAGCCTGTGATCGCCATGCAGGCGAGCCTTTGCATACGTTGCAGCTTGCTTATCGCTGTGATTAAGTTGGTTCGGGGCCACCAGACCACTGCCCCGTAGGTGATCATGGGTCGGATTACCGCGCAGTAAAGCCAAAGTATAATTTTAGGGGATAGGCCCCACTTCTTACCTATCATCCTCCTGCATTGCCAAAAGGTGATGCAGGCCCTGTGTTGTTGTCAAGATGACTGCTCCAATTTAACTTACTGTCCAGGATAACTCCCAGGTATTTGACCTCGTTGGTTACCTGGAGCTCAGTATCGAATAGCTTAGGTAGGCGATGAGGGCCTAGCGTTCTTTTTTGGGTAAACATGACAAGTTCAGTTTTTGTGGGGTTCACTGAGAGGTCGAACTCAGCACACCATCGCTCAACTATGCGTAATGCCTGCTGAGTGAGGTTGCAGATTGTCCCTGTCACCTTCCCCGAGATGAGGATGGCGAGATCGTCTGCGTACCCAATAGTGTAAAAGTGGTTAGCATTGAGCTTCGCGATGAGGTCATTAATCACCAGATTCCAGAGGAGGGGCGACAGTACTCCTCCTTGGGGACAGCCCCTGGCTATCACTGCTGACTGCTGCTCTGCACCAAGGCGGACTCGTTTGCTAAGCATATTGGTAATCCAGTCTATCAGTACCTGTTCCACCCCGTGTCGGGAAAGAGCGGCGCTGATGCTGGAGAAGTTTGTTTTGTCGAAGGCTCCTTCGATATCTATGAAAGTACCCAGGCAGATACCCTTCTGATGGATCGCTTCCTCTATCCGGCCAACCACTAGATGCAGAGCGGATTCAGTGGACTTACCCGCGCTGTATGCGTGTTGATTTGCGTGAAGAGGTATTGCTTTTAGAACGCCATCCCTCAGCTCTCTCTCGCATATCTTCTCCATGGTTTTCAGGAGAAAGGAGGTCAGGCTGATCGGCCGGTAGGATTTGGCGTTACTATAGTCACTCTTACCTGGCTTAGGGATAAATATGACTTTCACTTCCCTCCATCCTTTTGGGATGTACCGAAAGGCTAAGCACGCCCGTAATATGGGCACCAGTCTTTCAGCGATGGAGGGTCCACCCCATTGCAGTAGTGCAGGGAACACCCCGTCCGGACCGGACGCCTTGAAAGGATGGAAGCACCCGATCGCCCACTGGATTTTCTCCAGCGTGATCATCATGTGAGCATATTTCCAGTCGTTTCCTGTTGGAGTTTGGTTTACCTCAGTCCAGTCAATTGTGGGCGTGAAGACGCAACCTGGGAAGTGAGTTTCAGTGAGGACGCGCATCGCCTCTTCTGGAGTAGTGGTAAGCGTGTTGTCAGGTTTTCGGAGCACTACAGGTCCAGCAGAGTTCTGCTGTGCTAGTATTTTCCTTACCCTGTTTGCTTGTTGGCAGGATTCTATTTTCCCGCAGAATTTCCTCCAGCCAGTAGATTTTTTCTGCCGGATGCATTTTTTGTAGCTGGATTTGGCCGCCCTGTAGACGTCTCAATCCTCGTCAGCACAGGTGTTCATGGCTCTGTTTAGGGCTGACCTTACCTTCCTGCGCTTGCGTTCCAACTCAGGTCCCCACCATGGTTGCTTGCCTGGTGTTGTGGGCGCAGTGGTTTCAGGGCAGGATGAATGATAACTGTCTAACAGTGATTTCGACAGGTAACTTACCTGTTCTTCGATCTGGCTCGAGTTCTCAAGGGTCGACCAGTGCTTTGTTGGCGCAAGCTTGGTTTCAAGGATACGAGTGTAGGCAGCTCGGTCCGTGTTGCGTGGGTTGCGGCGTGGCAGTACAGGTGTCACACAGACTGGGATGTCAAAGCGGATCCACCTGTGATCAGAGCAGGAGGCCTCTTTCGAGACCTGCCACCCGGTTATGATGGCCGCTGCGCCTTCCGATGCCAGAGTTAGATCAATAATCGTTCGACTGCGTCTGGTGACGAAGGTTGGTTCGGAACCTGTATTTAGTAGGGTTAGGTTTGTCGTAAACATATAGTCAACTAAAGCCTTACCTCTTTCGTTCTGCGTGTTCATGCCCCACAGAGGGTGATGAGCGTTTGCGTCGGCCCCTATGACCACCTCCAAGCGTGTGCACTCACAGTGTCTTACGAGGCGGGCGAGGTCATGCGGGGGTGGCTCCTCAGCCTCAGGCATATATGCCGAGACGAAGGCCACCTCTACTTCCGTGTCCCCGCGCTGTAATAGCAGCCTGGCTGCAGAGATATCCCTGCAACAGAATTCCGTAAGTGGCTGTGCTTTTATGTTACGCGTCGTATAGATGCACGATCTTGGATTATCGTGCTCTGAGCTAAATAGAAGCTTACCCCCAAGATTGGAAAGTCCTTGTATTCGTCCCGCCCTGATCCACGGCTCCTGGATCAGGACTATGGCCGTGTGTTGAACCTCCAGCCACTTCCGTAGCTGAGCCGTTGCGGTCTGACTGTGGTGGAGGTTTGCCTGCAGGACTTTACAGGTTAGCGAAGGGGACGCCATCACTGGTCGATCCTTCCTCGTCTCCCTCGAGCCGCAGCCCAGCAAACAGAAAGTCGGGGTCGAAGCCGCCCTCCTCCAGGTCAGAAGCCGATGACAATATATTGTCATCGAGCTCCCCACCCGACGAAAGGACGGTCTCCACACCGGCAACTGTTGGGGCCACTGGCGCTGCTCCCGCAGGCACGTCCGTAGGTAGCACCGTTGTGCTCGTGGAGGGAGCTGCCTCCTCCACCCGTGTTACCCCCGATGTGGTAGCTTCTGCAGCCGGATATCCCTGAGGGACATGGACAAACTTGCCGTTCGGCGTCTGGAACATGACGTAAACCCTCCCGGCACAGAAAGAGAGTCGTCGTCCGGCGTCCATTAATGTTGGGATCTGGTCTTCAGGGATCCCAACTACCATGAAGCAAGCCTTCTCCTGCTTCTTGGCTTGCAGCATAGTCCACCTCCTTATGTCCAGCCACCGATTCTGGTGGCATAGGAGGCGCCCGATGTTGTGCGGGTCCGTAAAAACACCCTGGTCGTCCGGGATGAGTATGCCGCAACGTACGCGGCGCCTTATGTCAGCCTGCCTCCTGATCACGAGTGAAGCACCAGTGGGAGGAGGCATCTCGGCGATGAGCGTTCTCAGCCAGTTTAGGGTGACCTCGCTATCACACCACAGCCTGAGGGCCCCATCTGCAAACGCTGGCCTCGCATTGAAGACGGGCACCGGCAATTCCTCCGCGTCAGGAGAACAAGCTTCGGCGAGCATCTTCCTCTGAAGAGCTTCGAGGATCTGGTCCGCCACCTCCTTGTTGATCTGACCTGTCTGGCCGCATGTGACTGCGACGTCTAGGTCAGATCCTGCAGCTTGGGCATAGCTCCGATTAGCGACCCGCTTGGACTTATCAAGCCGCGGCCGCTTGCGCTCCCCTCGAGGCGACGAGGTCTCGTTGAGAGCTCGCTTAGCCGCGGCCTGATCATTCCGAACAGGTCGCTCCGTAACCGCCTTAGCTGGTCCTTCCACTGCGCCGGCTGGTGGTTGACTAGGTCCTGGTTGGCTATTGCCGTCCTCTGCCTGCAACCGCTTGCCTGCGGAAAAGTTGACGTTAGCTACGGTCGGTTGTGCCTGACCTGCAGCATTCGCCAGCATTAGTTGACGGGACTTACCCTTCCCTTGAGCTGCTAGCCGTTGTTTTTTGTTCGGCCTATTCCTTCTCTTAGCACCACTAGCCAAGGGGGCCTGAGCAGCTTGCACTGCGGGGTCCGCACATTGGCGACGTGATGCCGGAGCATTACCCTTCTTCTTACCTTTGTTCCTGCCCTTCTGCACCTGCCAGTTACGTGCGAACACGTCGTCAGGGGTGCAGAGCTCCACCGAACGACCAGTGTCGGCCGGCGGGGGAGGGGCGACTAGAGGAGCAATGGGCGGGGGAGGATTTGGCAGCAGAGCCCGACCACCGGCGTTAACCGTCGCGGGGGGCTGAGCACCCTGAAGGGGGGAAGGATCGGTACTGGTCCCATGCAGCTCCGATGTCCTACCCTTATTGTGGGACTTGTTGGTCTTGGCCGCGGTATTCGCCGTAGCCGGACCAGTGCCCGCACTGGAGCCCGCCGCGTTTGCAGCCGAACTCCCGGGGGCCGAAGAGGTGCTAGGAGCACCCTTCTTCGGAGTTTTGGCTTTCGCCTTCGCTCCGGTGTGTGTGTGTGCATTGTGAGTGTTTGTGTCCGTAGTTTTTGTATGTGTGTGAGTGGATGGTGTGTTTGTGTGTGTGTTAGTGGCGTCAGATTGTTTGTTGTCCATAGTATAGTGTGATGATACGTGACAGTAGTTTGAATAGAAGATAAAGGTGGCATATTTTTTAAGTTACTGACATCGGCTTCGAGAACCTCCACTTTTTTTTCTGTATTTTCGGCGACAACAGACAGCTTTGAGAGTAGGTCTTTTAGTTTTTTATTTTCCAAGACAATATTTTGCATAGTACTGCTAATACTGCCGACCTCGGCTTTAATCGCAGTGACATTTAAGGAGAGCTTGTTTATACTTTCTGTTTGTTCGTTTTTTGGAAGATTTAAATAATTCCAGCATTTCCGACATCTGTTTTTTTATTTCAGCAATATCAGACTTTGTTACTTCATTATCGTCGAGTAACTTTCGTTTATTACGAAGAGTAATCTGTGGTGTGGTTACTTTATGCGACTCCGACAAATTCAGATGAGATCCACTGCGTCTCGCACACATAATGCCACTTCCAGGTGGCGAACGTACTGTGTTCATTGTAGATCTATGTAATTACTCACGTGGGAGTTGCGTGTGCGCTGCCGTCAGGTGCGTACGGTGCGGAGATACAATTGTAGATATTCCGTCCTTGTTACTTAAGAGCGGTTACCGCGTCGATGTCGCGTTCTGTATTCGAAGCTCAAAACAGTTACGGTATGTGTCACTCGCGCTCGATTTTGCAAAAAATGGTTGTAATTAGTTGCCGTAAGGTTCGTAATTGATTTAAGAACTTTTTTGAATTTATTTAAATAAACAGTAACACGTCCGCTCGGTGCGCTCTAAGTTAGTCAAATACCAGTATTTTACATGGAGCGACTGCCGATCTGACCTCCACAACCCAGTTAAACTACTACTACTACTAGTTACTCGATTTTATAGAGGTAGTGAGAATAATATTGGTTAAATTTAAATTAAATGTTTTGAGTTTGTAGTCAATAAAATTAGGTACGATGTCAGTAAGTTAACATTACTGTAAGTCTGTAACACACACAGTCGTCTCATACATTACCTTGTCATCATTGAAACTTACATTGCTCAAACTTGTCGAAACTGATTGAATGGTAATTTAATAAAATAATTGTGTGATTGAACAAGTACAGTGTCTATTGATGCAGTAACATTTACCTTTAGAATTATCAGTTTATATACTAAATTCCTTAATATTATGCCTAATTGCTTAATTTAGCATTTATATTCCTACGAAGTCGTTGGCTCTAGAACGACAATTATTTTGCAACCGCGACAGTTGCAAAACATTAAATTATACGGTGCCCTGCCGTTTCCAGAAGCTGATGGACATATCAATTAAATATTCATCGTTTCGCCATTGTTTTGTTAGTGCCATCAACAATCTACTGTGACTTGACATAATAGCGTACAACATATGCACTAATTACATACCTAGCCGCCGAACGTTTGTTTTACGTTTGTATGCTGACAACGTTTCCACGGATACAGGACTCTGCTAACACAACCTACCGACCGAATTAATAACCTCTAATTTTTTAACCGGCGACAAATAAAAGGGAGTAGTTCTCAAGTTGACGAGTTTTTATAGACACGAACTAAAAAGAGATTTTTTTCAAATTGGTTATGGTTTAGTACAAAATGAAACCATTTAACAGTTAATTGATGTACACTATATGTTAGCCTGGTTACGTGCTGTCATTTAAAAGATACGCAATAGACCTCCTGAGCAGAATTTTCAGTTTATTTTCTGGTCTTAGAGAAAAAAATCTGTTTATTTTTTAAAGTCCACAATGCTGAAGTAGTAGTGTCATCATGGCATATCATTGTCAAAATTCTGATCTCCTGGTAGTTTCGAAGACTTTGCTATCCTTGTTTCTCACCTTTGTTGTTGATTATGAGATTCCTATTGACTATAATTATACAATACCTCATTCATGTTTCTGGCCTCCTGGTAATTTGTGAGACTTTACTACACTAATCCTTTTTAAATTATAACCTTTTTTTTTTCGTTTAACAAGTAGGTAAAAAAACAAATAATTAAAAAAATTAAAAAACACGCCTGCTATGTTAAAACGAATCTAAAAAATTAAAAACAAGTCGAAGAATTTCAGTGATGACTGAGAACAATGCCCGTAAATGTATTCGAAAATGGAAAACTATAAACTAATACTTTTATTGCAGTCGGGGGACAGTTCGCTGGATAAATTCTCTATAGGACCCCCGACTGTAATAATTAATAAATTTAAAAATTAATTTTTTAGTTTAGTTTTGACATAGCAGACGTGTTTTTTTTTATGTATATTAGTGATATGACGTATTTTGATCTATAACCAATATTATTATAATAGTTTATTTTTCATTTAGGAAAGCACTGTCGTGCTAAGGATAATAATATTTCCTCAATAAAACCGGTCTATCAATCCTGGAAACCACTCATCCATCAAATAAAAATGAAAAGAAAAAAAAAAATTAAGTTTTACTGGACTAATATACAGGGTGTCCAAGAACCTGGCGTCCAACTGGATTCCCACGATGCCCCAAGTTCTAACAGTACTCAGAAAAATATTTTAAAAAATCCACCCCATGTACTTACAGAATTATACTGATTTAAAAAAAAAAGGGGAAATGAGCACCCTGTGACATACTTTTGAATGCTGTGACTGCTAATGCTGATAATTTCGATATTTCTTGGAGGTTTTGTAATCTAGGGTATTGCTGTGTCTAAATAGAATGTAAAAATAAAGTACTTATTGTACCATTTTAAAATAAAATATTATTTTAACTAAAGGTGATATGGAAAACTATTGAATTTCGCAACTTTGACCGACTGTAGTGTAAAAAAAATGTACCAAAATAGTATGGCAAGTGACGTCAAATTTTGACGCGTTTATTCCTCTTTTTAAAAAGGTATAATACTTACACATTAATTTGAAAAAAAAAATTTTTGATAATATTTTTACTCAACAACCCAATTTTTACGAAGTGCCTACCTACTAACGGTAACTGTCGGACCCTTTCTTATCTTAGAAACTGTTATGTTACTACTATTATTTACTTCGGTTCCAAGAGTGAGCAAGAAGGAAATACACACAGGTAGATGGGTTCCCAGTAGAATAAAAGCAAAGAATGTTAGTTTAAAGATATTTTATTACAATAAATGTTCAAAATGTTGACCACCCGCGGCAATACAAGCTCTCACTCTCCTTAAAAAGGACCGCTTTATGTTTCGCGAGTAACTTTTTTGACGTATCACCTGCACTGCTTGTGTTATCTTCTCACGAAGGTCAGCGATGTCATTAATGGGCTTCGCATAAACGAGCTCCTTCATAGTTCCCCAGAAAAAAAAATCCAGCGGATTTAAGTCAGGTGAGCGGGCTGGCCACGGGATTGTTCCTGATCGCCCAATCCACCTGTTCGGGTATTGCTCGTCCAAAAACTCTCTAACGGATACGCGAAAATGTGCTGGACAGCCGTCGTGTTGGAACCACATATCTGGTGGGGTCTCTTCTAGTAAGTTTGGCAAATCATTTTGAAGAAAATTTAAATATGATTCGCCAGTCAAATTCTCGGGCATCTCAAATGGACCAATAATATTCCCACAGAGAATACCGGTCCACATGTTCACTTTGAACCGGTACTGGGATCTATCTTCTCGCATCAAGTGCGGATTTTCCACATGCCACTCGTGCAAGTTGTGTAGGTTCATGTAGCCATCCTTCTTAAATGTTGATTCATCTGACCACAAAATTTTGTCGATAAAGTTTTCGTCTTCTCGATGTTTTTGCAGGATTGTTTCACAAAACGCGACTCGGCTCGGATAGTCTCGAGGTAAAAGACTTTGCACTCGCTGTACGTGGTACGGATGATATTCTTCTTTTTGGAGAATACTGTGTGCTGTGCTCTTCGGTATCCCCGTATCAGCTTCTATTCCTCGCACAGAGATGCTTGGATTTGCCGACACCGCCTCTAAAACTTCATCGCGTATGAAGTCATTTACGGGTCGTCCTTCACCAGCTACTTGATTGGGGAACCGCCCGTCACATAGTGATCTGTGCACATTAATGAAAACTCGATGGTCGGGATATCGCGTAGCCCTCGGATACCTTTCTCTGTAAAGTCTCGCTGCAGCTCGTCCATTACCTCTACATTCTCCATAAATGTAGTGCATATTTGCGTATTCTTGCGGAGTGTAGGTCGCCATGGTAGCACACACAAAACACAAACTGTCCAAACACAGGCAAAGGTCGTCGTAAAGAGTTCGTTTCAAAGTCCAGAGCACAAAGAGTAATCGAGTCCAATAAACAAAGCTTTAAATCGTAGTACGTGATCAATGGTAACAATAAGAGAGAGGTGCGTAGTAACGGCAGGAGGCAGTGACGCGTACTGACCGTACTGTTATCCTAAATAGCACGATCCCAGATAGCGTCACTATCTATCTCACTCGCACCTCTAACCTTTTTCTCCCTCACTCTTACCTGAATAATGGGGTACCATAAAGAAGAACCAGCAAATCGCAAAGATAGTTTCTGTCTTGCTCCCTCCTGTTGTAATAACGAATCACTATGGTGAGATGCATGCACATACCGACCCTTACGGTCTAACCTGTTTTTTGAGAGGCCTGTTGTTATTTTTATGAGCATACAATAGTAATTCTTTAGAGGTTAGATTCAATTCGTCGTAAATTTTTCTTTCTAAGAATTCTGTAAGACATCGTAAAAATTGGGTTGTTGAGTAAAAATATTATCAAATTTTTTTTTTTTCAAATTAATGTGTAAGTATTATACCTTTTTAAAAAGAGGAATAAACGCGTCAAAATTTGACGTCACTTGCCATACTATTTTGGTACATTTTTTTTACACTACAGTCGGTCAAAGTTGCGAAATTCAATAGTTTTCCATATCACCTTTAGTTAAAATAATATTTTATTTTAAAATGGTACAATAAGTACATTATTTTTACATTCTATTTAGACACAGCAATACCCTAGATTACAAAACCTCCAAGAAATATCGAAATTATCAGCATTAGCAGTCACAGCATTCAAAAGTATGTCACAGGGTGCTCATTTCCCCTTTTTTTTTTAAATCAGTATAATTCTGTAAGTACATGGGGTGGATTTTTTAAAATATTTTTCTGAGTACTGTTAGAACTTGGGGCATCGTGGGAATCCAGTTGGACGCCAGGTTCTTGGACACCCTGTATAATATCACCGAAAATTAAACACAACTACGGAAAAAGGGAAAATTAATGTCAAAATAAAGTCACCAATGCTGACCAGACGCCGAGCAAGACTGCAGCAGGCACACCCACGGCCTGTTTTCGTCGTGAGACGGACGGACGGCGAGTTAGCCCATCACTCACCGTCCACAGGCCCGCGTCTACGGTGGCCGGAGGTCATCGCGGGACCCCCGACGCCCGGAGCGCCTCCCGCGGCGGCTGGGACGAGAGGTTCTCTCCCTCTCGCGTTCCGCCACCTCCTTCGCCAGCATCACTGCTTCGCAGAAGGAGGCGACGGCGTCCCATTCCTCCTCGCCCCGGACCATGGCTTGCACCAGGGCAAGAGGGCGAAGAAGGAACATGGGTGGTTTTTAGTCAGTAGAAGTCTGACACTCCCTTTCGCTCTGCCCAAGAGCGGGAGGGGGTTATTCGATGATTTTACACCCACCAAAAAAAAAAAAAAAATAAATAAATAAAAAAAAAAGCAGGCACACCCACCATCTCCGGGCTCGTCGCTGGGCTCCGCCTCGCAGCCGCCGGGACGCGCCACATCCGTGAACGTCGTGTCACCGGTAGCTGTAGTTGCGTCGAGTTCCAGCGACGAGTTTTTCACCCCATCGTCGTCGATATCATCACAATCACCGCCGCCATCACCATCACTACCGCGGCGCGAACGACGAGGAAGAGGACGGCCACCAGCGGGCCTGGGACCTCAAGGCCAACCGGTCCCGAACAGGGTCCCCGCTGCCGGTGGAAATGTGTCGCGCATGAGATGGACTCAGTCCATAAATGAGAACGTCATGCGCGCATATTATGGGGCTACAGAGGGAGGAAACAACCTGACTGCGTACCGTGTTCGGATGCTCTCTCTGTTTCAGGTGCTTGAGCCGGTTGTCAACGTGTCGGCGCAACGATTGTCGGATCGGGTGCGAGTCATCCAGCGTAATCGTATGTTGGATGACACTGTACTTGATCGCCTGCGAACTGAAAGGCAGAGTAGCCATGCCATTGCTACACCGTCCTCGAGACTACAATGACATGTCCCGTATCACGGAACGCATCGACTTCTGGAAGCAGAAAGTGTGTGCATGGGCAAACCGTATCCGTAGGTATAAGCGGCGGGTGGAGCGATACACTCAGAATCGCACATTCAAGTTCTTACATCCATTTTGAGAACTAAAATTAACAAACACATTGATGACAATTCTATCATGTCCACTTCTCAAAATGGATGTAGGAACGGGTCCCGTGGTACTAAAGAGCTACTCCTTATTGATATGACCATTAGCCAGCAAGTTCGCCGTTGCCGAAAGGATCTGTCGACATGTTGGATAGACTATAAGTAGGCCTATGGCTCGGTGCCACATACATGGCTCATGAGGGTGCTAGAGTTGTATTAAATTGATGCAACCCTACGCACCTTCTTGATGACATGTATGGGGCAATGGAGGACAGTCCTTCGCTATCCAGGATGTCGGCAAATCCAGAGGTATAGCGAACCGATAAGGATAGAGCGGGGTATATTTCAGGGCGACAGTTTGAGTCCACTTTGGTTCTGCTTAGCCTTGAATCCTCTTAGTACTCTGCTGGAGGATTCAAGTCTAGGCGGTTGAAGAGAGGTGGTCAGATTATATCTCACCTCCTTTACATGGACGACCGGAAACTCTTTGCCCCCAACGATTTGCAACTGATGGAGCTACTGAAGGTCACTGAAACTTTCAGTAGCGCCATCAGGATGGAATTCGGTGTGGACAAATGTGCAGTCATGCATGTAAAGCGAGGGGAGATTGTGGAATCTGTGGGAACCCAGCTCACAGATTCCATAAATCTTAGATCCCTCTCAGCAACCGAAACCTATAAGTATTTGGGTATGTCGGAAGCGCTGGGCATCAACGTTGCCGACATGAAACAATCGTTGAAGGAGCGCTTCTTTGGCCGCCTGAGAAAAGTATTTAATAGTCTTTTATCAGGCGGAAATAAGGTGCGTGCCTTCAACGGTTGGGTTAGGTTAGGTTAGGTTAGGTTAGGTTGGGGGACCACCCCACAGTGCTTGCGTCCACGTCGCGTCCCCTGGAAACGACCCAGTTCTGACCACCGTAACGGAGTGGCAGACTGGGTTGGCCAAAGTGCACTGTGCTTTTGTAGCTTACTTTATCCTTGCCTTGTTGAGCTACGAACCTGCGGAACTATGACGACACCTTCGCGGGACGCCTGCGGGCGGTTTTTAAAACAAGGCCCTTCTCAGGGCCAACCCAAAGGTCCTTCTCAGGGCCAACCCAAAGGCCCTTCTCAGGGCCAACCCAAAGGCCCTTCTCAGGGCCAACCCAAAGGCCCTTCTCAGGGCCAACCCAAAGGCCCTTCTAAGGGCCAACCCAAAGGCTCTTCTCAGGGCCACTCAAAAGGCCCTTCTCAGGGCCTCTCCGATGCTCCGGCGTCAGATACTAGTCGCGCGCCGTCTGCAGCTAGTTTCTTTGGAGGGGTGGATGAGTCGTCTGACAACGACTCACTGATAAGTATGTCCGATGCGAACGACTCTCGGTCAAGGAAACGGGTCCGCAAGAGCGGTGGGTCCGAGGGCTCCTCGGCCTCCGGGTCGACGAGATTGCCGAAGGCCAAAAAGCCGACGGTGGCCGCGGATACCCATGTCGTTGGGCTCGCGGACGCCCAACGCCAGTTAGATCTGGCCCGGCGGGCGCAGCTGCAGCAAGAGCTAGAAGAGCGGGTTGCTGCCAAGGAGAAACGGGCGCACGTCGCCCGGGCCAAGTCTGGATACGGTGCGTCCCGTGTTGTGTACGCGGACCATTCTCTGGCCGAGCTGGAGAGAATGGCGGAGGAGGACGAGGAGGAGATTTTGGAGGTCGCATCTAAGTCCTCCAATATGAAGGGGACCTTGCAGAAGGCCCTCAAATGTAGGGCCGCGAGCATGCGCGGTGTGGTCGCGGAACTGGTCCGGCGGAAGGCCACGGACGAGACGCGGCAACTGCAGGCGAGGATAGATCGCCTGCAGTCGGAGGTCAGTCAGCTTCATCAGAAGCTGGCTGAAGCCACGGCCCGGCCACAACAGGCCAACACGAGCCCTGCGGCAGAGGGCCCTACCTCCAACCTTGAGGATATCATCCGCAAGGTTGTAATGGAGGAGAGGGCCTTCACAAGAGCCTGCTTAGCAGGCATTGAGGACCGGCTCTTGCCGGAGAAACGCCTCCGACCACCGCTTGAGGCGGATAAGAGGCAGAGCGAGCCGGGGCCGTCCTCCTCAAATGTGGAAGATGCCCTTCTTCCATCGCAGACCCCGTCCAACGAGTGGACGGAGGTGGTCCGTAAGGGGAAGGGCAAAGCCAAGAAGTCGGCATCGTCCGTCCCTGCCGCCCCCGCCAACACCACTCCCAGCCAATCGCAGTCGACCGGCAAGGGAAAGGGGAAGGGTAAAGGGAAAGGGAGGGGAAAGGGGCAGCTAGTCCCCCCAAAAACCGCAGCTGTCGTGGTGACACTCACCGCGGAGGCTGCGGACCGAGGGGAGACGTACGCGTCCATATTGGTGCGGGCGCGTGCCGGTGCCGATCCTGCCCAACTGGGGATCGGCAGTGTGTCTTGCCGGCGGACCCAAGCCGGGGCTCGAATATTCGAGTTCCCGGGGGCAGAGGGGAGTGCCCATGCGGATCTCTTTGCAGCCAAGCTGCAGGAGGTCATCGCGGATTCGGCCAAGGTGGCCCGACCGGTCAAGTCGGCGGCCATAGAGGTGACGGACCTTGATGACTCCGTCACCAAGGAGGAGGTGGTGGCGGCGGTCGCAGCGATAGGGGGCTGTGGCGTCGCGGCGGTCCAAAGCCGGGAAATAAGGCCCGGCCGCGGTGGCATGGGCACCATTCGCCTCGAGTGCCCAATCGCAGCTGCCAAAGCTGTCCTTGCCAAGGGACGGCTCACAGTCGGGTTCAGCTCGGGTGCAGTCCGGGCGCTCGAGGACCAGCCTCTGCGGTGCTTCCGGTGCTTCGGCATCGGACACACCCGGCCCCTGTGTCCGTCCACGGTAGACAGGACGGACACATGCTTTCGCTGCGGCAAGGAGGGCCACAAAGCCGCCTCCTGCGAGGCCGCCACGCCACACTGCGCGGTGTGTGCCGCCAGTGGCTGCCCGGCGAAGCACGTCACGAAGGGGAGGAACTGCAATCCTCCCCCTAAGCGGGGCAAAGCGAAGGCGCCGACCGGGCCTGCTGTCGTTCCTGCGGCGGCTGCGGAGGGGGGTGCGATGTCCGACTGATGGATAGGGTCGAACATCGCATCCTTCAGGCTAACACCAACCACTGCAGAGCAGCCCAGGATCTGCTGATGCAGACCATGGCTGAGTGGTTGGTGGACTTGGCGGTGGTCGCCGAGCCTTACTCGGTCCCTGGCTGTTGGCTGGGCGACCGGGACGGCTTGGTGGCTTTGGTGTCGCGGTCTTCCACAGACTCCCCTCCCCTCTCGCTCTTAGAGAGGGGAACGGGATATGTGGCCGCCGCGTGGGGGAACATGGCCCTGGTCGGGGTCTATTTCTCCCCAAACCGCCCTCTCTCGGACTTTGAGGATTTCCTCGAGATCCTCACCGCAGTCGTAGGGAGGGCGGCGCCGCGCCAGGTCGTGGTGTTGGGTGACCTGAACGCCAAGTCGGTGGCCTGGGGCAACCCGGCTGCCGGTTGCAACGTCCGGGGACGCGCTGTCGAGTTCTGGGCGGCCTCATGCGGTGTGTCCCTCCTCAACAGGGGGGCGGTACACACGTGTGTGCGGCAACAAGGTGGGTCGGTGGTGGACGTCTCGTTTGCCACCCCCGCGCTAGCCGCCCGCGTCGTCAACTGGCGGGTAGAGATGGTGGAGACCTTGTCGGACCACCGATATGTGCGGTTCGACATCTCCACCCGGGAGGGGGGGATGGCCCGCGCTGGGCAATCTCCCTTCCCGCGGTGGGCACTCACTCGCCTGGACCGGGAGGCAGCTAAAGAGGCGGCCTTTCTCCAGGACTGGCTGTCGCCCCCTGTCGAGGTCCTGGACGTGGACGCCGCAGCGGTCCGACTCGGGAAGTCCCTGACAGAGGTGTGCAACTCCAGCATGCCTCGGTCTCGCCGTCCGCCCCCCCGTCGTGCCGTCTATTGGTGGACAGAAGAGCTGGCGGAGCTCCGGGCCGTCTGCGTGGCGGCCAGAAGGGCCTACACGCGAAGCCGACGGCGCAGCGCCCAAAACCGAGTCCGGGCAGAAGAGGACCTCCTATACGCCTCTTACCGAGAGGCGACGACGGTCTTCAAGTCTGCAATGGGCGCTGCAAAAGACTCGGCGAGGGCCGAGATGCTGGAAAGTCTCGACAGGGATCCTTATGGAAGACCGTACAAGGCGGCGCGGAACCAGCTACGCCCCTATGGTCCCCCACTGACGGAGACCCTCGAGCCAGCGTTGCTGGATGGAGTGGTCCGATCCCTGTTTCCGCGCAGGGCCGACTTCACCCCACCACCAATGGATCCCCCGCAAGGGGCGGCTTCGCCGGAGGAGGAGGTCCCCCCGGTGACGGCGGCGGAATTCTACGCGGGAGTTCTCAACCTCCGCGCGAAGAAGACGGCCCCCGGACCAGACGGCGTCCCCGCACGGGTAGTGGCGATCGCCGCCTCCCAAATGGAGGACAGGTTTCGGGACCTCTTCAGCGCGTGCTTTACGGCTGGGAGGTTCCCGAAACTGTGGAAGGAGGGGCAGTTATGCCTCCTCCGAAAGGAAGGACGCCCGGTGGACTCCCCCTCAGCATACCGGCCCATCGTTCTGCTCAATGAGGTCGGTAAATTGTTCGAGGGGATTGTCGCCTCCCGGCTTGATTGCCTTTTGCGAGGGGTTGGGCCGGACCTGTCGGACGCTCAATTCGGTTTCCGTCGAGGGCGTTCGACGATTGATGCGCTGGCCCTACTCAAGGGCCAGGTGAAGGAGGCAGTGGAGGCTGGGGACGGAGTGCTGGCAGTGTCATTCGACATTTCAAACGCCTTCAACTCCGTGCCCCACTCGACGATATTGGAGGCGCTCCGGTATCACGGAGTGCCCCAATACTTGCGGAACCTCCTGGCCAGCTACTTGGAGAGCCGAGAGGTCCTTCTCGTGGACAAGACGGCCACGGTGAGGCGGTACGGCGCAGAGTCCGGTGTTCCACAGGGGTCGGTGCTGGGGCCCCCGCTTTGGAACATCGGGTTCGACTGGCTTCTGCGGGGAGCCCTCCTCCAGGGCACGAGTGTCATCTGCTACGCGGATGACACTCTCCTCACTGCCCGGGGGAGGAACTTTAGGGACGCGGCCTGTCTGGCCTCGGCTGGCGGATCTTTGGTTGCAGAGAGGATCCGCGGCCTGGGATTGAAGGTGGCGCTGCACAAGACCGAGGCCGTGTTCTTTCGCGGGCCTCGGCAGCGCTGCCCTCCCGACGCTCACATTGTCGTAGAGGGCGTCAGGATAGGGGTCCAGCCCCAGATGAAGTATCTGGGTCTGGTGCTGGACGACAGGTGGCGCTTCGGCCCGCATTTCAGCGGGCTGTCGACGCGCCTGTTGAAAGCCGCGGACGCACTGTCGTGGCTCCTCCCGAACCTGGGGGGTCCCAAGGCGAAATGCCGGCGCCTCTATGCCGGCATCCTAAAGAGCATGGCCCTTTACGGGGCCCCCATCTGGGCCGACTCCCTTCACAGGAGGGAGAATGCGACCGCCATCCGCAAACCCCAAAGGGCCATTGCACTGCGGGTGGCGAGGGCCTACCGCTCGGTGGGCTTCTCGGCGGCGTGCGCTCTGGCCGGCACCCCTCCTTGGGAGTTGGAGGCTTGGGTGCTTGCTAGAGTGTACGAGTGGACAGCGCGCCGGAAGGCGCTTGGGGAGCGCCCCGTTGCCGAAGAGCGGGAAGCCGTGCGGCGGGAGGCGAAGGACGCCATCATCCTCCACTGGACGGAGGACCTCGCTGTCGCCGCCTTTGGCCGCCGAACTTTAGACGCGCTCGGTCCGGTCCTGCGGAGCTGGCTCGAGAGGCCCCACGATTTCCTCTCGTTCCGCCTGGTGCAGGTGTTGTCCGGCCATGGCTGTTTCGGATCGCACCTGCACCGGATCGGGAGGGAGGAGACCCCAGCGTGCCACGACTGCGGCGCGGCGGAGGACACGGCGCAGCACACCCTCGAGGTATGTTCGGCTTGGTCGGAGCTGCGCCGCGGTCTGACCGCGGTGGTTGGACAGGACCTCTCGCTTCCCGGCGTAGTCAACGCCATGCTGGGGAGCGAGGAGGCCTGGGCAGCGGTTGCCTCCTTCTGCGAGGATGTAATCTCGCAAAAGGAGGAGGCGGAGCGCGCGCGGGAGGATGACCCTCTAGCTGCGCCACTCCGCAGACGAAAAAGGGGTCGGAGAAGGCGCCAACCTCTCCCTCCTCATGGTGGCGATGGGCGGGTAGCCGGCGCGGGGGCGCCTGCGCCCGCATTGCACCCATCACCACTTTCGTCGGTCACTCCCGGGCCCGTCCCCCTCCCCACGGGGAGGGTGTGAGGGGTCCGCCCTGAGGGGAAATCGTCGGCGGAGGACTGGACGTCAAGGCTGTGCCAACCTCCCAGTCCCTCGCCACTCAGACGAAGCGGGAGTGCCGCTGGGTCGTTTTAGTGGGTATACCGGGTCAGACCGGGGAGTCCCACATAGCCCCCCCATCCCCCGATGGGAGGGTATGCGTAATGCATTTTTTCCCAGCGACAAAAAAAAAAAAGGTTAGGTTAGGTTAGGTTGGGGGACCACCCCACAGTGCTTGCGTCCACGTCGCGTCCCCTGGAAACGACCCAGTTCTGACCACCGTAACGGAGTGGCAGACTGGGTTGGCCAAAGTGCACTGTGCTTTTGTAGCTTATTTTATCCTTGCGTTGTTGTGCTACGAACCTGCGGTATTATGTCGACACCATCGCGGGACGCCTGCGGGCGGTTTTTAAAACAAGGCCCTTCTCAGGGCCCACCCAAAGGCCCTTCTCAGGGCCAACCCAAAGGCCCTTCTCAGGGCCAACCCAAAGGCCCTTTTCAGGGCCAACCCAAAGGCCCTTCTCAGGGCCAATCCAAAGGCCCTTCTCAGGGCCAACCCAAATGCCCTTCTCAGGGCAAACCCAAAGGCCCTTCTCAGGGCCTCTCCGACGCTCCGGCGTCAGAGACTAGTCGCGCGCCGTCTGCGGTTGGTTTCTTTGGAGGGGCAGATGAGTCGTCTGACAACGACTCAGTGATTAGTATGTCGGATGCGGACGACTCTCGGTCGCGGAAGCGGGTCCGCAAGAGCGGTGGGTCCGAAGGCTCCTCAGCCTCAGGGTCGACGAGGTTGCCCAAGGCTAAAAAGCCGACGGTGGCCGCGGATACCCATGTCGTTGGGCTCGCGGACGCCCAACGCCAGTTAGATCTGGCCCGGCGGGCGCAGCTCCAGCAAGAGCTAGAAGAGCGGGTTGCTGCCAAGGAGAAACGGGCGCACGTCGCCCGGGCCAAGTCTGGATACGGTGCGTCCCGTGTCGTGTACGCGGACCATTCTCTGGCCGAGCTGGAGAGAATGGCGGAGGAGGACGAGGAGGAGATTTTGGAGGTCGCATCTAAGTCCTCCAATATGAAGGGGACCTTGCAGAAGGCCCTCAAATGTAGGGCCGCGAGCATGCGCGGTGTGGTCGCGGAACTGGTCCGGCGGAAGGCCACGGACGAGACGCGGCAACCGCAGGCGAGGATAGATCGCCTGCAGTCGGAGGTCAGTCAGCTTCATCAGAAGCTGGCTGAAGCCACAGCCCGGCCACAACAGGCCAACACGAGCCCTGCGGCAGAGGGCCCTACCTCCAACCTTGAGGATATCATCCGCAAGGTTGTAATGGAGGAGAGGGCCTTCACAAGAGCCTGCTTAGCAGGCATTGAGGACCGGCTCTTGCCGGAGAAACGCCTCCGACCACCGCTTGAGGCGGATAAGAGGCAGAGCGAGCCGGGGCCGTCCTCCTCAAATGTGGAAGATGCCCTTCTTCCATCGCAGACCCCGTCCAACGAGTGGACGGAGGTGGTCCGTAAGGGGAAGGGCAAAGCCAAGAAGTCGGCATCGTCCGTCCCTGCCGCCCCCGCCAACACCACTCCCAGCCAATCGCAGTCGACCGGCAAGGGAAAGGGGAAGGGTAAAGGGAAAGGGAGGGGAAAGGGGCAGCTAGTCCCCCCAAAAACCGCAGCTGTCGTGGTGACACTCACCGCGGAGGCTGCGGACCGAGGGGAGACGTACGCGTCCATATTGGTGCGGGCGCGTGCCGGTGCCGATCCTGCCCAACTGGGGATCGGCAGTGTGTCTTGCCGGCGGACCCAAGCTGGGGCTCGAATATTCGAGTTCCCGGGGGCAGAGGGGAGTGCCCATGCGGACCTCTTTGCAGCCAAGCTGCAGGAGGTCATCGCGGATTCGGCCAAGGTGGCCCGACCGGTCAAGTCGGCGGCCATAGAGGTGACGGACCTTGATGACTCCGTCACCAAGGAGGAGGTGGTGGCGGCGGTCGCAGCGATAGGGGGCTGTGGCGTCGCGGCGGTCCAAAGCCGGGAAATAAGGCCCGGCCGCGGTGGCATGGGCACCATTCGCCTCGAGTGCCCAATCGCAGCTGCCAAAGCCGTCCTTGCCAAGGGACGGCTAACAGTCGGGTTCAGCTCGGGTGCAGTCCGGGCGCTCGAGGACCAGCCTCTGCGGTGCTTCCGGTGCTTCGGCATCGGACACACCCGGCCCCTGTGTCCGTCCACGGTAGACAGGACGGACACATGCTTTCGCTTCGGCAAGGAGGGCCACAAAGCCGCCTCCTGCGAGGCCGCCACGCCACACTGCGCGGTGTGTGCCGCCAGTGGCTGCCCGGCGAAGCACGTCACGAAGGGGAGGAACTGCAATCCTCCCCCTAAGCGGGGCAAAGCGAAGGCGCCGACCGGGCCTGCTGTCGTTCTTGCGGCGGCTGCGGAGGGGGGTGCGATGTCCGACTGATGGATAGGGTCGAACATCGCATCCTTCAGGCTAACACCAACCACTGCAGAGCAGCCCAGGATCTGCTGATGCAGACCATGGCTGAGTGGTTGGTGGACTTGGCGGTGGTCGCCGAGCCTTACTCGGTCCCTGGCTGTTGGCTGGGCGACCGGGACGGCTTGGTGGCTTTGGTGTCGCGGTCTTCCACAGACTCCCCTCCCCTCTCGCTCTTAGAGAGGGGAACGGGATATGTGGCCGCCGCGTGGGGGAACATGGCCCTGGTCGGGGTCTATTTCTCCCCAAACCGCCCTCTCTCGGACTTTGAGGATTTCCTCGAGATCCTCACCGCAGTCGTAGGGAGGGCGGCGCCGCGCCAGGTCGTGGTGTTAGGTGACCTGAACGCCAAGTCGGTGGCCTGGGGCAACCCGGCTGCCGGTTGCAACGTCCGGGGACGCGCTGTCGAGTTCTGGGCGGCCTCATGCGGTGTGTCCCTCCTCAACAGGGGGGCGGTACACACGTGTGTGCGGCAACAAGGTGGGTCGGTGGTGGACGTCTCGTTTGCCACCCCCGCGCTAGCCGCCCGCGTCGTCAACTGGCGGGTAGAGATGGTGGAGACCTTGTCGGACCACCGATATGTGCGGTTCGACATCTCCACCCGGGAGGGGGGGATGGCCCGCGCTGGGCAATCTCCCTTCCCGCGGTGGGCACTCACTCGCCTGGACCGGGAGGCAGCTAAAGAGGCGGCCTTTCTCCAAGACTGGCTGTCGCCCCCTGTCGAGGTCCTGGACGTGGACGCCGCAGCGGTCCGACTCGGGAAGTCCCTGACAGAGGTGTGCAACTCCAGCATGCCTCGGTCTCGCCGTCCGCCCCCCCGTCGTGCCGTCTATTGGTGGACAGAAGAGCTGGCGGAGCTCCGGGCCGTCTGCGTGGCGGCCAGAAGGGCCTACACGCGAAGCCGACGGCGCAGCGCCCAAAACCGAGTCCGGGCAGAAGAGGACCTCCTATACGCCTCTTACCGAGAGGCGACGACGGTCTTCAAGTCTGCAATGGGCGCTGCAAAAGACTCGGCGAGGGCCGAGATGCTGGAAAGTCTCGACAGGGATCCTTATGGAAGACCGTACAAGGCGGCGCGGAACCAGCTACGCCCCTATGGTCCCCCACTGACGGAGACCCTCGAGCCAGCGTTGCTGGATGGAGTGGTCCGATCCCTGTTTCCGCGCAGGGCCGACTTCGCCCCACCACCAATGGATCCCCCGCAAGGGGCGGCTTCGCCGGAGGAGGAGGTCCCCCCGGTGACGGCGGCGGAATTCTACGCGGGGGTTCTCAACCTCCGCGCGAAGAAGACGGCCCCCGGACCAGACGGCGTCCCCGCACGGGTAGTGGCGATCGCCGCCTCCCAAATGGAGGACAGGTTTCGGGACCTCTTCAGCGCGTGCTTTACGGCTGGGAGGTTCCCGAAACTGTGGAAGGAGGGGCAGTTATGCCTCCTCCGAAAGGAAGGACGCCCGGTGGACTCCCCCTCGGCATACCGGCCCATCGTTCTGCTCAATGAGGTCGGTAAATTGTTCGAGGGGATTGTCGCCTCCCGGCTTGATTGCCTTTTGCGAGGGGTTGGGCCGGACCTGTCGGACGCCCAATTCGGTTTCCGTCGAGGGCGTTCGACGATCGATGCGCTGGCCCTACTCAAGGGCCAGGTGAAGGAGGCGGTGGAGGCTGGGGACGGAGTGCTGGCGGTGTCATTCGACATTTCAAACGCCTTCAACTCCGTGCCCCACTCGACGATATTGGAGGCGCTCCGGTATCACGGAGTGCCCCAATACTTGCGGAACCTCCTGGCCAGCTACTTGGAGGGCCGAGAGGTCCTCCTCGTGGACAAGACGGCCACGGTGAGGCGGTACGGCGCAGAGTCCGGTGTTCCACAGGGGTCGGTGCTGGGGCCCCCCCTTTGGAACATCGGGTTCGACTGGCTTCTGCGGGGAGCCCTCCTCCAGGGCACGAGTGTCATCTGCTACGCGGATGACACTCTCCTCACTGCCCGGGGGAGGAACTTTGGGGACGCGGCCTGTCTGGCCTCGGCTGGCGGATCTTTGGTTGCAGAGAGGATCCGCCGCCTGGGATTGAAGGTGGCGCTACACAAGACCGAGGCCGTGTTCTTTCGCGGGCCTCGGCAGCGCTGCCCTCCCGACGCTCACATTGTCGTAGAGGGCGTCAGGATAGGGGTCCAGCCCCAGATGAAGTATCTGGGCCTGGTGCTGGACGACAGGTGGCGCTTCGGTCCGCATTTCAGCGGGCTGTCGACGCGCCTGTTGAAAGCCGCGGACGCACTGTCGTGGCTCCTCCCGAACCTGGGGGGTCCCAAGGCGAAATGCCGGCGCCTGTATGCCGGCATCCTGAAGAGCATGGCCCTATACGGGGCCCCCATCTGGGCCGACTCCCTTCACAGGAGGGAGAATGCGACCGCCATCCGCAAGCCCCAAAGGGCCATTGCACTGCGGGTGGCGAGGGCCTACCGCTCGGTGGGCTTCTCGGCGGCGTGCGCTCTGGCCGGCACTCCTCCTTGGGAGTTAGAGGCTTGGGTGCTTGCTAGAGTGTACGAGTGGACAGCGCGCCGGAAGGCGCTCGGGGAGCGCCCCGTCGCCGAAGAGCGGGAGGCCGTGCGGCGGGAGGCGAAGGATGCCATCATCCTCCACTGGACGGAGGACCTCGCCGTCGCCGCCTTTGGCCGCCGGACTTTAGACGCGCTCGGTCCGGTCCTGCGGAGCTGGCTCGAGAGGCCCCACGGTTTCCTCTCGTTCCGCCTGGTGCAGGTGTTGTCCGGCCATGGCTGTTTCGGATCGCACCTGCACCGGATCGGGAGGGAGGAGACCCCAGCGTGCCACGACTGCGGCGCGGCGGAGGACACGGCGCAGCACACCCTCGAGGTATGTCCGGCTTGGTCGGAGCTGCGCCGCGGTCTGACCGCGGTGGTTGGACAGGACCTCTCGCTTCCCGGCGTAGTCAACGCCATGCTGGGGAGCGAGGAGGCCTGGGCAGCGGTTGCCTCCTTCTGCGAGGATGTAATCTCGCAAAAGGAGGATGCGGAGCGCGCGCGGGAGGATGACCCTCTAGCTGCGCCGCTCCGCAGACGAAGAAGGGGTCGGAGAAGGCGCCAACCTCTCCCTCCTCATGGTGGCGATGGGCGGGTAGTCGGCGCGGGGGCGCCTGCGCCCGCATTGCACCCATCACCACTTTCGTCGGTCACTCCCGGACCCATCCCCCTCCCCACGGGGAGGGTGTGAGGGGTCCGCCCTGAGGGGAAATCGTCGGCGGAGGACTGGACGTCAAGGCTGTGCCAACCTCCCAGTCCCTCGCCACTCAGACGAAGCGGGAGTGCCGCTGGGTCGTTTTAGTGGGTATACCGGGTCAGACCGGGGAGTCCCACATAGCCCCCCATCCCCCGATGGGAGGGTATGCGTAATGCATTTTTTCCCAGCGACAAAAAAAAAAAAAAAAAAAAAAAAAAAAAAAACAAAAAAAAAAAAAAAAAAAAAAAAAAAGGTTAGGTTAGGTTAGGTTAGGTTAGGTTAGGTTAGGTTAGGTTAGGTTAGGTTAGGTTAGGTTAGGTTTTTTTTTTTTTTTTTTTTTTTTTTTTTTTTTTTTATTACTAATTCCGCCAACATAATTGGCGCCTGTTTTGTATCTCAATCTCGTCCATACCAGTTCTCGCGTTGCATGCCTCTCGCACTTCCATGCTACATACTTTATCTTTCTTTTTTGCTTCATCATTCATTCTTTTTATTTGAACTATTCTTATTCTTCTATTTTATATTTCTATACTACAGGGTAAATAATTTTTCTAGACTGTCTTTTATTTCACATGTTTGGCCTTACGTTAAAAATCTTTATAATATTAACTTCTTAGGTCTACTAAATGAATACAGATCTTTTTCCTTATAATAATGTTCGGGTGTTAATGGGTACATGTTTCACTTAACTAGTTCACAAAAGCCTTATTTCATATATTTTATAATACTATACTTTATTAGCCTACTACTTATCTAAATTTACAATTGTTGAGCTGTTGTCCTATGTTTACTATGACTATATGTATATACAATATAACAAGAAACATAGTGTTCTTAGTCGGATTTATTTTTCACTATAACTTTTTGAGCTATATTCTCACAGTAGGCTATAAGTTTGCTTCTATTTTTGCCCGACATTACTTCCCCTACGCTATCTCTGTGCAGTCTTGTCCCTATTTCTTGTTCTAGATTGTAGCGTTCCTTCGCGTAAATAGGACAATCCAGGATTAAATGTGGAACCGATTCCGCTACATCAGGGTCGCAGTTGCACGATGGGCTCTCCTTACACTTAAAACGATATAAGTATTCTGAGAACCCGCCGTGCCCCGTGAGGACTTGCGTGAGCACTCCTGTTGGCTTCACCCGTTTTACAATCCGGTAGGCAGCCACTGCATCCGGAAGGAACATTTTCGTCACCGAGGCCGTCTCGCCCGACACGTACCTCCGATTCCACTCCTCAAGCGAATCCAGGCGGATTTGACGCTTGATAAATGAAATCGGACACTGATCGTAGTCTGGCTTCCTCCGTGACGACAACGCTGCCTCCTTTGCCAGTTCGTCTGCGCGCTCATTCCCCGGCAATCCCGCGTGGGCCTTGACCCAAAAGAAAGTCACAGCTTTGTTCTGGTCCAAGGCCTGAGCAAGATTTGCTCGCACGTGGACCGCCAGAGGGTGAAGAGAGCCGTGGCTTGCCAGCGTTTGCAGTGCTGACGTTGAGTCGCTGTACACGCCGTAGCTCGTCTCTTTGCGTTTGAGGATCACGTCCGTTGCCTTGCAAATGGCCAGAAGCTCCGCCTGGTAGACCGTGCAGTACGCGGCGAGACCAAGTTTGAGGTTCTGGATTTCACCCTCATTATCCCACAGTGATAATGCGGCTCCGACCTTTCCCTCAATCTTGCTGCCGTCAGTGAATATTCGCACTGTCTGCACGTTGTAACTATCTACAAGCTGCTGGTCTGCCAGGCAGATAAACTCCACAGCCATTTGCTTGGCAGGGTGAGATGACTCTGCAAATCTCACCATACCCTCAATTTCCCGATCTCCTAGTATAAACCGGGACGACCCTCTCCTTGCCTCATACAGTGCGGCTGCCTCTTGTATGCGAAGGTCTAGAGGTAGTATCCCGGACAACACCAGTGCCGAGTTAAGTGAGGTTGTACGGTAAGACTTGCACAGCTTCTGGGCGAATCCTCGCTGAACAGAGCCTAGCTGCCTCCGTATACCCAGCTTCTTTGTAGCGGGAGCCCAGGCTCCGGCCGCGTAGGTGACTATCGGTTCAATCGTGGCAGTGTATATGATTTGTATGACCTCTCTGTTTAGTCCCCAGCTGACTTTCGCCGCACGTGCAAGTTGTTTGTACACCTCCACCGCCCTCTTGCAGACGTTTTTGGCATGCTCGTTGAACGTCAACTTGTCGTCAATTGTGAGGCCTAGCAACTTCATGCTCCTTACCATACCAATGCCAACCCCGGCCATGCTCAGGATCGGAGTGTCGTACTTAAGCTTGTTGGTTATTAGCATCGCGCAAGTTTTGTGCGGTGCAAACCTAAGCTTATTTCTGACACCCCAACTCTGAACATGGGCGAGGGCTGCATTGGTAGTTCTGGAGATTTCGGAAGCCGCATCTCCATCCACCACCAGAACTATGTCGTCAGCGAACGCCTGCGCAAAATACCCCATCTTTTCCAGATCCTGCAATAGCGGGTCCAGAACCAGGTTCCAGAGAATGGGACCACCAATTGACCCTTGTACACAGCCCTTATTAGTCTATCTCGTGCATTCCTCCCCGGCATACCTCACTCTTACTTTTCTGCTGTCAAGGTAACTGTCAATTAGCCTCCTAGTGTTCACCGGGCACTTTTCCTCGGCCAGCCTAACCCTGATTGCAGGCCACCAGGCGCTATCGAAGGCGCCCTCTATATCCAATGACACCAAGACAATAAGCTTTTTCATCTTTAACTTGTCCTGTACGTGCTTTATTAGAGTATAGAGGGCGTCCTCGGTGCTCTTTTGGGGCATAAAGCCAAACTGTCGAGTACTAAACCGCGGCACAAGCTGCCACTTGAGCCTGGCCACTACCATCCTCTCCAAGACGGTTAGGTTAGGTTAGGTTAGGTTAGGTTAGGTTAGGTTAGGTTTTTTTTTTTTTTTTTTTTTTTTTTTGTTTTGGCAGGAGTGGGAAATCCCCACGGACACCTCGACTACCTCGCAGGCTGTGAGATAGTCGAGGTAGTGCCGGACTCGAACCGGCTAAAACCACACTCCTGCCCCACCAGTGTTCCTCTGACGTGGTCAGAGCCCTTTTTTACTTGTAGATTTGTTTTATTTGGCGACTTTTTCTTTGGTAGGAGGCCGAAGAGACCAAGCTCTATAAGTGTAATTTCGACTATTATGTTTTGTTCCAAATTCTATTTGACTATAAATTTTTGTTTTTACTGTTTACTTACTCTGTTTTTTGACTATTATTACAAGAATTTATTTTACTTTTATTTGTATTACGTATTTTTAAAATATTATGGTTTTAGCTATAGATTTTATTACAATATTTTCTTTGACAAATTTTTATAAAAGATTGAATATTTGTTTGATTGTATCATTTATGCCCGGGAATTTCTGTTCTATTTTGCTTTAGATACACCTTGTTCTCGCTTTATTACCTGTAATATTTATATCATATAATTAATATATAATTACATATTATGTAGGCACCTCAGCTATATCTAAATGTTTGCAGAAACAGACTTTTGCGACAATAGTTTCCAACCGATTCAACACAACTTAGCGATTCCACTAGAGCTGGCTTGCAGCTCAATATAATCTGGGCCACTTCCTCAAAAAGATGGCTCCAACTATGATACACCATTAAGCCAACCCTAGTGGTTCGCTTAATGCGTTTGCTATCTGGTTGTGTCGAATCAGTCGTCTCTGTGTACGCGGAAGTGGGAGCATCGACCACCTTAGCAATAGGCTATAGTTGCTCGCGCAAATGCGTCCCACTTCCTACGTACCGGGCACAAACTACTGAACGCGTTGTGCGAGTGATCCCCCAGTTTTTCTCTGGTGCAGTTAATGCACGCCGCCGCTTCGCCGATCCGCTTAGCTGGGCAGTCTGCCGCAAGGTGGGTTTCGCCGCAGTGGCTGCACAGATCGGCTGACTCCGTGCACAGGCTTTTGCCGTGCCCGTAGGCCAAGCAACGGGTACATTGCACCAGAGGAGTCTGGTCTTCAACGCGCACTCTCTGGAGGTCAATCCGAAGCTTGCCCCCAGCGAGTGCCCGCCTCCAGATTGCTGGGGAAACACTCAGAACAACGCTGTTTGTATGCGGGTTTCGTGACTTTTTTCTAAACTTTATAGAAACTTTCTTTTCCTCGTCACCGAGGCCGTCAAAGATCTCCCGGTTCTGGTTCTTAAGGGCCCGCAACACTTCTTCGTCACTGTGCACTGACAGAACGTCCTTAAGAACCAGAAGTGGGTCCCGATTTTTCACTGCCTCGACGACGAGGTTCTCTCCAGCCGACTCTAGCCTCTTTTTTAGTTTTTCCCTCTCCTCCTTCGTTGCACACCCCATGATCACCTTCCGGTCCTTAGCCTTTCTGACCCTTTCTACGCGCACCCAGCCCTCCTTCGCATCCACTGCCTTCCTCACTCTTGCGAGGATTTCGGTTCCCGTGTCCGCCTCCTGTGTAGAAGAGACGACCACGGAGTGTAGCGTCGTATGCTCCAGGGCTTGTGCCCCGGTGTGGCACTTATTGACGGCCACCACACTAGCGTAGGTCGTCTCCTCCACCCTGTCCCTGCTCGCCAGACCGTCTCGGAGTCTCTCGAGTTTCTCGGAGTTGTCTTTCAACTCCGAGATATGCTCCTTTATGGTGTTGAGGAGCTCGGTCTGGCCAGCAAAAACTTCGGCAGAAGAGGATGGGAGGCAGTGGTCAACAGTGGGTGCAGATACCGGTACGGCTACGGGTGCGGCAGGGGTCTTGTCCAGCTCTGAGTCCTTGACCAACTCATAAAGCCGGTTTATGGCTTCGAGCACTGCAGTCTTTATTTCGGCCTTGAGGTTGCGGGAGTTGCCCAAATTGAGCTTAGCCTTATTCAGGCAAGCTCTCGCTTCCGCAATGCGACTGGGGCGCCCGGCCTCCGGCTTCTTGAGCGGTCTTGGATCATTGACAGGGGCGCGGCGCGTCGACGGGGTAACAAGGCTCTCCTTGGCCGCGAGGGGTGTATCGTCTCCGAAATCAATTTGCCTCCTCGCGTCAAGAGTCGTGGGCCTCGCTTTCTCCGCCGATCGCGGCGAGCCACTGGAGCACTGTGGCCTCACGGTGCTTGATGGGGTGCGGAACATAATGACGGTCTGGAGCAGATAGAATGTACACAGACCCCTGTAAAGAGGAGGTCAGAACAATTATATCCGCTCGAGAGGAGAGGTAAGGGACACTGGACTGTGGCCCTGTAAAGGGGGGCCAAAGAAATAAAATCTAATAATCAAATAAATACACTTATAAAATTGAATAATTTACTGTAAAAATAATATACAGCAAGGTCAAAATGACTGTCAATAGGTTAAAATATCACAAAAAATAATAAAATTCCAAGCACTGCGCTTTATTGTCAAAAACTTGGTCAGAGATAAATTTAAAAGCGCATTTCCCCCTCAAGACAACTCAGAAGACCTAAACGTAGCAAAAAAAGAATTTAGAAATTTTGCCGATCTCTCTCCGTTTTCCCTCTACCTATAGCTATAGAACAGAGGGTGGGAGGGTGGGCAAAATTTTTTTGCGAGCTAGCCGCACGTGCGATATGTCCAGAGACGCGGCTCCGCGCGGGCTAGCCGTTTATGGAATAAAAAGTAGGTGCACGGAAAGAAAAATTTTGGGTTATCCCGAAAAAACCAGTTTTTGGAGTAAAAAATTTGGAAAAACAACCCCCAATCTGTGCCCAGGACCACGGAACGCGGCCAAAAGCGCAGGGATGGAAGGTAAGTATGCCTGAAACTATTTGATATTGATAAAACTGAAGAAAATTTTGAGTTAGCTTAGATATTAATTTTTTAGTTATAAAAATTTGGAAAAATTTTCAATGTGTAGGAGGGAGAAAAATTTTTCGCGTGTGCGGTCAATAAAAAGTGTTCAGGGAGTAGGCGGAACACTACTCCAGTCAATATCCGCTGAAAACAGCTCGAAAAACGCGTAATTAGTACTTGAGATATTAACGTTTTTGTAAAAACTTCGCTCTCTTAGGTGTATTTTGTATGTACTTAGCTGATAGAAATATGAATTATGAAAAAATTTTTTGCGAGCTAGCCGCACGTGCGATATGTCCAGAGACGCGGCTCCGCGCGGGCTAGCCGTTTATGCAATAAAAGGTAGGTGTGCAGGAAGAAAAATTTTGGGTTATCCCGAAAAAACCAGTTTTTTGGGGTAAAAAATTTGGAAAACAACCCCCAATCTGTGCCCAGGACCACGGAACGCGGCCAAAAGCGCAGGGATGGTGGGCGAGTATGCCTGAAACTATATACTTTTTATAGAACTGAATAAAACTGTAAGTTACGTTAGATATTAATTAATTTGTTATAAAAATTTGGAAAATTTGTCTATGTGTAGGAGGGAGAAAATTTTTTCGCGTGTGCGGTCAATAAAAAATGTTCAGGGAGTAGGCGGAACACTACTCCAGTCAATATCCGCTGAAAACAGCTCGAAAAACGCGTAATTAGTACTGAAGATATCAACGGTTAGGTTAGGTTAGGTTAGGTTAGGTTAGGTTAGGTTAGGTTTTTTTTTTTTTTTTTTTTTTTTTTAAATGAGTATACACTGCCGCGGACTTGGTGGTCCGCGCCTTTTTTTTTATAGGTTTATTTGTTTGTTCTCTGATTAAATTATCTTAATATTATACAGTTTCAGACTCCCTCGGACACTTACTCTAGATCTTATAATACTATCTTATGTCTACGTGAGTTCATCCTGATATATATAATTTATACATATATTTTTTTTTTTTTTTTTTTTTTTTCTTTTTATTTTTTTTTTTCTTTTTTTTTTTTTTTTTTTTTTTTTTTCTTTTTTTTTTTTTTTATTCATACACATAACATGCTCTGTTAGAATATATATATATTTTACATAGGGTGTTTTTTTTTTTTTTTTTTTTTTTTTTTTTTTTTTTAATAAATACACAGGCATTACAATTTATTTTCAAATTACTATGATTTTTTGACATTTATTACAATTTTAGTATTTTCACTGTTTGAACTTAATAACTACACTTATTCAGTACACTTTGATTTACACACAAATTTATTACGCTTTGATTTACACACAAATTTATTACACCATGAGTTACACAAATATATTGTTTCAGAGGGGAAAACTGCATGGCAGTGCGAGCCGACCAGTCCCGGCCGACGGCTTCCGTTCACGGCCATGACGTACACATCCGCGCCACCCTGCTCACCCATATTTTAGGGAACTGAGTGACCGGACGCGCAGCGCCACCATCGGCGGGACATTCACGTGAGTATGACAGACTCGCTCTGCCATGGAGTTTTACATGTTACTTGTTTTTCTTTAATTACAGGTTTACTAAAAACTAAGTGGAGGGTTGGGATTTCTTAGTTTGGGTTATTTAGGAGTATGGAATTGGTGTGGTTACGTGGAATGTTAGTTGGGGCGGGTTTTTACGACCAGGGACTTCGCTAGCCTGAGCAAGGCCTCCGTCACGACTACGTCTCGGTGCTGCATGGCCGTCTTCAAATTGTACTCGACGACCATTTTTGTCGGCGCACCCATCGCCCTCTTCGCAAAGCGGCCCGTGGCGTCGTCGTCGTCATCGGAGTAATAGACGCAACTGACTGTGTGTCGCGACACTGCCACTACCGCGTGGGAGATGCTGTCGTGGATTTGGAGTCTACTGGACTTGGTGTTGATGATTATTACACTGTCGTAGGTCAACCCCTGAGCCTCGTGTATGGTCAACGTGCGCGACCCTTCACCGGACCCATACCCCTGGCTTACGAGAGAAGCTTTCTCCTCCTGCGTATGAACCAGGAATAGGGTGTTTTTGGCGGTGCTCGGTATTTGCGCTCCCGTGTAACCTTTCACCTTCAGGGAGTGGACCTGCGACAGCGACGACTTGGAGGAGTATATACCGGAGTATATCTCGCTCAGTGCATAGGCCACATCCATCGGATTACGGTGCGTGCAAAGCAGCTCCTGGGTGATACCAGCCACCAGGTTTGGACGGGTATACCTTAACTCGAATAGGTTCTCTCTGTCCAAAAATGGAAGCTGGTTTACGTCTCCGATGAGGACAACTTCGCTTGCTCCAGACAACTTTACTGCCATGACTATAGCCCCAAAGTGGTTCATAAGAGCCTCGTCTACCGTGAGGCGGTAGCATTTCTCATGGCTCCTGAACCCATTGGCTAAGATTGAGGCCATAGTCCGCACCTTGGACTTCACTCGGTCTCCTAAGCGGCGCGCGAGCTTCGCCCTCAAGTCTTTGACAGCTTCGGTTGTCGTGGTGACTACTACGTCCTTGTCCCCATCGAAGTGCTTTACCACCCAGGTTGTCTTGCCGCAACCCGGAACTCCGTTTACCCACCTGATATTGGGTACCGCCCAACTTTCCTGCGATGCCGTGGTATCTGAGGACCCCAAAATGGACTGTGCCATTTCGAGGATCTTATCGTCTGGCATGATCTTGGTACATTTGGCGGTAACCACAATCGGGTCGTCATTTGGCACGCTGAATTTTAATTTGCCTGAGCGCTCCGTCTCCTCCTTGTCCAGGGCCGCGAAACCACTCCTCGCACTGTAGGCTGCCATGTACAACCCTGTCATTTCCCCTGCGATGACTTGGGACGTGACATTGTCGTACACCGCTGCCTCTGCTTCCTCGAGTAGTACCCTTAGCAGACCTTCTGTGTTTCTCTGGAAGGTCTGCAGGATCTTCCTGCATGTCATGAGGTTGACCTCTCTGGTCGCTCTCACGATCGCAACGTACTCGAGGAATGCGCTCTTCACGTGGTCCGTGGTACCCGACGCAACTGCGAGGGTCGGCGGGCTGACTTGCCCTCTGTCGGCTCTTGTTGGTTTAGGCTTCTGCGGTGTAGGTTCCTTTCCCTTTCTTTTGAAGAACCTCTCCAATGCTGTCTCCTGTCTGTGTGATGGTGACGCACGGCTGGTGCTAGGGAGCAGTGCATTGAGGAAAGTGCCGAAGGCTTTCAGGCGACTCCTCGACTGGGCCCGGTCCTCCGGGCTAGTGGTTTTGCTCTGCTCCTTTGCAGCTTTTTCGGCGGCTGCCTTCTGCTGGGCCCTCTCGGATCCGCTTTGAGTGATCGAGCCTGACGTGGAGCTCGTCGCGCTGGCTGTTGGGTGTCTAGGGACTTTGAGGAAACTCAGAGTTTCCCCTCTGTCCTCATACACAACTACCTTGTGGTGCTCTGAGGCTTTTAGACAGCCGTAGCGGTCTGCGACGTCTCCTCTTTCCCCATCGATCATCATCGCGTCGATACTTATAGTACGGGCTGTGACTGCCATGTACTCTCCTACCTCCCTGATCTTTAGAAGCAATGAGCTTGCTTGGGCAAATGGAGTCTCCTCTCTCCACTCGAGTAGTGCGATCGTCTTTCCTTTGACTCGCACTAGACGGCATCGGTGAGTGGCTACTTCCACTTGCGGCAGAGCGGCGTACTTGCTGCCTTTCATGCTCGTTTTGCTTGTGCTTCCGTTGATCAGGGCGGCAAGGCCTGGTGAAATTGGTATGCGGGCTCCAGCTCGGCTCCAACCCACACAGAAGCTTATGCCCAACCTCTCTTCTTCCCTGTTCATGAAGAGGGCGACCCCTCGCAGTCTTACGCCGGGGACTCCGTCTCCTTCGCATGCCAGGAACTCCATGATGGGCATGGTGCTTGGGGCTGGTTGTAGGCGGTTGGCCTCTGTTATCGCTGCTGCTGCCACTGGTGTTGACCTTTGGATGTTAATCGTGTGTGTGGTTAGTGTTATGGTGGGTGGTGTGGGTGTTGTGGTTTGTGTTGTTGATGTTGATGTGTGTGCGGTGGTTGTTGACGTAGATGGTGGTCGGTTCCGACTACGCAAGGGTGCGTCCGTTTTGTTGGCCGCTGCTGCGACTATGGCGACCTTACTCGCGAATGTCAAGAATAGTTTTCTAGAAGCCGGTCTCCCCATGATGGTGTGGAGTATGGACTGGCTTAGCTGGGTTCCGATCTTAACTTCCAGCTCTATTCTGTCAAGACTGAATCTTGGGCATTCTAGGAGCAGGTGCCAGACTGTCTCTTCGCAGCCGGGGTCGCAGACGCACGAGGGACTATCTTTAAGGTGAAAGCGGTGGAGATACGCTGAGAATCCTCCGTGTCCTGTGAGGACTTGTACCTGGACCGGTGTGAGGACTGAGTCTCTGAGAGTCCTTTTCGCCGCTAGGACGTCTGGGAAGAACACTCTTGTGACCGCTCCTGTACTCGAGGACTCGTACCGCGCTTGCCACTTCTTTATAGTCCCCTCCCGTATCTTCCTCCTCACGAACGATACGGGGACCTTGCTGTAGTCTGCCGTCTGTTTAGTTTGGGCTGCCTCCTTGGCCAGCTCGTCCGCTCTCTCATTCCCGGCGGTTCCCACGTGGGCCTTGAGCCAAAAGAACCTCACTTCCCTGCCCTCCCCCCGTATCTCTCGAACGCAACTCTTGATTTGGAGTGCCAGATGGTGAGTGACAGACGGTCTCCTCAGCAGGTCAAGTGACGATCTTGAGTCACTTAAGATGCTTACGGAGGCCACCTTGGATTCTCTTGCCATCTCGACAGCTCTGAAGAGAGCGTACATTTCCGATTGGAAGACAGTGTTGTGAGGTTCCAGGCCGAAGGTACTGGACTTTGACTCCTTTCCGTTTTCCCACCAAGTTAGGGCAGCTCCTACTTTCCCCTCTATTTTGCTGCCGTCGGTGTAGATCTGGGGACCGATAACTTGGTGGGTTTCCAGGGTTTCGGGAGTCAAGTCTTCTAGGCGGGCGTACTCTGTCGTTGTGAGTAACGCGGGGTGGGGATTTTCGGAGTGGTGCACGTTGCACTCCAGCTCGCGGCCCGGTGGTATGAACTCTTGGGAATGCCCCTTTCTGATCTTGAAAAGGGTTGCTGCCTCGATTACCCGGAGATCTAAAGGGAGTTGACCTGACAGAATCAGTGCCGATGTTAGAGACACCGTGCGGTATGCTTTGCAGATCTTCTGCGCAAAACCTCTCTGCAGTGAGTCAAACTGATTCCTTGTCATCAGTTTCTCAGCCGCAGGGGCCCAGGCACTCGCTGCATACATCACGATAGGCTCTATCACCGACACATATATCGTCCTGATTATCTCTTTGTTAAGACCCCAAGTCACCCTCGCCGCACATGCCAACTGCTTGTAAATGTCTGCGGCCTTTTTACAGGTCGCAGACACGTGCGCGTTGAAGGTGAGTTTGGAGTCTATTGTGAGACCCAACAGCTTGACCTCTTCGACCAGGTTCAGCCGCGTGCCAGACATGTGGAGTACCGGAAGGTCGTATTTCAGCTTCCTCGTTAACACCATCGCGTTGGTCTTGTGCGCGGCGAAACGTAGCTTGTTTTGGACGCCCCATTCCGATACTATGTCTAGCGTCTTGTTGGCTGATTGCTGCAGGGGACCTGATGCAAAGTCCGAGAAAACCAGGACAACGTCGTCTGCGAAGGCCTGACAGTAAACTCCCATACTAGCCATTTTGTGTAGGAGCGAGTCTAGGATAAGGTTCCAAAACGTCGGACCGGCTATTGAGCCCTGGACGCATCCTTTCGTGGTTCCCTTTTCGCTAGTCGCTCTGGCGTAGTTGACCCTGATGTTTCGGTCTTCCAGGTATGAGGTGACAAGAGCATAGATATTCGCTGGACAGTTCTTGGCTACAATTTGTTGTTTCAGTGATGGCCACCACGCGTTATCGAAGGCCCCCTCTATGTCCAATGATATCAAAAGCACGATCTTCTTGGCTTTGATTTCGGCTCGTATGTGGCCCATTAGGTCATAGAGGGCGTCCTCGGTTCCGCGCTGTGGCATGAATCCGTATTGGTTGGTGTGCAGTGTTGGGAGGAAGTGCCACTGAAGACGGCCTACCAGAAGTTTCTCGACGATCTTTCCCAGGACCGAGAGGAGACCTATTGGCCGGTACGACTTTGGGCAGGTGTAGTCTTCTTTACCTGGCTTGCGGAGAATGCACACGTGGGCGACCTTCCACTGCTTCGGGAAGTGTGACAGCGACAAGCACCTGTTGGCTATCGCTAAAAACATCTCCCGATCGCAGTTTATTGCCGCAGTGCAGATGTCCGCCGTTAATCCGTCGGGACCGGGGGCTTTTTTCGGATTTTGGTCTTGGAGAACCATTTCCAGCTCCGCAGTCGTGAAGGGTGGATCATCGGCAGACAGTCCTTGTGGGTTTTTCTCCTCCGCTAGCCTCCTTAGACCCATGTGGTATGGCTGTTCGGCGTCTGTTGAGTCGTCAGGGTAAAAGGTTTTTGCCAGGAGATCCGCAGATTGCTCAGGGCTGAGCGTCTCGCCTGCGGTATTTCTTAGGAGGGTGTCATCCTGTCTTCTGGCTGTCTTCCTTAGTACCCTGTAGATGCCGTCCCACATGCTCTCTCGGTCCTGCTTCGAGCAGAACTTCTTCCAGTTGGCTGTGGCTGCTTCCGTTGCTGCTGTTGTGTAAGTGTTCTTGGCCAGCACGTATTCCTGGATGGTGAAGTGTCTCCGACTTGCGGCTGCATTACGGATCCTTCTCTTCTTAGTCAGCGCGTCTTTTTTGAGACGGTCTAGAGAAGGATTCCACCATGGGGGCTTGGCATCGTATTTTGGCGACCTCAGTTTTGGGATCGCTTCCTCGCATGAGCGGTGGATGGTGTGCGTGTATTTTGTGATAAGGGTCTCCAGATCCCCTGGGTTCGAGACGCTCGAGACTCCGGGTGGTGTAATTTCATTGTCCGCCAGGCTGGTCTTGAAGTGCGTGCTGAAGTCCGACCACTTAGCCTTCTTGGTGTTATAGATACGCGTAGAGATTGGCCTTAAGGGTTCCAAGGCCTTCTCTAGTCGCATCGAGAAGGTAACTGCGTTGTGATCTGATGTTGTAAGACTTCTTTCTACTCGCCAATCCTCGACTTTGCCCAGCAGCGACAGACTGCATGCCGTCACATCGACAATGCTCGTACACCACCTGTCCCCTCTGTAGGTCTCAAAAGTTGGCGTTTGACCCATATTCAGGATGTGGAGATCCCGCTCGTTGAGGAATGAATTGTACGACGCCCCACGGTGGTTTTCGGAAACACTTCCCCACCACGGGCTCCAGGCGTTTACGTCTCCTCCAACCAGGATGTTCTGTGTGTGTAGTTTGTGAATTACCGTGTGTGTTGTGGAAAGGTAGGGTTCGATATCTTGGTCACCCTCAAAATAGACCGACAGTGCCCCAAAACTGAGCTGGCCCACCTTCAGCAAAACGGCAGCGATGTTCTCGGTCACGAGCTGGGGGTCGTGGATGACCTCCAGGTGGTTCCCGAAAACAACGATTGCCGCTTTAACTGGTTTTTCGCGGCTGAGGCTGCACTGGATGACTCTCGTGCCAGGATTTTGTTTCATCACACCTGTCCTTCCTACATAGGGCTCTTGGACGAGTGCTACCGAAACTCCCTTTGCCTGAGCCGCCATGTGGAGTTCTTCTGTGGCCAGCTTGGAGCGCTGAAGATTCACCTGGATGAACTGTAATCTTGCTGTCGGTCTTTTTGCGTTTTGAGGGGTGACTGGATGGCTTGTTTGTTGGGTGTCCTGGTCGCCTTTAGCAATAGGAAACGCGAGATCTTGCTATACCGTCCCATTTTTGGCGTTCCTGGCAGTCTTCGCTGAACGCTGTGTGTGCCAGGTCACTGCCCGTCCTGTGTGCTGCCTTGCAGTTAATACATGTGGGCTGTCCGCCTTCTGCCCGAGCGAGACAGTCCCCTCCGTTGTGTGCTCCGCTGCAGAAACTGCAGACTTCTTTACCGGCCTTGCATATGGACTTGTTGTGTCCATACCCAAGGCACTTTGTGCACTGTACGAGAGGGGACTGATCCTCGATCGAGCATCGCTTGATGCCCACATGTACTTTCTGCACTGCTGTGTAGCTTTTCCACAGGTCTGGGGAGAGCTCCAGGACAGGATGGCATTCATGGGGGTTTCTTGCGCGTTTCCTAAAGCGCACCTTTATGGTCTGTCCATCCACAGCGACGTTATGCAGAAGGTGTTTATTCTGTGCCTTAAGGAGATCGACAATCTCCCCGTCGCTGTAGCTGGACAGCACCCCTTTGATGCAGACGAGGGGGTTTAGTGGCTTAGGCTCCTGGACCTTTAGCTCTGCGTTCGACTGGACTTGCTCTTTGATCTTATGCAAGTCCACCTTACTCGCGCATCTCAGGACCACTTTCTGGTTCCGCGCTTTCCGGACGGTGTCGACTCGGGCTCCGGTGGTTTTAAGGTCCAGGGCGGTCCTGATCCTCTCGATAACGTTGTCCCCAGTGTGCTGGGGGTTCGTTGACGAGACGATCAGGGTGTGGTTGGGTTGTGTTGGGGGTTTTGGAGGCTTCGGCTTACTGGCGACCTGGGCAAAGGTTTGGGGGCCCTGCTGTTGTGAGGCCGGTTTGTCAGCTTTGCTCAATTCTGCCACTCCCTTCTGGATGGTCTGAAGGGTCTTTTTGACCTCCCCGACCGCTAGTTCCGCCTCCAGATTCGGCGCCGGGGGCGCCTGGACTGGCGGCTCTTTGTCACGCAGTACGCGGAGGTCAGCCGAAACAATCTCCAGCCTTTCCTTAATGGGGTCGAGATGGTGTGTCAGGTTAATTGGTGGTTGTGGTGGTGGAGGGGACGCCACAGGCCTGTTGGCGATGGCCTGTATTTGTTTCTGCAGGATTACCATTTCTTCCTGGAAGGTGGCGATTGTGAGCAGGCCGTCGGTCTCCCGGCTACTCGGGTCCATTCCGGAGGTGCTCGGCCGATCGAGGTCGTCCTTGAGTCGGTTTAAGGCCTTGTGGAGCACGTCCAACTGGTTGGAAATGTTGGTCACCGTTTGTTCGAGGCGTGAGAGGCCGGCCCCCATGGTTTCCCCACTGGGAGCTCCCGGGGCTTTCACGGCTTCCTGCCTCGTCCTCTCGTGCTCCACAAGGTTCCTTGAACTCGCGGCTGCGATCTCGCCCTTGACCTCCTTGATGCCCGTGAGGGCTTCGAGGGTCTCATGACCGAGCCACTCTCGAATTCCTTTCGCCTCCTTTTTAGTGTCTGAGACGTCCGTCCGCATGAGGGAGAGCTCCACCTTGAACGCCATGAGCTCCCGAGTGTGAGCTCTCTCGGCACGCACAAGCTCTTGTGCGTGCCGAGAGCGCTCCTTCTCGAGGTTGAATTTGTGGCGCGCTCTCGAGTCCGCCAGTGATAGGGCCACTTCGTACAGGCCCTGCAGGCACTCATGGGCTGTGGTCTTGCACTCCCGCTTCATATTGCCAGCTGCTTCCAGGGCGTCTTTCCCTTTCTGTAATAAGTCATTTGCCTCCCTGGTGGCCAGGTCCATCTCCACCCCTGTGCCTCGTCTCGGCGTCCTGTACAGAAGACTCGGCCGTCCACTCTGAGGGCGGTCGGCTTGGCTCACTGTGGAAGCCACCGAGCTTTCTTCGTCCGAGATGATCTGGCGGGGGGGGGAGATACCGCATTGCTCCCAGTCGATAACTGCCAGTATCCCAGCATTGTCTGACCCTGGAGTCCGTGTGATCATCGCCGATGGCACTGGCGGCGTCATACTCATCACGTCTGGCTCCGACACTGCCTTCGTCACCCGTGGCCTCTGCGATGGGTGTGCCGACTGCTCCGAGACCACCGACTTGGCCGAGTTCTTTAGCACCTTCTCTCTGAGGGTTCTAGGAGCTTTTGCGGCCTCCGTGGTCGTCTTATGGGTGGTGCTGGATTGTTTGCTGGTGTGGGAGGTTTTGGACGACATATTGGTTTTTTTTTTTTTTTTTTTTTTTAGTGTTTGGGGATGGAAATGAGTGGTTCTATACTAATATGCTATGACTAAATGTGGTATAATTATTGTTATTACTATGCCTGTTATTTATAAAATTAAATACGGATGAACTCACGGATGCTCCGCTGGTGGTCTGCGTCTGCTGTCCGATGAGGAGTCCGATTCTGTCTGGGCTCGATGTTGTGAGCCCTGTACGCGCGATGGTGGTGGTCGTTAGTAGAAAAACGGGGCGCCGTCGGGTCGCAGTGTGAGCGGGAGTCGAATTTTGGATTTTCGTAGGGGCCAAAGTGTAGGGCGTTTTGTGCCCTTTAAAATGAGCCCAAACTCGACTTTCTAGCTCCAACGGGCGCGAAGTTAGGCCTTGGGGGGGGTGAGGTAACCCCGAGGGGGGTCCAAAAGGGGGTCTAGGGGTCTTATTGGGATATGAGTCCGAGCCGGGAGGGGGGTACAAGGGGGGGGGGGAAATTTTGTCAAAATTTTGATATTCCCAGCCGTTTCCGAGATATGAAGGGTTTGGGGG